>SJYX01023530.1:86948-108485 GCA_006410675.1 Oreotragus oreotragus | reverse complement strand
AAATAAATAAAGGAGAAGAGACAGACAGACAGACAGAAGGCGGTGTGAAGAGACACGGAGAACGTGCGCCTAACAGCAGAGGCAGAGACTGGCGCGCCACAGCCCAGGGGCTGCCAGGGACAGCCACCCATCCCCTGGAGCCAGGAGAGCCGCCTGAACTGATTCCCTCCCTCAGAGACCTCGAAGGGAGCCAACCCAGCCGACATCGTGGCCTTGGGCTTCTGGCCTCCGGAACTCTGAAAGGCTACATTTCTGTTATTTTAAACCACTTAGTTTGTGGGCTTCCCTCATAGCTCAGTTGGTAAGGAATCCACCTGCAATGCAGGAGACCCCAGTTCAATTCCTGGGTTGGGAAGATCTGCTGGAGAAGGGATAGGCTACCCACTCCAGTATTCTTGGGCTTCCCTGGTGGCTCAGCTCGTAAAGAATCCACCTGCAATGCGGGAGACCTGGGTTCAATGCCTGGGTTGGGGAAGATCCCCTGGAGAAGAGAGGGGCCACCCACCCCAGTGTTCTGGCCTGGAGAATTCCACGGACTGTTAGTTCTTGGAGCCAAAGAGTCGGACACGACTGAGCGCCTTTCACTCTCACTTTGTGGTCACTTGTTACGGCAGCCACAGGAAACTCCCGCATAAGGACGCTGGGCGGTCCTTGAGTTCGTCAAGGACAAGACCAGGGGAAGCCAGCCCCTGGGACCCCCCAGGCTTGGTCTCCAGCCCTTCCCCTCTACAGCTCGCTTTCTTCTTCCCTCTCTCACCACAGGCCTTCCAGAGGGGCCAGACCGCTCCGTCAGCTCAGCTCCACGCTTCATCTCTCACGACTTCTGCCTCTAGAGGCTCTTTGGGTCAAGAGCCCCCTTGGACAATTAGCTGCGGGCAGAGGCAGGAGGGCCACACTGCACAGGACTGCTGAGAAAAACGTGGCCAAAGACAGCTCCCGGGAGACGGGGACGACGCTCTGACTGAAGACTACACTCCGCCTTCTAACCTCATACGCCTGCTCGCGTGCTCAGTCACTCAGTCGTGTCCGACTCTTCGTGACCCCATGGACTGCAGCCGCCAGGCTCCCCTTGTCCGTGGGATTTCCCAGGCAAGAATACTGGACTGGGTTGCCATTTCCTTCTCCAACGTCATATGCAATCTTTCCCCAAAGTTTTCTTCTTCCAGATTCTTCTGTCTCTGTCTGTCTCTCTCTCTCACACACACACCTCACACAGCACACACACACCTTACACAGCATACACACACCTCACACAGCACACACACACACCCTTGAAGTTTTCTGCTTTCTGAAGCACTGTTGGAGAGCACACAATCTACCATGCAACAGACAGCCATGCAGTCTACTCCACAGAATGTGTTCAGCTCGTCTTAACTCCTATTATAACAACACACCAGTCTTCATGCTAAGAGTTTTATTGATGACTTATTGGCAATGCACATGGTAAAACTTCCTTGAAAGCCCATTATTCACAAAGGAATACAACAGATATTCCTCAGGTCACTATACTTTGACCTTGCAAATGTCTGCAATCTGTAGGTGGTCATACCTTGCCCCGTGCTCCTGGCTTCTGGTTTGTGTTTGAGCTAAACAGGATCTGAGGATTCCCTGGTGACTCCGCCCTGTTGCTGTCAACTGGTGGTACCCATTTATTGCAGCACAAAGTGAATGGAACTGACATGGTGGATTTGAGGCCCCGACCGACTCGATGACATATAACCCTTGCCTTCCTAAGAGGTGGCTGAGTGGAGAAGAGTGAATGGTTATAACAGAATCCATTACCACTACTGACAAATTAACCTAAAACATGTTCTTCCTATAGTCATTCAGCAGCATCACCTTTGAAGACAGAGGACAATGCAGCGATGGATGGGCATCCTCCAACATCAGCTCTACTTCTTTATCTAATGAAGGACAAGTTCCAATATATTGGATTAATCATATGACACAATCAAATCTTCTATGAGCATTTTGGAGACTTTTCCTACCCATATTATTGATTACATCAATCGAGATAGACTAGGTTATGCCACAGTAATAAACACTCCCCGAAATCTCAATGACCGTAAACATCATTTCTCACCCTGCTCGTGACTATTATGGATTGGCTGGGACCCTGCTCCGTGTCATCAGTATTCAGGGACACAGGCTGGCAGACAGTCTACCATCTGGAACATCACAGATGCTGTGGCAGAGGGAAGGGGGATCAGCACATCACGCATTAGCTCCTAAGGGACTCTGCCTAGACAAATACCAGGTCACGTCTGCTCACATCCAATTGCCCAAGGAAGCCACGTGACCATGCCACTCTTCAAGGGGTCGTGGAAGTACCATCTTAATGGCTGAAGAGTTCTAATGGTAATTTGCCTCTCTGGTGGCCAGTCAGCTCTGTTTTCTTCCTTTAGACAAAATTCACTTATTCCCTCCCCAAGAAGGACAACATAAAAATCCATCCAGTCACTGATCCAGCACCTCTGGGTGATATACGCTTGTCCCTTCATCCAAAGGTATATTAGGCTCTTCCGGCTGGTGTGACAAAATATTGCCGACTTGGGACTTAAACAATAGAAGTTTATTTCACACAGCTCTGCAGGAGAGCTGTGGTGTCAGCAGGGTTAGCCGCCCCTGAGACCGATCGTATCAGCTTAGGACCTTAGGACCTTAACTCCCTCTTTTAAAGTTCCTATCTCTGAGTGGAGTCTCCTTGGGCGTTAAGGCTGCAACATTTGATTTGGGGGGACACAGCTCAGCCCGTGACAGCAAGTGGTACACAGCAACTAAAGTGGTCCCGGATACGGCATCTCTCATTCTGGAGACTTACAAAATAAAAAGACACAGACACCCAGTTTACAAAGAGCAAACAAGAAACAGACAACGCCAACAAACATTTCTCTTCGGAAAGAAGGAAAATAGGAGATATATAACAGACAGTGGTCTTCACCGGTCCTGAAATCCCCTGGACAAATACTGGGTTGGCCAAAACCAACCGAGTACTATGAGTTCCACCCTGGGGTTGAGGGACATTAGTCCCTGAATATGCTCCCTGCAAGAAGCCTCATTATCCCGCATCTTCCACAGGCCTTGGCTTCACACACGGGTCCTTGACCCATCTGAAGTAAGCCTCAGGGGACATGCTCTGCTTGGGAGCTGTGTGGCTTACTCAGCCCACTTCCCGACCTAAACGTTTAGGGTCCAAGGGTCCTAAACAATTTTTATTTTAATCCAATTTTAATCCGGCCTGGTGATTCTTTTAGAAGTATACTTCTTGCAACAACTTCATCAGTCTTTTATCTATTTGATTCCAGAAAACTCCATGTGCCAACAGGCACTACCAGTTTTTTGATTTTTTTTTCTTTTAGAGCTTCCATTTTACTTTATTTTATGTTACAGTACTCTATTGGTTTTGGCATACATTGACATGAATCTGCCACGGGTATACATGAACTCCCTAACATGAACCCCCCTCCCACCTCCCGCTCCACATCATCCCTCCATATCCCTTGTGGCTCAGCTGATAAAGAATCCACCTGCAATGCANAGTGTGTCGCTGGGAGCACCCCATCGAGTCCACACCAACGCCTGCTCCCTGCCCGCTGTCCCCAGCCCAGGAAGCATCACATACCGTTCTGAGCCTCACAGCTCCATTTCTTCTAGGCTTGAAAGGCGGGCAGAGGGTCCTGATCACAAAAGTTAACCTGCAGTAAAATGACCGTCTGAAGCCAGCCAGCCAATGACAAGCAAGCAAGGAGAAAGGGCATCTTTAAGGGACCAACGGGAACTGGGATCTGAGCTGCTATGACACAGGAACTGTATTTTAGGAAGACAGGATTCAGACTGTAGCCCAGGACAGAGTCAGAGAACCATCATCTATCTTCCAAACCGCAGCCTGGAAGAAACAAGTGGGAGAAAGAGGAACTGAGACCATCTGAGGCCACTGCATCTTCACTCACAAAAGAAGAAGTGGCAGGAGAGACTCTGCTTAAACCCCTGACCCAGAAGAAAGGGGAGCCAGCAGAAGACCAGCAGCCCAGCTCTCCAGCCCCTCACAGATGGCAGGAACTGTTCAACCACTCCACACAGAGTCAGCAGAGCACGCAGCGAGTCCGAAATCCTGCTTAGAGGCCAAAGGAAAGAAATGACGAGTGCAGACAGGGCCTCCCACCATGGCGCTCGTCATGGAGGCGGGCTGGGCAGAGCAGCATGTGCTGGCTGCGGGTTGCAAATGAAAGGCAAAACCCTAACTGCCCGACATGAAGGAGCATGGCCACGGTGGCTGGCCCCCGGAGTCTCGGGCTGCACAAGCCTCACCCTCCACCACGCCCTCGCGCTCTCCCAGCAGGGCCTCCAGGCACCTGAGCTCAGTCTTCTCGCCCATTTCTGGAAGGATACACTGAAACGCTGATCCGTGCATGTGGTTAGCCCAGAACCCCAACTAACTGCACACCCTTATCAGAGTACTGGTCCAACTAATACACCAAGGAACATCCTAACTGGCGATTCAAAGGCCAGAAAGAGCCCACTTAAAGAGGATTTTGAGACTTGGAATCAGAAACCTGAGTTCATCCTTTGACAACATTAAACGAGATTCACAGTGAAGAGTTTTTGAGCACCTACTGTCTTCTAGACACAATGATGCCAATACCATGGTGGACCCAGCAGACACTCTGCCTCAAGAGGCTAACAGTCTACTTAGGGCTGTATCTGCTGATTTTTAACTTGAGGAAAGGAAACTGGGGCTTTGGTTTCTGAATGAGCTAAACAGTACCCTTCTGTCCAGAAGGTTCCTCTGGGGCCCACCCAGGGAATGCACTGTCTCTACTAGAGGAAGAGGAGGCACAAAGAGCCTAAAGGCAGTCAGCTCTGGCAGAGGCGGCTGAGCACGTCCAGGAAGCGGGTTTTCACATCGAGCTGGCGGAGGACCCACGGGGGTGCCTCGCGGTGCCTAACGGTCAGCGAGCAGCCTTCCTAGGAACTAAAGAGGGCCTGCTGCTCGGAGAACCCTGCTCAACGTTACGTGGCAGCCTGGACGGGAGGGGAGTGGGGGGCAGAAAGGACATGCGTATGGAGTATGTACGGCCGAGTCCCTGTGCTGTCTACCTGAAGCCATCACGACACTGTTAATCGACTGGACTCCAATATCAAATAAAAAGTTAAAAAAAAAAAACCATAAATAAACTTAAAAAAAAAAATACAGGCCTTCTGCTTTAAAACAAAACAAGGACACACTAATTTTAGACCCCCCCTTCATGGCACAGATGGAGAAAATGAGACCCAAAAAGAGAGGAAGACTCTCCCAAGGTCACAATGGTCCAAACGGCCTAAGACAGATGACCACAAACTCAGATGACAGATCCCTCAGTAATTCACAAACTGGTTTTTTGTTTCTTTGGTTTTAAATCCTAAAGCAGCCTCCGGGCAAGGTAGGAGCCAAGTCAGAGGAACACCTGTCGGGCGGCAGGGCGCCGGGGGCCGCGGGGGTGCGGAGCGGAGGCCCTGCCAGGCCGCTCTTCCATCCAGTGCGTCATCTTGTTATGGCAATGGGAACGCGTTCAGCTGGCCGGAGGTAAGACCCAGCCCTGTGCTCAAGGCGTGCTCCAATCCGGGCCGGCCTGGGACATGATTTTTCTGCAAGCTCATACATGACTCATCTTTACAGGCCTCCTATCAGGTCTGCTGGCTGCAAGGAATCCCATTCAAACCACCTCTGCCAGCAGCTGCTCAGGAGACCAAGCAACAGGGGGTTGCTGCAGTTGACTTTGTAAAACATGGTTAGCCTGTGTCTGTGCTATTTCTTGCCTCCTTATGATGCAGCTGCTGCTATTAATGTTATTAGTATCTAGGCAGCCTAAAGACTGCACTCTGTGCTGTGTGCTCAGTCCTGCCTGACTCCTTGCTTCCCCATGGACTGTGGCCTGCCAGGCGCCTCTGTCCACGGGGATTCTCCAGGCAAGAATACTGGAGTGGGTTGCCATGCCTTCCAGGGAATCTTTCCAACCCAGGGATCAAACCCGGGTCTCTTGCACTGCAGGTGGATTCTTTACTGACTCAGCCACCAGGAAAGCCCAAAACTGCATTGGGCCTACCCTAATGTAACAGCATTTAAAAAAAGAAAAGAAAAAAAACTTAGAAACATGAACAATCAGATTAAGCTACTGTGTCTCCAGCAAGTTAGGAAGGTCTAAGCAATGCTCCCTAAAGGAGCCGGTAGAGCTGGGGCGCAGGCGCACCATGACCCTGGGCAAATCACCAGCCTTCCCAGGCCTCAGCTGCCCTTAGGGGAGAGGCGGGCTCACTGGCCCTGCTCCGGCCCTCAGGATCGCTTAAATGAGGTCGTCAGTCGATGCACTCTGGACAGAGACTACAGAAACTGTACGCCTGTTCAAGACCATTTTGATGTTATCCCTGGCTCGGGAACCGGGAAGGCCAGGCCCAGCGGGGTCCGGGCGGCTGCAAGGGGCACACAGTGTCTCCCATCAGGAGGGCCGCGGGAGGGAGGGAGTCAATGACCAAACGTGCCCTGAAAGTGTTGCTATTTATCAACTGGATACATTTTGAGCACATCGATACTTGTAGGGGTAAAGGAAGTATTAAGATTTGAGAGGAGTTTTAAAACTGATCTAGGAGGACTCTCTCTGGGCCAAAAGTGTGCAGCCTCCTGTGAGAGCCTGGGCTTGTACTTTTCATCTGTTTTGAGAAAATACAGTGACAAAAAGTTACTCTGACTGCAAATAAGGCGCCAGCTGAGGTGTGAGCAGCGGCTGGAGACCATGGTTGGGAGATCCGGTGTTGCGCGCAGATTCACGGAGACGTCCCGAGACCCCCAGAAGAGCCACAGGTGTCATGTCTGAGCCGTCCAGGGACGCGCATCAAATCCCCCGCAGCAGCAAGGCCTGCCGCTGCCTCTTTGGTCCAGTGGACAGCGAGCAGCTGCGCAGCCCACTCCCGCCAAGCTCTCTGAGGACACACGGCCACAAGTGCTCCTCTCCCCAGGGCGCCTCTGAAGGGACGCTTTTCACACACAGGACCCTCAGAGGGCCAGCTGTCTTATCTACATGTACACACAGCCCACTTCATAAGACGGAAGCAGTATTTGGCTGGAAAGGGCATGACTTTGTGCTTAAAAGACCTGCTGAAAAAAATTTTCAAACTTGAGTTAAAAAACAAACCAATCTGTGTGAGTTAATACTTTACCCCGACTCTGAGAGACAGAGACTGTTCAGGCCCAGATTTCCTGTGGGCTGTGTGGCCAGGGAGGCAGAGAGAAAAGAGGCTTCAACGGCCCTGCCCTGGGAGACACCACGTCATGCCTTTTCCGCAGCTTTTGTTCCAAACAGGAACGGGTGCCAGATTCCCCAAATTTTAGAAGAATTCCTAAATAACGAATACCCAGACTCCAGGACCAGAAAGACAACTGTTCCTGCTTCCTGCTTTTTGGTATTTCAGTTCCTGGGTGACTGTTGAGTCTAGAAGGTCAGCTACCCCACCGAAACTGCCCCCTACCTGGTCCCTGGCGCGTCTTTACTTCCCTCGGCCTCCTCTCTGAAGACTTCATGCCTCTTCTTTCACCCGCTTTGGCCGCTTCCCCGTGTGCTTTGTGTTTTATGACTGAGCTGGTTCTCTTGCTCTCCTTCCTCCTCAGAAACAACAAACACGGCTCGATTCCAAGGGAAATTCAACTTCCTGGATCCGTTGTTCTCAAGACTGGCGTATTAAACACACTTTGTACTCCATTTCCCAGTGAAAACAACGGTCTTCGAGATGACGTCACTCAGCGTATCCAAATGGTTTATTACTTCACAGCACAAACATGAAAATAATCTTCTGGGGAGAACTTAAAACATCTTAAAATATGCTGTTCACCTAGTGGCCAGAATCAAGGGCCCTACAGGAAAATGGAAAATTTGACAAACGTTGCTAGTATACGGTGTTTGAATTTCATCTGCTGTGTCACACACTAATTTCACCTGCTTAAACCACACTTCGAAAACGGCAGGAATATGTCACTAATTGGAAGTAATTCAACGAGGAGCTTGGGTTTTGTTGCAAAGCTCCTACACTCGATGTGGTGGCCGTGCAGTGAGGGGAGGGGCCCCTGGGTGAGAAGGCCGAGGGCTGCCCAGGCGGCGCTGCTGCCCTCTGGGCCGCCAGCACCGGGGGCCTAGACGAGGACGTCGGCCGGGACCAGCCAAGCTGAGCCTGGCTGACGTGGTGACTCAAGGGCCAGGTTTTTCTCTCTAGCTGATTGACGGCGGCTCTGCACCCAGAAGGAGGCGCATCTATTTGACAGTCAGAAAAGAGCACAACCTGCTCCAGAACACAGGACTGGTGGTGGGTTTGGAAGAAAGTGCCGAACATCGGTGAAGACGGCCATCCTAGGGAACAAAGCTGCTCCGACTAGGTGTCCTTGAGCGCACCAGAACACTCTAAAAAGTCAACTTCTTTCCTACTAACTTATACGACCTTCTGGCCCACAGAGAGAATTTGTTGCCTGACGATCACTCTGCGAGATCTCACTGAATGCACCAAAATGAGGCAAGCCTACACCCACGTTTTACCCACGATTAGGGGAGGCATGTGGCCTCTGTTCTAGAGGTATGCGAATAATGGCCTAATTTTACAAGTTTCAAAAATTACACTCTAGTATATATATTTTACTAAGAAAACTTGTTTATCCTTTTAAATGATAATTGGTTTTAAAGCTTCGGTAACAAAGCTGTGAACAAGCCCTCTCCTTTAACGCCTTAAAAGATGAGACTGTTTATAGAGAACTATCTGAATGCAACAGGGCCTCATTCTTCTTTAACTCATGCTATCTGCTAATGTTTATAACTGCCATAATTTTAACACTTTTTATGAAACACCTTAAAATTACTGTACTTCATTTTCAAGAAGCATTAAGAATATAACCTAGGATTACCAGTGTCAGTCACTCAGTCACGTCCAACTCTTTGCCAACCCACGGACTGCAGCCTGCCAGGCTCCTCTGTCCATGGGATTCTCCAGGCAAGAATACTGGGGTGGGTTGCCTTTGCTTGTCCAGGGGAATCTTCCCTCCAAACCCAGGGATCAAACCTGGGTCTCCTGCATTGCAGGCAGATGGATTCTGACCATCTGAATCACAATAAAATTTTAACATAGGCTAGAGAAGGCAATGGCACCCCACTCCAGTCCTCTTGCCTGGAAAATCCTATGGACGGAGGAGCCTGGTGGGCTGCAGTCCATGGGGTCGCTGACAGTCGGACAGGCTGAGCGACTTCACTTTCACTTTTCACTTTCATGCATTGGAGAAGGAAATGGCAACCCGCTCCAGTGTTCTTGCCTGGAGAATCCCAGGGACGGGGGAGCCTGGTGGGCTGCCATCTACGGGGTCGCACAGCGTCGGACAGCAGCAGCAGCAGAGTGTTTCAACTTATAAAGATGATTTCTTTTATATTAAAGCCATGCTTAGGACTCAGTTGCCAGTGGCGACTCAGGCATTTCGTCATCTGTTTACAGCCACAATTCTACCAGGAGTTTCCTTTTGGATGGTTTAAATGTATGTAAATACTTACACAGCTACTTAAAATAGTCTCATATGAAATATGAACGAGTTGTTTCTCATATGAAACAACACTAAAATATCAATCCAGAGTTCTCAAACAATGTAACTATTACTTTTTCAATAACACTATCTGTCCAGGGCTGCAAAGTTCATACTTTTGTATGTAAAGGATACTTGATACTGCTCATCACCTCCCCCCAAATAAAACCCCAACAACAAAACATCTCTTGGAATGGGACTGCTGGATCAGAAAGACTGGGCATTTTTAACATAAGGAAAATGCCAAGATATAATATGCGGGTTAAAAAAAAAACTATTAGAAAATAAAACCAAAAGTAAAGTTTTAAAAGTGGCCGCAGGACTTCCTTGGTGGTTCAGTGGCTAGGACCCTGCATTTTCACTGCCAGAGCCCCGGGCTTAAACCCTGGGGGAGGAACTGAGACCCCGCAAGCCACTGGTGCAGCTCTGGCCACACACCCCCACCCCCTACTCAGGGGCGTCAAGCAGGGCACAGAGGGCAGACGCAGGGAAGGGATGAAACGAGATACAAGGCGCCGGCTTGAAGCTGGGAGCCCTGGCAAGGAGCAAGGGCCGAAGAGAAAGTCTGCTTCTGCAGGACAACATTCACATTGTGCAAAACCTAGTCAAAACCTGGAAACTGTAAACGTCTATCTGCATTTTAAACCAGATACTTAAAAACAAAAGAATCTACAACTAAGAGTTCAAACTCCCGCTCCACATCATCCCTCCATATCCCTTATGGCTCAGCTGATAAAGAATCCACCTGCAATGCAGGAGACCTGAGTTCGATCCCTGGGTTGGGAAGATCCCCTGGAAAAGGGAAAGGCTACCCATTCCAGCATTCTGGCCTGGAGAATTCCATGGGCTATATAGTCCATGGGATCACAAAGAGTCACAAAATAAAGTGTGAATGCATAAAAAAGGATATACATTTCATTAACAACCAGTTATTTTTAAGACCTGTCTTGGGACTTGTCTAGTGCAGGGGGCATGGGTTCGATCCTTGGTCGGGGAACTAAGATCCCATATGGCATGGCCAAAATAAATGAATAAAAATAAATACAAGATGAAATAAACCTTGCAGAGGTTTTAATAATGGTGTGATAGCCAAGGAAATATAATCAGTTGAATGGTTTTTAACAGTAGGCACAGAGGTCATGCCCTAGGCTGCAAGACTCAGATTTAATTTCTTTTATTACTAAGAGGTTTTCTCAATTTTATCTTCTGCTGTTTGGAGTCTAAAAATCAGTCAGCTTTTTCAATATTCCAAAGCCTCAAATCTTCCATGAACTCCTATTTGGAATCCAGCTAATTCCTTTCTGACCTTGTTTTTCTTACAATACTTTGTCAAGCGCAGCCAATGAAAACCAACATGTCAGTAATACAGCTGACCCTTGAACAACACACATCTGAACTGCGCAGGTCCGCTTATACGCAGGTATTTTTCATGTCCATGGTTGTCTAAGAGTCAACTATATTGTCTGTATCTTTTTCTAGTTGTAAATTCATTAGGCATATAATCTGCCTTCCAAATAACTGTGAGCAACAGTTTCGCCAAAATGTTTGCACCTACATAACAAGGAGTGTCATCTTTCCAGATGTTATCACAGTTTCTTCACTGCCTATGACTTGTCCTTCAAGCCAATGACAAATTATAATTTTCCTGCTCTTAGCATCCAACTCCTGGTAGCAATTTCTGTTACAGTCAGAATAAGATAAACTGTGCAACAGTAAGTAAAAGACCCACACTTTCACAGCTAGAAAATATAATTAGTTTTCTCATGTTACCTGTTCACTATGCACTGGACAGTAGGGGGTGCAGAGCAGGCACTGCTCCTTGTCATTTTTGCTAAGAGATAGGGTCTGACAATGGAGAGGAAATGGCAACCCACTCCAGTATTCTTGCCTAGAGAATCCCGTGGACAGAGGAGCCTGGTGGGTGCTGTCCGTAGGGTCGCACAGAGTCAGACACGACCGAAGCGATTTAGCATGCGTGCACTGGAGAAGGAAATGGCAACCCATTCCAATATTCTTGCCTGGAGAATCCCAGGGACAGAGGAGCCTGGTGGGCTGCCGTCTATGGGGTCGCACAGAGTCAGACGTGACTGAAGCAACTTAGTACCAGCGGGAGCAGGGTCTGACAAAGATAACATCATCTGGAACTGTTATGGTAGAAAGCAGTAAAAGTGAAAAAAGCGCTAGTCACTCAGTCATGTCCGACTCTCTGAGACCCCACAGGCTCCTCTGTCCGTGGAATTCTCCAGGCAGGAATACTGGAGTGGGTTGTCATTTCCTACTCCAGGAGATCTTCCCAACCCAGGAATTAAACCTATGTCTCCTGCATTGCAGGCAGATTCTTTACCATCTGAGCCACCAGGGGAGTGTAATAATTGATGCACTGAATCTTAATGATTCTGTCCATATTTTATTGACCACATTGAGTCACATGGCCACACCTAATTTAAAGGAGCTGGGGAATTCCAATCCTACTATGTGCCTGAAAAAGTGAAAGTGTTAGTTCCTCAGTCATGTCCATCTCTTTGAGACCCCATGGACTGTAGCCCGCCGGACAACTCTGTCCATGGAATTCTCCAGGCAAGAATACTGGAGTGGGTTGTCATTCCCTTCTCCAGGGGATCTTCCCGACCCAGGGACTAAACCTGCATCTCCTGTACTGCAGGCACTCTTTACCATCTGAGCCACCAGGGAAGAAGACTGAAAACAACAGTCAATAGTCCTTATGATTATCATACTCATTTATTTAGATCAAGACACCTGAGAATAAGCTCGAATAAACTTTCCAAAAGACTGCACCCAAAAAGAAGACACCAGGACTTCTGGTGGCACAGCAGCTAAGAATCTGCATGCCACTGCAGGGGTCCTGGGTTAGATCCCTGGTCAAGGGAGGGTGCCACACGCCAGGGGACGGCTGAGCCCGTGTGCCATAATTACTGAGCCTGCAGGTTACAACTACCGAAGCCCTGTACGCCTGGAGCCTGGGCTCAACAAGAGAAGTCTGCACAATGAGAAGCCCACTCACCACAAGCAAGAGTAGCCCCTGCTCGCCTAGAGAAAGCCCATGCAAAGCAACGAGGACCCAGCGCAGCCAAAACTTGAACAAATTTATATAAAAAAAGAAGACACCAGTCTCCCTCTGTGGTTCTATATGCAAGAGAATGCCTCAAGCCATCTCCCAGTCTTTAAAATGTAGTTTCCATTGGATTTTAAGAGACGATACGTGGAAAAAAAAAAAAATTCTGTGTTCCAACAAAGTTGAAAAAAATGGATCGAAAGTTAAAATGAGTTTCTTCACTGCAGAACTTCTCAGGAACATCTCATGGAATTAGAGGACCTTGAAACCCATTTGGAGAGAAAATGCCTTTCATTTCTAAGAATATAAGAAGAATTATCTGAGTTGTGTTTAATTTGTTTCTCAGGTGAATTTATTCTAGGCTTGGTTATTTTTTGAGGATATGAGCCATGGAATCCCACCCCCCCCAAAAAAAATGACCTGTAACTACAGAAGGATATCTCTGTGTTATGGAACCAGCTCTAGCATGTCAGAGCTTTGTAGTCTGTGTTCCCATGATTTTAGGAGGCTCCTGGCAGTTAACAGAGAAAAATATTTTCATTCATGCAGATAATTCTTCTAACACAGATTCTGTTCTCTACTTCTGTGCCTTAATCAGGCAAAGGGATGGAGTGGGTCTTCTCTTCTCAAGCTGCCCTGTTTTTGGAGGTCTTTTCCCATAAAGACTGTCTTGTCGTTCATAGTCACGCTATTTACTCACTTAACAGCAGAAGAAACCTTCCTCTAGATTCCATAAGGTCCATGGACCAGACCCAAACTCACTTGTGCAGCGTCATTGACTCCAACCTGTTCCACACATCTTACCAAACTGTCGCTAGACGTTTCTTTGCTTTTGACCACAGTGTAATTTCCAAGCCCTGGTTTTTCTGTTTGGAGGACAAGAAGGCTGTGTACCTGTTTACATCATTACCATCACTGTGTTTACAACTGTTTTTTGGAATAGAATTGCTTTACAATGTTGTGCTAGTTTCTCCTGTACAAGGAAATGAATCAGCTATATGTACACATATATACCCTCCCCTTAAGACCTCCCTCCCACTCACTCCCATCCCATGTGGTTACAACTTTAGAAATGCAAGACTGGTTATTATCTCCAGACACTAAACTGCATTATGAGCAGTGTTATGTGTGAGTCTGCTCTCTCATCGTTCTCTTGCCTTAATTACTCCAAGAAGAACCTGGGCGTCTGCTTGAGAAGGACGATGCTCCGTGGTTATGTCTCCTCCGGCAGCTGCCAACAAGACACCACTGGCCTGCCAAGCATTTGCAGGGTGTTCCAATGTGAAAGAGAAGCTTCGCTGATCAGTGAGCAGAGCAAACCACAGCTGCTAGTTTAGCTCTGACATGAATCAGAAGATGCAGCTTTCCCCACCTCCAAGGGTTGGTTAAAGCTCTGATTCACGCATGAACTACCCAGCCCATACGGGATAGGCCACTCAGCTCGAGCTAAAACTTTCCTAGAATTTTATAGAGTTCAGGAAGGCTTCCTTGGTGGCTCAGTAATAAAGAATCCACCTGTAATGCAGGAGATGAAGGTTCAGTCCCTGGCTCAGGAAGATCTCTGGGAGGAGGGCATGCCAACCCACTCCAGTACTCTTGCCTGGAAAACCCCATGGACTAAGGAGCCTGGTGGGCAACAGTCCACAAAGTTTGGGACTGAAGTGACTGAGCACTTATATGCAGAGTTCAGGAAAGCTGCTTCTGGTAACAACCCACTGCTGTTTTCTGATCATTACTTGAATAATGTATTTAAAGCCATACTCTTTTCATCATCGCAGTATGACTTCAGCTCAGTTCCACTGCTGTCGTGTCCAACTCTTTGCAACCCCACGGACTGCAGCATGCCAGATTTCCCTGTCCTTCACCAACTCCCAGAGTTTGCTCAAACTCATGTCCATTGAGTCAGTAATGCCATCCAACCATCTCATCCTCTGTTGTCCCCTTCTCCTCCTGCGTTCAAGACCCTGATGCTGGGAAAGACTGAAGGCAGGGGAAAGATTGAAGGCAGTATGACTTGCTCAGAGGTAAAATTTGTAAAGCGCTGCTAAAAGTCATCTTCCTGGTCAAACTGCCTGTTCCATCTCCTTAAATGAAGTCTTAGTATCTGGAAATTCCCCCTCCTGGCATTAAAAAGCCCTCAGGAACAACTCATTAAAATGTTTCCCAGACTTCCTCACTAGGGTAACCCTAATAGAAGATAAGGAAGGTATCTGGAAGGAAATGCAGGAGGCATTTCTGAAAGGATGCCAAATTCCTTTGAAGAAGTCCCTGTTTTGTCTTTTAAATGTAAATGATTTCTGTGCTATACTCCACAGATATTTATGCTTAATATAATCATAAATACAGACTGAAGTACTTATATCACTCAGAGTCTGATAGGGGAAACAAACCACGCCCATTATTTTAACTGAGAATTTAACATAAAAGCTTGATAACCAAGCACTGGTGTGACCTAAAAAATGCAAATAGGGGACAGTGAGGTTCCCAGTCTAGTCGAAGCTATGTTTTTTCTAGTAGTCAAGTATGGATGTGAGAGTTGGACTATAAAGAAAGCTGAGCGCCGAAGAATTGATGCTTTTGAACTGTAGTGTTGGAGAAGACTCTTAAGAGTCCCTTGGACTGCAAGGAGATCCAATCAGTCCATTCTAAAGGAAATCAGTCCTGAATATTCATTGGAAGGACTGATGCTGAAGCTGAAATTCCAATCCTTTGGCCACCTGATACAAAAAACTGACTCATTTGAAAAGACCCTGATGCTGGGAAAGATTGAAGGTGGGAGAAGGAGACAACAGAGGGTGAGATGGTTGGATGGCATCACAGACTCAATGGACATAAGTTTGAGCAAACTCCGGGAGTTGGTGACAGACAGGGAGGCCTGGCATGCTGCAGCCCTTGGGGCTGCAAAGAGTCGGACATGACTGAGCCGAACTGAACTGAGGTTCCCAGAGGTTGTAATGCAGAAAGCAACTAAACACCCCAGGGCTAGGAAACAAAAGGAAAAGGTTGGGATCATTAAACCCTAGAACCAGAGAAGTGAGTCCCACGGGGGATGAAGGTCTCTGGGGTGGAGACATGAACAGCAGTGTGGGTGTTTCTAAGGGGATCAATGAAATGGGTTGTGTGCACATGGGAAAAACCGCAGTTGTTATTACTGCAACATCGGATGCTGTGGGGTAAGGAACCATCAGCAGGCAGTCAGTCACTGGGTGGTCACCAACATGAAAAAGCAGCAAGGAGGACCCTTCTTCCTCCTCCAGCCTAGCAGTCACCCTCTGGCACTCCCTTTTGGCAGTGCCTTAAAAGGAGCAGCTCGGAAACAGAACCTAGGTTGCAGACACTCAGACTTCCCTTGTGGTTCAGCTGGTAAAGAATCTGCCTGCAATGCGGGAGACCTGGGTTCAATCCCTGGGCTGGGAAGATTCCCCTGGAGAAGGGAAAGGCTACCCACTCCAGTATTCTGACCTGGAGAATTCCATGGACTGTATAGTCCATGGGGTCGCAAGGAGTCGGACACGACTGAGCAACTTTCACCCTGCAGACACTTAGCCCAGCACCAGCACACTGACCACAGAAAGGTTGGGGGAGCTGAGAGGCAACAGCTTAATCAACACAGTCCTTAATTTTTTTTCTCTCCAGTATCAGTTCTAGTTGAATTGATGCTCCAAGAAGATGTACCATATGGATTCATCCAATGGCTCTACGTTGTTCAGTCACTCAGTTGTGTCTCTTTGCAACCCCATGGACTGCAGCACGCCAATCTTCCCTGTCCTTCATCATCTCCAGAGTTTGCTCAAACTCATGTCCATTGAATCGGTGATGTCAACCCACCATCTCCTCCTCTGTCATCCCCTTCTCCTCCTGCCCTCAATCTTTCCCAGCACCAGGGTCTTTTCGAATAAGTTGGCTCTTTGCATCAGGTGGCCAAAGTATTGGAGCTTCAGCTTCAGCATCAGTCCTTTCAATGCTTATTCAGGGTTGATTTTCTTTAGGATTGATCGGTTTGACCTCCTTGTAGTTCAAGGGACTCTCAAGAGCCTTTTAATTTCATGGCTCTACACACTTCTGAAAAACATCTCCTGAAAGTTCTGAGAAACATGAGGGGCTTCCCTGGTGGCTCAGATGGTAAAGAATCTACCTGCAATGCAGAAGACCTGGGTTCTATCCCTGAGTTGGGAAGATCCCCTAGAGGAGGGCATGGCAACTCACTTCAGTATTCTTGCCTGGAGAATCCCCATGGACAGAGAGGTCTGGTGGGCTGCAGCCCATGGTTGCAAAGAGTCAGATACAACCAAGGGACTAAGCCCATACACTTCTGAAGAAACATCTTGAGAGACTGGGCAACACAGCAGCATTGCTATGAGCAGCCTGGTGTGAATCACTCATCAGGCACTTAGGAAGGGCCAAGGACCCTGTGTTCCCACTCCAGCCCAGCCACTTCCCTGTGACCAGGGGCACGCTTTCTCGGTCCTCTCTCATCTAACCTGAGGGGGTTTGATGAAATTTTCTTAAAGTCTGTTCCAATTTTATAATTACTGGAGATTGCTATGGAAAAGCTCATAGGCATGGTTTTTGTGAGAGCGAAGTCAAAAACAGTGAGATTTCTGAGATCCTGTGGACAGAGTGTCACCAGCCGTTTCAGTAAACAAAGGATGTTGCAGTCATCAAGCCATCAGTCACTGCAGCCGCCTGACGGTGCGCCTTGAGAGGAATTCAGGATGGAGATAAACAGGATACTGACCACAGACAGGGAGGGTGCACATCGGAGGACTAACCGCAATGAGCCAGATCCTGCATCTTCCCTTACGTAGAAAAGCACCAAAATTGTTAACTTGAGATATCCGGGTTTTGTGATTAGCAGCTATCTTTTGATGTTCTAAGAGGGTTGTTTTTATTTTTTTCCACCAAACCTGTGCATCCTGGCTCCGCCCTTTCCTCTTTGGAGCCACCCTCAGAGCCACCCACATTCCTGGCCACCGTCCTCAGTAATTTCCCAGATAAAACCTAACTGACAGCTTTTAGGCTGTGCATTTATTTTCAGTCAACATCACTCAGAAGTAACTTAGGGGTCCTGGGAGGAGGAGAACTTTGAAAAAAGGAGATGAGGGAGAAGGACATGAAACAGGAATGAAAGCGTGATGAAGAGAAATCCGTAAGGATGTTGAGGGCAGAGCAGATGGACCAGGAGTTGTTGTTCAGTCACTAAGTCGTGTCCAAATCTTTGCGACCCCGTGGAGTACAGCAGGCCAGGCTTCCCTGTCCTTCACTATCTCCCAGAGCTTGCGCAAACGCATGTCCATTGAATCAATGATGCCATCCAACCATCTCATCATCTGTCATCCCCTTCTCCTCCTGCCTTCAATCTTTCCCAGCATCAGGGTCTTTTCCAATGTGTCGACTCTTAGAATCAGGTGGCCAAAGTATTGGAGCTTCAGCTTTAGCATCAGTCGTTCCAATGAATAAGCAGGGCTGACTATTGTTGGAGCAGGAGGGCACCTGACATCTCTGTGATTCTGATTACCTGCATTTTGCTCAGTGGCTCCTCTCAGGCTTGCCGGTGGTTTTGAAATGTAATCACTGTGAGCTCTACAATCCTGTGTGTCAACAAGATAAAATGGGCACAAATCTCTGCCGAGGAATGCAGCCTTTCTTCTGCGGTTGGGGATCAGAGTCCCGGGGTGGACACTTAATCGACTTCTCCCCTCCACTTCTACAGTGGGGAAGGGAAGAGACCTGTATGTACTGCCATCTGCCACAGTGTGTTTCTTGACATCAAACTCCCTTCATAGAGATGAAATACCTTCTCCTTCTTGGCACGATGGTAGTGTTTCAATGTGTCGTACATGTAATTCACTGCCTTGCAGAGGCAAGAACTGCTTCTGTCTAGATCACAGAAAAAGCACTGAGTACCAAATATAGACAATGTTTGTGGCCAGACTTTGCGTGTGGTGTTGATGTCAACATGTTTACAATTCCTCCTATAATTCTCCAGTGAATCTGGTTACAAATCACTTGGTAATTAAATACCCTCTTCAAGATATCGTGGCTGATTTAATGAGGGCCAAATCCACCATAACAGATTGTTAATATGAGCTGGTGAGCCTTTTTTTTTCCTTTGTTTCATTTTCAAAGATCTTTATTACAGTAAGATATTTGGTAATATTCTTTATTAGGCTGATAAGTTTTGAATTGCTTTTCATTTTATTATCACATTAGTTCCTTTTTAATGGTTTTGCTAGAACTCAGAAGTCTCCCGAGTTTTAATAACCTCTCCTTTTCAGTACTTATAGTCATGGAATTAATTGCATAAAATCATGATCCTTCACTGAATGTGTCACTGGGCCAAAATAACAAAATGCAACAGGAAGAATTAGACCTTGCAGAGTGATTGACGATTCATCTCACTACAGATTTTTCACTTTGAGACTCTCATTTGCTTTGCGGTATGTCCCACGATTTCGTTTTTTTTCACCTCTAAGAATATCCTTCAGACTGAAGAGTACTTTAGAATTCTCTGAACTGGGGGGTAATAAAGTTAAACTTTTTGTTGATGTTTTAAACATAGGAAAGGACACATTTTTATTCACCTAAGAATATTTTCTTTGTAACTGGTTTTGTTTAAAGGAGAGACAATGATAAGGTGAATTATAAGAAATCATCAAATTAGCAATTAGAAAATTTTCTTAGGATCATATTTTCATGTTCATCTTCCTTGATTCATGATGGTACCAAATCTCTTAAACACAAATGTTACTTTAAGTCTTAAGGTGAAATCACCCTTGTTAAATCACAATTACTTACTTAAAGAACAAAATGTCAGCTATAACAGGCTTGGAAACAACAGAAATTTTAAATTGCTTTATCTTAAAGTGAAGTAAAATGAAAGTTGCTCAGTTATGTCCGACTCTTTGGGACCCCATGGACTATACAGTCCTGGAATTCTCCAGGCCAGAAGAGTGGAGTGGGTAGATTTTCCCTTCTGTAGAGGATCATCCCAATCCAGGGACTGAACCCAGGTCTCCTGCATTGTAGGCAGATTCTTTGCTGCTCAGCCACCAGGAAAGCCCTAAACCTAAATATAGTATGTATGTAAAAATAAAACATATTTTATTTTCTTCTAAAGCATCAGGTAACCATATGGCTTCTCTTGTGAATCTTATCAAATGTTTAAAGAAGAATTAATGTCAATCCTTCACAAAAATCTACCAAAAGAAAAAATAGAAGAGAAGGGAACATTTTCCAAACTCATTCTGTGAGTCTAGCATTTCCCTGGTACCAAAACCAGATAAAGACATCATAAGAAAAGAAAACCACAAATCATTCCTTATGGCTATAGGCATAAAACTCCTCAACAAAATACTAGGAAACTGAATCCAGGAACTAAAAACAAAGATCACAAGATCACACCTGAATAGATAAAGAAAACCATATGACAAAAGCTAGCACCTTTCATCATAATACTCATCAAACTAGGAACAGAAGGAAGCTTCCTCATCCTGACAAATGATACCTACCCAAAAAGCCCACAGATAAAAGTACAGTTAATGCTGGAGGACTGAAAGCTTTCCCCCCCGAAGACCAGGAACAACGAAGGGCATCCACTCACCACTTCTCTGCGACACTGCACTGGACATTCTAACCAGGACAACTAGTCAAGAAAAAGAAATCGAAACATCCAGATTAGATGATATGATCTTATACACAGAAAATCCTACGGTATTCACAAGTACACTATCAGGCTAACAGACAAGTTTAGAAACGTTGCAAAGTCCAAGATCAACTGCATTTCTATACACTAACAATGAACAATCTGAAAAGGAAATTAAGAAAACAATTCCGTTTATAATAGCATAGAAAAGAATACTCTTAAGAAAAAAAGTGCAAGATTTGAACATGAAAAACTATAAAACATCGTTGAAAGAAGTTAAGATCTAAACCACCACTGAGCCCACGGGTTCTAGAGCCCCCCATGCCACAGCTAGAGAAAAACCTGGGGGCTGTGAGGAAGGGCCCGCTCACTGCAATGAAAGAGCCCACGAGCTGCAACTAAGATCCAACACAGGCAAATATAGTTTTTAAAAAAGAAGAGACAGTTCTCACGCTCCCTTCCTCTCCTTTTGTCCCTATGCACCTGGAAAAAGGAAAGGCCATGTAGGCTCACAATGAGAAGGTGGCCTCCTACAGGAGAAGAGTCCACAAAAAAAAAAAAAAAAGTGAAACGACAACCCACAGGAGAAAATAGTTACAAATTATACATTCGATAAAAGTCTGCTGCTGCTGCTGCTGCTGCTAAGTGTGCGAACCCATAGACGGCAGCCCACCAGGCTCCCCCATCCCTGGGATTCTCCAGGCAAGAACACTGGAGTGGGTTGCCACTCCCTTCTCCAGGAACCTTCCCAATCCAGGGATCGAACCCGGGTCTCCCACACTGTGGGAGATTCTTTACCATCTGAGCCACCAGGGAATCAGCTATAACCCAAAACAAAATAAAAAGGTTTTCTTTAATGTTAAAAAAAGAAATAACCAAAATAAAAAAGATTCTGTACACTAAAAATCCCAAAGAGTCTACAAAGGAGCTATAACTAATAAGTGGGTTTAGCAAAGTCATGCGTTGTACTTTTATGAACTAGCAATAAAAAAAATTGGAAATTGACATCTTTAAAGCATTATTTACAATAGTACCCCAAAACATGAAATACTTAGGTAAAAATCCAACAAAATCTGTGCAAGATCAGTTCAGTTCAATTCAGTCGCTCAGTCATGTCCAATATTTGCGACCCCATGAATCGCAGCACGCCAGGCCTCCCTGTCTATCACCAACTCCCGGAGTTCACTCAGACTCACATCCATAGAGTCAGTGATACCGTCCAGCCATCTCATCCTCTGT
>SJYX01023530.1:70462-80583 GCA_006410675.1 Oreotragus oreotragus | reverse complement strand
GGTCAAAACATTCTAAACAGTTTTTTATATGATATCATTACTAGCCTACCCTTGGAAGTTATTTCTATTTCCTTAGGCCAGAATATTGGTTTTTCTGAACAAAGGATTGAAAACTGAAAGAAAAAAAAAAACATATCAAACCCACTTTGAAACTTTCTCCTGCTGTCGGGGAGAAATTGTAAATAGCAAATCACCATCTTTCATCATTTCCTTCCACATACAAATCAAACAGTAAGATCCTCTTCCTTGTCTTAATTCTAGCAATAGTTCATTTCTTCTGGGACAGAATTCATCATAGTCCATCTGAATTATTTGCACATTTGCTTAGCAGTTTGTAGGATTTGACCAATAGTCATATGGATAATTTGAAATATTTGTTCCTATTGCTCTAAACATAATCCATTGGATTCTGTAGCAAAGTAACTCTTTATGCTTGAAAAAAAAATCAGAACTTTCTGTTTTAATGGAAACTCTTTTTAAATAGGTTCAAAATCCATGTCTTAAAAAGCATCAGGTACCTTAACAGACAATCACCAAACTACTGAAGACACAAAACACTGACCTGCGAACCAAACAGTGAAACAGAATAAAATGTAAACCCACCACGTACTTAGAGAAAAACCCACCACGTGCTTATCTCAGAGAACTGCTGAGCGCTCAGGCTTTTTTTCCCTTCTCTCTGCCTAACTACTAAGTGGGTGGAAATGTTTTTCTTTCATTGACTGGAAACAAAAGTGATACTGTGTCAGCAGACAGGCTACCAAATAAAACATGAAGAAACAAGATGACACCTATTTAAATGCAAACAAAACAAAACAAGAGGCTTTGTTACAGCGCGAATTTCAAGATCAAAAACTGTATTTGGAAACATTAAAATGTGGAAGGAAAAGACCCTTTCAAGAACAGAAACAGGACACAGCAAATGCCAGGTTCCAAGATGCAAGAGATAAGACAAAAAGTCAGATGAAAGTAAGATGAAGGTGACGGTCCAAGGGAAGAGAGAAAAGAGATTTTAAAAAAAATTACTTGGAACAGCACCACCTGGGAAGTCCACTACCCAGAAAGTGATCTGTAAATTGTAAATACAAGCAGAATCATGTGGTAAATGTGAAATCCATTGTTTTATTTTGGAACCCACCATTCCCCAAATACTTAAGATTTCTGCACTGAAATATTATAAATGAAAACTTGTTCATAGGGGTAAAGCTTATCTCAATTAGTGATTATAGTGAGAAACATTTTTCATTAGAAATTTCAAATTTAAACTCATTTAAATGGCACCCCACTCCAGTATTCTTGCCTGGAAAATCCCATGGACGGAGGAACCTAGTAGGCTGCAGTCCATGGGGTCGCAGAGTCAGACATGACTTGAGTGACTTCACTTTCACTCAGGAAGAAATCAACATTGTGAGAATTCTATAGTCATCAAACTATACACAGTTTATATATAAACAAAAAAGTTTTAAAAAACAGAATGGATAGCAAAATGTAATCTAACTTGGGCTTTTTTAATATACAGAGAGACAGCCAGGTGAGTTAATGGCTCTTAATGAGTCCGTTAGAATAAAATATTGCCCAGAAATGACTTTATCCCTGGAGATGCTGGAGAAATTGTATACGACAGGAGGGAGATTGCAATCTCCTGACAGTGTGCAGACATTAGTCCTGAAAAGGGGAGGAAGGTCAATTCTGGAAACTGTAGACTGACAGGGCTGGACCTCAGGAAAGAGGTGGGCGGAGGTTTACCTACTTCAGCAAAAAGGAAGCAGAGATCCCTGCCGTGTGCGAGTACACAGATGAATCCGGAGGACACCGTGTCAGCACAGACAGACAGACACTGCATGATTCCACTTTCGTAAGAANGTATAAGAGACAGGGTTCCCTGAGTAATGAAGTATTGTATCCTCTAATTAAAATAAAATAAAATAAAAAATTGTTTAACTCCATGAATGTGGTTTGTCTAATTGGGGGCAGACCATGACTAAGCAGCAAAACTAAAAAATCCACGTGAGTGAGACGGTCATGTGTTCAGCTAATCTGAAGATAAGGAAGGAGCCTGTTTTCTGCGCTGATCCAGCCATGCCTGGGGCCATGTCTGGGTCCAGCAGCCACACTTTAGAAAGATCACACTGAATCTAGCTTCTTAAGAGGCCAGTAACCAGCCCAGGGAAGTTAATTTTTACCAAGAACTATGAGAATAGATGATAAACTGAGGATGGGAGACAATTCTTCAAGCTTTGAAGCTCCAGCCCATGGAAGGAATCCTAGACGTGCTCAGGGTGGTCCCCAGGGTGTAATATTAGACCAGTGATTGGGACATGCCAGGGAGCCAGGTTTCAGCCAGGTTTCAGCAAGGCATTTCTAGCAGGGGTGTCCACGGTAAATGGGGCTTCCTGAAGGGCTGGGAGCGAACCTCCAGCCCCAGGGATCATACCCTTGGGGCTCCCTAGACACAGAGGAAAGGCTTCAGACGGGAGTTATGGTTCCTTAGAATCAAAAACCTAAACGTTCCATTCAGTACTGTTCATGCGTGACACCTGCTAATCTACCCAGGATGTCCTTTTTCAGACGGTACAAAAGAGAAAGCAATAGGGCCAGTTGGGCATGACCTGTTCTAGAAGTTAGCAGCCATCTCCCAGAGGTGGTGGGAAAGGACGAGGATGGAGGGGAGAGGCGGGGCTGGACATGACCTACAGTGGCCAGGAGGGGGCGGGGAGGAAGAGGGCTGATCCAGCAAAGGGAGGCTCTGCCCAGGGATGCCTGCTCTCCTCCTCCCCACTGAGTCCACCACCTCGCCCACCCGCCTCTTGTCTCCATCTCTAATTTTGGGGACCACTGGCCTAAAATCTCACAAATCATGTTTCTCAATTTCATTTTATGATAAAGACATATAACAGGGAGGAAAGAAGAAAAAAATCTGAAGGTGAAAAAAAAAAATCACAAACAGTATGTCACCAACACAAACCACTGAAGCTGAGTTCTCCATCTTCACAAAAGCTTGACTCTGACAGCCAGCAGATTCGCCCTGGAAGGTCTAGTTCTCCGATTTTCTGCTCTTATTTACCAGTGTGGGCTTCCCAGCTGGCTCAGTGGCAAAGACGCCTGCCAATGCAGGAGATGAAGGAGACCACAGGTTTGATCCCTGGGTTGGGAAGATCCCCTGGAGAAGAAAATGGCAACCCACTCCAGTATCCTTGCCTAGAGAATCCTGTGAAGAGAAGAGCCTTGCAACAGCCTGGCCCACTTCAGTACCACTCTGCTAAGCCGTTCTCTCTCCAGTGTGCTCTAAAAAGTGATGTCTGGCATGTCAATCGGAGGTAATCTATGTGCGTGAACTTATAAAAATTAACTCTTCATTAAAAAGTTATATGTATGGTAAAAATGAAAAAAATGTATATATGTTTTAAAATATGTAATGAAAGATGTCTTCCTTGTACATCAAGTTCCAAACGCCACCCACCCTCCTGAGATGCAAAAGCTAGTACCAGTCTCTCATATATTCATAGATTACTTCAGGTAGGGTACGCTGTGTGTGTCTCTGTGTGTGTGTGGGAGCAAGAAGGCATGTGTGAGCGCGTGAATGCCCCATGATGACATAAACAGAAGCAATCTGTGCTGTTCCGCCTCGTGTTCATTACACCTGACAACACCCTGCACCGCAGCAATACCTGTTGCTCTAACACCAGTCAGCTGGCAGACCACTGGTGCAGAGAGGAGAGAATGACCTGGAAGTCAGGCTGGTTCATATCGGATTTTCCTGCAAGGAGAGCTTAGGTTTGAATGATGAGAGAACTGGAAGCTTCGGCTGGAAGGGACGTGGCTCTCAACGTGAAGTCCTTTCTGTTGTATTTCAAGAAATTGTTAACAGCAGCGTCTGCAATGACCCAGGGCTTGCGCTGTCCCAGGCTGGCAGCAAGTGGAAGCCCTCACGGGCTCATCGTGGCTGTATGCTTCCCCCAGAGCAGCATTCCCATGCTGTTTGTATAAAGTACTCTCCCCTGGGCAGTCTCCAGCGCCCCAGAGCTGTCTGTCTGGGCAGCCCAGGGAGTCTCCCCAGGTACCAGTGATTCTTTCTGTGGATGCTCTGGTTTCCAAGTTGCACCAACTGAGTAGTTTAGGTGAGACTGGGGTAAGGGCAGAAGGAAGCAAAGAATCTGACATGTCTCCATTACAAAGTCATCTCTTTCAGCCTTACTAAAATTCAAATTTATATTAACATTCTCCTTAACAAAATACAAGTGTCTTTGAAAATATAATGCTTAAAAGCAGAGGTGCAAAAGAAAAAAAAAAAAAAGGGTTAAGTGATGAGGGGTATGGATAAGTTAGGAGTTTGGGATTAACAGGTATACAGTATTGTATATAAAATAAATAAACAAGAACCTACTGTGTGCACAGGGAATTATACTCAATATTTTGTAATAACCTATAAAGGAAAAGAATCTGAAAACATATACTCACATGTGCAACTGAATCAGTTTGCTATACACTTGAAACTAAAACACTGTAAACCAACTATACTTCAATTATTTATTTAAAAAAGAAATGTTAAGTATGAAAAAAATGTGCAAAAAAAGGGGGTGGGGGTAGAGATTTGCCTGGAGTTCAGGGGTTAAGACTTCGCCTTCCATTGCAGAGGGTGCGGATTTGATCCCTGGTTGTCCAGCTAAGATCCCACCTACCTCACAGCCAAAAAACCAAAATGTAAAACAGAAGCAATACTGTACCAAACTCTATAAAGACTTTAAAGTGGTCCACTTGAAAATAAGTAAAAATTTTAAATATATTATTTTCTTTTAAAGGGTAAAGGATTAGAGCCTGGGACAAGGTCGGCGCAGGGGGAGGTAAAGGGAGGACCGGGAACCATCAGTCTCACTCGCCTCACAGTTCTGCTGACTGCCAGCTACTCGGTATCGGCATTGTGCCTGATGGCCTGTGACTCAAGAGAGAAGGCAATGGCACCCCACTCCAGTGCTCCTGCCTGGAGAATCCCATGAACGGAGGAGCCTGGTGGGCTGCAGTCCATGGGGTCGCCAAGAGTCGGACACGACTGAGCGACTTCACTTTCACTTTTCACTTTCACGCACTGGAGAAGGAAATGGCAACCCACTCCAGTGTTCTTGCCTGGAGAATCCCAGGGACGGGGGAGCCTGATGGGCTGCCATCTCTGGGGTCGCACAGAGTCGGACACGACTGAAGTGACTTAGCAGCTTAGCAGCAGCAGACTGTGACTCACTGTCCCTTCTTCAGCTGTCACGCTCTGCATGGACAACACGACAAAGCTATATTTATAGCAAACCCTACGAGATTTCACCACGCAAATGCCTCCACCAAGTATGGGATACAGATGGAGTTTTTGGGAAAGTCATTTGACATTTGCATTCATTCGTAGGAAAAATAATTTGGCTGCCCAATTGCTCATCCTACAACATTATAGAGAAGAAAAATCACTTGATTCCTCCCTCGCATCCTTGAATTGAAGCTAGTGATTGACGAGCTACTGTTCTATCCATCCTTCTCAGATAACGTTCACACCATAATACTGTTAGAAAAAGACATCTAATCTCCCTCACCTAGAAAAGGTAATGTGATTTTTTTGTTGTTTGCATTCAATTTGCATCAGTCCATAGGGTCACAAGTGGGACGACTCCAACACAATCACAACTTGGTGTTTTTACAGGAACACTCCCCTCTAAAGGGAGATGGAGTCCTGCCCAAGAGGATTACGGACCACTAAAGTTTTCTACCTGAAGTATACTGTTACCTAGATGGAAATTTTCTTACGTTTATACAAATATCCACTTCTTCCATGTAAGTATATAGTTTGTGGGATTCCCTGGTGGCTCAGCGGTAGAAAACTCTCCTGCCAATGCAGAACACATTGGTTCAATCCCTGGGTCGGGAAGACCCCCTGGAGAAGGACATGGCAACCCACTCCAGTATTCTTGCCTGGCAAATCCCATGGACACAGGAGCCTGGGGGGCTACAGTCCACGGGATGCAAAAGAATCAGACATGACGTATCAACTAAATGACAAAACAACTTGCAACATCTTGGGGGAAAATTATTTCCTTGTGTTTAATACCCACTATGACAAGTGGTATTTTCAATCATCACAAAATAACCCCGTTCCTAAACGGAGTTCTTCAAGGAACCAACACTCAGTTGAATCTAATGAAGAGGGAGCTGGGACATCCCAGAAACAGTGACAGCTCCTCCAGCCACCCAGAGGTTGGTGGTCGAGGGCCGGCATCTGATAGGAGCTCCCACCCACCAGGACCACGGCCAGCCCCCTGCACTGAGCCCCTGACCAGAGAAAAGCCTGTCTCTTGTCTCTCACACCTCTCCAAGGTCCTCTGACCTCAACCTCCTGACCTGAGTCCCACTTGGTGGTCCCCAATCCTCCTGTTCCTCAATTAAAATTCTCAACACAAAACTCCACAGCTCAGCTCCCGTCTCAGATGCCAAGCCTGGTCAGACAAGCTGGGGAAGGGTCGGGGGGGTTCCTGGTCTTCAGAAGGCTGCTCCTGAGACAAGGTCCCAAAGCCAGGCGATGTCAGAAGGGAGTGAGGTGTCATTAGTGACCTGTTTCCACCAGAGGCTTCAGAAACAGTCCCCCGGGTTAATCAGTGCCCAGTGAACCTGACCACGTTCTCTCCAGCTGAGCCCTTGATGGGTTGTAGATTCTAACCTCCTTCTCTGTTCCTGCACATTTCCCAGCTGGAGACCCTGGGACATTTCTCTTTACTCGCCTGCCTCGCCTGCACCCCCACGCTTCAACTACCTCGTCAGCACATCCCAAGGTAGTTGCGTTTGGGGTGCTGAGTTCTGTGGAGTTGTGCGACTCACCTTCACAGCTGCAGCCTGTCTTGACGCCTCCCAGACCCCCAGAGGTTGGCAGACAGGACGCAGGCAGCGCTGCCAGGACTGCGGAACTCGTCATCAGCCCAGGTCGTCTCAGCACTCAGGCTGCCGGAGGACGGATCTCTTCTGCAACATCTCCACCCAGTGGCCGGCCTGCCTCGGCTCCGGCCTCAGTTCACACCGCGGAGCCATGGAACAGGTCAAATTGCAGAGAGGCAGCCAACTGCAGTAAAACCCTGAGCTCCCAAGGCGGGCTGCAACTGAGCAAGTTAATGATCACACATGCACACACACACACACACACACACACACTGGGGGGGCTTGTAACTGAGCAAGTTAATGATCACACACATATAACTGAGCAAGTTAAAGATCACACACGCATGCATACATACACACACACATACACACACACATACTGAGGGGGGTTGTAACTGAGCAAGTTAATGATCACACACATATACATACATACACACCAGAGCAGTTTGTAACTGAGTATGTTAATGATCTCACACACACACACACACTGGAGTGGGTTGTAACTGAGCAAGTTAATGAACACTCACACACATATACATATATATACACATACACATACACATACACACACACATACATACACACACATGGGGCAGTTTGTAACTGAGCAAATTAATGATCTTGCACACACATATATATACATACACACATACATACACACACACTAGAGCAGTTTGTAACTGAGATAGTTAATGATCACACACACACACACACACATACATACACACATACACACACACACACTGGGGGGGTGTTGTAACTGAGCAAGTTAATTATCACACACACACACACACACACACATACATAAACACACACAGACACACTGAGGGGGGTTGTAAATGAGCAAGTTAATGATCACACATACACACACACACACTGGGGGGGCGTTGTAACTGAGCAAGTTAATGATCACACAAACACACACATACATACACACACACACACACCCCCTTGGCTAAAAAGGAAAAGTAAATACAATGCCACCTCCCTGGAGACGAGACCAGGACACCTCCAGTGCATGGAAACCGCACGGCCGTGTTGTCACTCTCCTTTCTGCTGCTGCTTGNCAAACACACACATACATACACACACACACACCCACCCTTGGCTAAAAAGGAAAAGTAAATACAATGCCACCTCCCTGGAGACGAGACCAGGACACCTCCAGTGCAGGGAAACCGCACGGCCGTGTTGTCACTCTCCTTTCTGCTGCTGCTTGGCAACCCTGCAAACTTTGAAGGATCTTTCCTCCGAACCATCTCTCATCCAAGGTAAATACCACAGCCTCCTATTTTTTATTATTTTTTGGCTGCACGGGGTCTTTGCTGCTGTGTGTGGGCTTTCTCTAAGTTATGGCCAGCAGGGGCTGCCCCCAGTTGCAGTGTGCAGCTTTCTCGTAGAGGTAGTTTCTCCTGTGGCTCACAGGCCCCAGGCACGCAGGCTCATAGTCGGCACTTGGACTTCACAGCTGTGACACACAGACTCAGCTGCCCCTTGGCATGTGGGATCTTCCCAGACCACAGATCGAACGCATGCCTCCTGCATTGGCAGGCGGATTCTTTATCACTGAGCCACCAGGGAGGCGCCCATCACCAGCTCTATGACTGTGCCTCTTTCGGTGTGTTCTCAAGACCCCTTACCATCCAGAATTCACTGCTTCTCAGAGCAGTTTCTTCTCTTCCTTTTTCTATTTAGTCCAGGGACAAACTGTGTTCAAAGCTTCCCCCCACCATGTCAGTAGGTGAGATCCAGAGAGAAGATCCCTCCCACAGAGGCCGCCTTCACTAAGAGCGTCCACCCACAGCTTCCAACCGACCAGGAGCTTACTCGGCCCCACTCATCAGGGCAGTGGGCTGGTTTCCTGCCCTTCCCGGTGGGTTCCCAGGAGAGTCCTCCTGAAGCCAGGCTCCCTCTCACTTCCCTTCCTCACTGGGGCTAAAATGTTGGCTGGAGCACAGACGGGTCTGGGAAGGGCTGGCATGGCTCTTCTCTACGCTGGCTGGCCTCAGTCAGATCAGGACGCTCTGACCGACACCACAGAAAGGGGCTGAAACACCAGGTGTCTACTTCTCACTGTCCATAGGCTGGGGAGTCCAGGATCAAGGTGCTGGCTGCTGTGGGGTCTGGTGGGGGCCCTCTTCCCGCTGTGACCTTCTGTGGCGGACAGGGCAAGGGAGCATTCTGGGGTCTCTTTCATCAGGGCACGAATCCACCCTCATACCCTAAAGCCAAGGGCCCCCTTCCTGATGCCAGCACACTGGGAAGGTTAGGATTTCAACACAGGAAACAAACACGCAGCCCATAATAGCTCCTCTACCTGCTAAGAAGGGCGGTCCAAGGTGAGTTCTTCCCTTCCTTTCCCCAAGTCCTTTCCAAGCCTGAGAAATCATCTCTCCCCAAAAGAACTCCCCAGGAGCAAGGATACAGTGGAGATTCTGCTTCCCATGTCCCCAAGAACAAGATGCTCTCACGGGATGTCGGCTGTGAAGGCTGGGCCCAAGGTCATAGACCCTCTGACGTGGCATGATTGCTAAACGCCCCTCTGAGAGCGGGTGGGAGTTCTGGGGGCTTGCCATCCCTCTGGGACACTCCAGACACACCTTCCAACCTTGCCAGCAGGCTTCCCCCCTCACCCCTCCTGTCTCCATCAGACTGCTGAGGTTCCAAATATCACAGCACCCGTGTGAAAGCAGCTTAAGAAAAACATGGGTTTATCACTTAACAACTGGGTATTGTTTTTGCTTTGGCTCCATCCCTTCATTCTTTCTGGAGTTATTTCTCCACTGAACTCCAGTAGCATATTGGGCACCTAACGACCTGGGGAGATTCTCTTTTGATATCCTATCATTTTGCCTTTTCTTACTGTTCATGGGGTTCTCAAGGCAAGAATACTGAAGTGGCTTGCCATTCCCTTCTCCAGTGGACCACGTTCTGTCAGACCTCTCCACCATGACTCGCCCGCCTTGGGTTGCCCTGCAGGCATGGCTTGGTTTCATTGAGTTAGACAAGGCCCTGGTCCTAGTGTGATTAGATTGACTAGTTTTCTGCGAGTATGGTTTCAGTGTGTCTGCCCTCTGATGCCCTCTTGCAACACCTGGAATGTCAGGTCCATGAATCAAGGCAAATTGGAAGTGGTCAAACAAGAGATGGCAAGGGTGAACGTCGACATTCTAGGAATCAGCGAACTAAAATGGACTGGAATGGGTGAATTTAACTCAGAT
>SJYX01023530.1:11692-66299 GCA_006410675.1 Oreotragus oreotragus | reverse complement strand
TGGGGGCGGGAGGAGAAGGGGACGACCGAGGATGAGATGGCTGGATGGCATCAGGGACTCGATGGACGTGAGTCTGAGTGAACTCCGGGAGATGGTGATGGACAGGGAGGCCTGGCGTGCTGAGATTCATGGGGTCGCAAAGAGTCGGACACGGCTGAGCGACTGAACTGAACTGAACTGATCACTTAACAAGGTAGCCTGAGGGCTTCCCTGGTGGCAATCCACTCCAATATTCCTGCCTGGGAAATTCCAAGGACAGAGGAGCCTGGAGGGCTACAGTTCATAGGATCGCCAGAGTCAGAGAGGACTCAGCAGCTGAACAGCAAACAACACGCTACGGCCCCAGTGGGGACAAGACACAGCACACAACCAAGGGATGTGCTTCTGGTCGGTCTGTCTGTCTGTCGAGACTTAAAGAGGCTCCTGTCGTATGTTCTGCATACTCTGCCGTGCGCTCTGATGAACGTCCACAATATCCCACCCTCTCACCCCAGACACACTCGCTTCTCGTTACACCATCACACCGCTTACGTCTTCCAGAGAATTCACATATGGTAACATTCACTCACCTGTTTGTCTCTCTTCTAGAACATAAACCCCATAAGATCTGGGGACTTGCACGTCACCCACCATTGAATCAGAAAAGTTTATTACACAGTAGATAGTCAATAAGCATTTGTTGAATGAGTCCCAACTTGTTGCTCATGAAAGTGAAGATTATCAAACTGATCGTATTTTTATCAGGTTAGTTAAAAATGCAAACCATCTCATTTTATCAAACCTCTCTTGGGATGGTTTGGTGTTCAGGTTTGAGCTGTAATATTACTGGGAGTTTAATTCCTTTCTGTGATACATGGGGATTGTGCAAGCCAACAGTCAATATTCATTTTTCAGATACGTGAAGTTTATCTACTAACAGTCAAAGGTTTTCCTTGACGTGTCTTTATCTAAATCAGTTAAGTCTCTTCTCACAAATGAGAAATATTAAATAAATGGCTGCTTTAATAAAATAAAGAGGTGACTAGCAGAAATAATCTGCAGCTTCTGTGAACAAGCTTTTCTTTAGTGTCTGAAATAATAAACACAGTGAAGTTTATCTACTAACAGTCAAAGGTTTTCCTTGACGTGTCTTTATCTAAATCAGTTAAGTCTCTTCTCACAAATGAGAAATATTAAATAAATGGCTGCTTTAATAAAATAAAGAGGTGACTAGCAGAAATAATCTGCAGCTTCTGTGAACAAGCTTTTCTTTAGTGTCTGAAATAATAAACACCACTTACAGGCCTCAGACTCTATGCTGAGAGCTCTACAGATCGGTCTCCAGCCCCCTGTTCAGCATATCACTACCAAATGACAGCGATGCTCAGGAAAGCAAGGCCCAGCCACTTGGAGAAGGCCCTGCTGCTGCTGAAGCGGGGCTCTGAACCCAGGTCTGCGTTACCAGAGCTCAGGATGGTTTATTTCACTATCAAACCATACCAGCTATTCCACCACAGCATGTATCCTCTCTGAACACCACAGTTCATCAAACCTGAGACTCTGCCAACAGTGGCTGACATACAACTGTGCGATGACGCGCCACACTGCCAATTAAGTTACAAAACACCATCCACTGGAAGGTATGTCACAATTCAGAAATGTTAAAATGTGTATGTGTGCACACAGATTTACACACACACATATATCTTAGATTGACAAAATACAGTAATCCAATAGCCTTGCAACAAGTTATTGCAAAAAAAGTGTTATAAAATATAACACTTCTCCAAACCTTTAGAAAATTAATCTTGTCCTGAAGTACAGAAAGAAAGGAAAAAAAGAAAGAGTGATAAATCTAAAGTATGAATAAAGTTATAGGAAGCAGCAAGCATTTACAATACATCCCCTGTTTAAAACTTATTCCTTGTCATCGGTGGCGTGAAATCACATCCTTCACAAGGCGCAGAGCTGCTAGCGTCTTCCCAGCCGGCCGCGTGAGCAGCGCCGCCGCGGACCTCCTCCCGGCCAGGCGCGTGAAGAGCGGCGCGCAGCGGGCAGCGTGCGCCGCAAAAGGGGGCTTTTCCCCTCCCTGCCGGCCTCAGCTTCTGCTTATTCTCCCCAAAGTCAGGGAGAGTAGCTGTCACTTCTCATCCCACGGCGGTGAAAATCGTCATCTTTGCCGAAGACACAGCCTTAAGTCGCCAGAAGATCAAGGACTCCAACACCTCCGAAAACTCGGGTCGAGCCCTAGGGGACCCTCAGGGCCTGCCACCTCCTGCCCGGAGAGAGCGCGCGTCGTAGGCCCACACGGTGTCCACCCCCTCCCCCGCGACCTGCGCCGGGGTCCAGTGCGGGAAGGGGAACCGGCAAGCGATGACCCGCGCGTCGTCCTGAAGCTCCAGCTCGAGCTTCTCCTCCAGCTGCGCCATCTGCGGAGAATGACAGCCGTCACTTCAGGGAGCGGCGGTCTCAGGAGGGGCTCTTCAGTGTCCTTCTCTACTGAGTCCCTGAAAACATCTGTGCCCAATTATCGAGCGTAAAACAGAGCACTCCTGGGCGACAATCCACCAAAACACAGAAGTCACGTGAACCACCGTTTTAAAACTATTTTCTATCATCAAACATAAAATCTGTCATTTTTAGCAAATGTGTATCACAGATTTCCACTTTCCTAACTAAAGAAACATGGAATTCGACCATGAAAAAAATACACATTCTACCAAATTGAAATATGATCAAGCATTTCACAATTCTTTTAAAAAGATATCCATATCAGTAATTCTCTTACGTATCACTTATACATAACTTTATAAGTAATCTATTTGTGAAGAAAGAGTTTTACTGTTTACTAAAAGTACTGACACTGTGATTATATTAGCAAATTAACAGCTGCTTAAAATTTTATCTTCAGGTCCTAAAAATATATTATCAGCTTCACCTCTTAAATATATTTTTCTCTATTCTTTTATTATTTTCAAATAATTTCAAATTTACAGAAAGGATACAAGAATAGAGCAAAAAAACTGCTTTACCCAGGCTCACCAGTTTTCAACAGTTTGTCACAGTTGCTTTATCTGACTTGCTCTACGCCCTCCTCTCTCAGGACACTTTTTCTAAACCATCTGAGAACAGGCTGCCTACAACATGCCCCTTTACTCCCTGGTACTTCAGTGTTTTCTGAGAAACAGTCTCAACACAGTTATCAAATTCAGGAAACTTAACATTGTATCCCAACAACAACCATCCCAACAGCACCTGATCCAATGCCCAAGGAACGTCCTTCACACCTTCCCCGAGCCCAGGGGTGCACAGTGCACAGAGCTGTAACGGTTCCTTGGTTTCCTTGAATCTGGAACAACCTCTCACCTTTCTTTGTCTCTCATGACAATAACCTTCTTTAAGAACACAGGCCAGTCGACTTGAAGCAGTTGATCAAATATATACTCCTGTATATGGTCAATGATTGTAATGGTGTAAATCTAAATATGGGAAGATGCAAGAGGGAGTTTTGCCCAGACCATGACAGATTGAGTAAGACAGCTGGTCCAGAGCCCCCTGGTTGCTGCTGATAGACCTAGTCCAGTAAGAGCGCACTGCAGGACCCGCCTGCAAAATCTTCGCTGGCCCTTGGAATGAGCCTTCCTAGCACTGTCAGATGAAACGGTCACGAAAAGCCTCCCAAAGGACGGTCGAATTTACGACCATGAGTAGGCCCTGTTGACTGCAAACTGGCATTTGCCATCTTCCTCTACAAGGGTTAAATCACATGCTGCTGCAGCTGCTGACAGCCAACATCCCCTGAAGGGAGTTCAGGTTGGACAGCAGAAAAGAGGCACTCTGTGCTCGGGAGAAACTGACAGGACATGCCTTCAGAGAGACAGGTATCTTCAGGAGCTGATTTCATGAGCCCAATTCTTGCACCTCCTCATATCTGAAAAAGCACTAAAATCCTTCATGGTGATGACTCTCTCGTGACTAGCAGAAACCTTCCGCAAAACAAAGTATGTGCTTGACTATAAGTATTCCTCCTTCACCAAAATCACATAAATACTACCCTATCCCTCTGCCTCTTGGGAGCAGTTTCTCAGAGCTTTCTGAGGGGCTGTCTGCCAGGCTACAGTCCTCATTTTGCCCCCAAATAAAATTTTAACTCAAAAAAAGAAAAAAAAAAGGATACAGGCGAGTCCCTCTGGCGTCTGCTTGTGATGAGCAGCGTGTGCGTCCATGACAACAACCCAGCAGAGGGGTTGTGAACTTTGCACACTCGACAGTCCTGAGCCCGTGGGGTCCTTCGGCTTTGAGGGTGACATACCACTCGGCTGAGGAGGCATCTCAGCGTCTCCACAGCGTGGTTACTATTCCTCCTTCAAAATGAACAAGATACTGTGGGCAGACACCTTGAGAAGATGTAAATGTCTTGTTACTCGTCTAACTGTCCCCCATGAGTGCTGCATTCTTGATGACTCTGCCTGAGTCAATTTCACGACACAGGTTGAAAGCGGCAACTTGCCAAGTCCATCCTTCCTAAGTCCATCCTTCCTTTCAGATCAACAGTCAGAATCTCAAGGAAGAGCTCTCCGCCCTCCCCCCCCCCTCACTGCTGTCTCCATCACTGTAAGCATGATGGATTCATCAACAGGTTACATTCCGCTGTCGTCCTCATTTCTTCTAACACTGAAGTCGTCTGGTTTGGTCATCCGGAGCCCCTCAAGCTGGCTTCTCTCCTGTGCATGTGCCCCAACCAAACCTTCTGATCGCTTCCTCACATTCAGACTCAACTAAATGTTCCAGGCTTTCACACCTTCCCTTCCCAGCCCCGGGATCAGCCACTTCTCAAACGCTCCTGGTTCCTCTGAGTGAGAAGCAATGTTTCGAAACCAAGACCTATGCAAAAGCTACTCTCTTTAAAAGTAATTAAGCAGGACTTCCCTGGTGGCTCAGGTCCAACAAGGCTTTGGCCCCTTCCCGGGTGATCTCAGTACCCCCTTGGCTTCAGCTCCTGGGCGCGGATGCCCCAACAAGCCCCCTACCTTGAGCCCAGACCTCCGGGCATGTGCTGCTGCCCACCTGACATGCCTACACGTGTCCCCCAACGCGTGTCCCAGACTCTATGTGCCAGATAGGACTCTGCTTGCCCAAGCAGAGGACACGGGTTTTGATCCCTAGTACAGGAAGATTCCACATGCCACGGAGCAACTAAGCCCATGCACCACAACTACTGAGCCGTGAGCTTTAACGACCGAAGCCGGCGCACCTAGAGTGTGCTCACAGCAAGGGAAGCCACTGCAAGGAGAAGCTTGTGCGCTGCAACTAGAGTAGCCCCCGCTCGCCGCAACTAGAGAAAGCCCAGCAATGAAGACCCGCCACGGACAAAAATTAACTAATCTTTTAAATTAAGATGAACGAATTTTCTACGACAGTTTGATTCCTCACCTGTCTTTAAAAAGCGGTTTGGAAAAAAACTCTTCTGCGTGACCTGTGGCTGGAGTGAGCCAAAATTCTGATTCTTTATTATAATCAATACCGAGGTAACAATGAATAAATTCCACTAAAGGATGGAATATTTTTATTCTTTTAACAGCTAGCAGAAGATTGCTCTTTAAAAAAAAAAAAAAGCAAAAATTTTATTTCTTGAGGGGAAAATTAAATAAGCAAAGAATAAGACAATATGTGTTTTTCCAAAATGTTAGGGGTTTCTTATGCTAATTTTGTTCATAAAAAGGACAACTGTAAATTTATTCAGATTAGTATTCTTTTCTCTTTTACAGATCTTTTATTTCCAAATGACTGTCATATGCTAAGTCAAGATAAAACTATGAATGAAAGGCTCTATTTCAATCATAAGAAATTAGCAGACTAAATTCCACATAAATATGCAACAAACCTGTGTCTTGATATCTTACACAAAGAGAAGCCGTGATGTGTCATCTCTGCCTAATGAACCTCAAAATAATCCACACAATCATACTTTTCAAAGTGACAGGAACTCATCCTATTCTAATTACCTCTTCAAAACTTGAAACGTAAGTTGAAACCAGCTAAAGGCACAAGACACAACCACCAGGCGCGTCGCAGCTCTGAGCCACTGGGTCACTTCANGGTCTTGATATCTTACACAAAGAGAAGCCGTGATGTGTCATCTCTGCCTAATGAACCTCAAAATAATCCACACAATCATACTTTTCAAAGTGACAGGAACTCATCCTATTCTAATTACCTCTTCAAAACTTGAAACGTAAGTTGAAACCAGCTAAAGGCACAAGACACAACCGCCAGGCGCGTCGCAGCTCTGAGCCACTGGGTCACTTCACCTCCCTTTCCTCCACCCCAACTCCTCTGCGTCCTCTGCCGGGGGCCCCTCATGTGCTTGAGGCCAGGGCTCAGGTCCAGCAAGGCTTTGGCCCCTCCCCCGGTGACCTCAGCCCCCCACGGCTTCAGCTCCTGGGCGCTGATGCCCCACAAATCCCCTACCTTGAGCCTAGACCTCCAGCATCGGCCGCTGCCCACCTGACGTGCCTATGCGTGTCCCGTGTGTCCCAGAAGCTTTGGCCCCTCCCCCGGTGACCTCAGCCCCCCACGGCTTCAGCTCCTGGGCGCTGATGCCCCACAAATCCCCTACCTTGAGCCTAGACCTCCAGCATCGGCCGCTGCCCACCTGACGTGCCTATGCGTGTCCCGTGTGTCCCAGACTGCGTGTGTCATGAGGAGCTCCTGACCCCCCCCTACCCCTACCCCGTCTGCCCGCAGCTTCCCAGCTCAGCAGACTCCAGCAGCTCAGGTCAGACACCTCGGGTGCCCCCACTGGATCTGCCAGCTCTCCCTGTTGTTCCTGTCCTCATCAAGCACCCAGAGTCTGACCACCTGTCACCGGCTTCTCCACCCTGGCACTGGCTTCCCCCACTGATGGCCTGGAGGCCCGCAAGAGCTCAGACCCGTCTCCCAGCATCTCCCCCACCCTCTGGTCCCCACGGCAGGCCCGTCCTTCCCGCCTGGCCCCCGTATCTCTGCCCTGCCACCCCTGCTCACCCCCTCCCACCACGACCACCCCCTCGCTGCTTCTGGACCCACAGGCACACACCCCTCAGCGCCTTTCCTTTCTCAGTGGCTATTCCTCAACCTGGAGCGCTCTTCTGGACACGGCCGCACGGCTCCCCCTCACTTCCAACGTCCCCTCTTCGAAGACAGTCTCCCTCTTACGCTTTGGTGAGCCCACAGCACGGACCCCCCTTGCTGTACCACAGTCTACACTCCCGTCTCACTGAATACCTGCTCTCCCAACTAGCAGGTAAATGCCTGGGGGCAGGGATGTTTCCTTTTTTCTCTTTATTCACTGAAGTACTTAAACAGGGTCTGACGCTTAGTGGACGCTGAGTAAACACTTGTTTAATGAATGATTGAATGCAGGATTCATAGTCATGAATCCTGTTTCTTTATCAGAACACTATGCAGGATTTTCACTCATGGATTCATAACGGAATTCGTAACTAAAATTAAATGAGTCATCCTTTGAAGTTATGAAACTTAATAGCCCACGGGAAGAGTGTACTTAACGCGCATGTTTATACCATATTCATCCATTCGTTTAACAAACATTTCTTAGGTGATCACTCCGAGCCAGGAGCTGGGAGTCTGGCAGAGCTCAACAGGTCTGCCCTGTCCCTGAGCTCACAGTGTAGTGCACGCAGCCAGCGCCAGCAAAGCCATCACACGAGGAGAAGAGCAGTCCCGTGTCCACAGGGAAGGGAACACGCTTTGGAAATCGTGGCGTCGGGGCTCGACGCACAGGGCAATCAAGGATGGCTTCTCGGAGGAAGAGACATCTGACCAGTGAGTGGTCAGCAGATGTTCACTAACCAGGCCCAGAGTCGGGGGGACTGGAGTCTCGGGGAGGTCACGGCCCCACACAGTGTGGTCCAACAGCCATGAGGAGGGCAGGGCCAGTGCGCAGAGAGCTGGGGGCACCCGGGTGCCAAGGCCAGATGGGAGGTTGGGCCTTATCATCACTGGTTTAAAGCATGACGAAGTCACCGGAGGGTTTTCAACAAGGACACAACCTATCTGTCCCACCCTCCTGGCAGGGAGTTCATGGTGAACGTGAACGTGAAAGCCGTTCAGTCCTGTCCGACTCTTTGTGACCCAATGGACTGTACAGTCCATTGAATTCTCCAGGCCCGAATACTGGAATGGGTAGCTGTTCCCTTCTCCAGGGGATCTGCCCAATCCAGGGATCGAACCCAGGTCTCCCACATTGCAGGCGGAGTTTTTACCAACTGAGCCACAAGGGAAGCCCAAGAACACTGGAGCGGATAGCCTATCCCGTCTCCAGTGGATCTTCTTGACCCAGGAATTGAACCGGGGTCTCCTGCACTGCAGGCAGATTCTTTACCAACTGAGCTATGAGGGAAGTCCCAGACATTAAACTGATAAGGACAGATACTACACTTGGTCTTAGCCAAAAGCCTGAGAAGCGATCTCCCATCCAGGCACCAGTCTGGCAGGTCCAATGGCACTCTCACTTCTGCTACTCTGGACACACACGCATGATACAGGCTCGGGCCACCGTAAGCCGAGCGCTGCTGTGCAGAACTGTGAAGAACTGCCAGTCTGGCTCCGGAAACGCAAGGCTGTGAGGGACAGCCAGTCCGGCACCAGAAGCAGAGCTGGGGGACCACCCGTCAGCGGCAGCAGGAGAGGCAGGCCACATAACACCAGGGTCTCGCCCTCTGACGCTCCCAACGCCGCCTCTGGCTTCTCACGGCCCATGTGCGCCCCAGCGGCCACAGGAAACCCTTCCTGCCATGCTGGCTCTGTCCAGCCATCAAGCCCCTACCGGGACACTGGCCAGTGGGTGGAGAAGGGAAATTCATTCTAACAGGAGACGGCATAATGGGCCCAGACAGCCTAAAAGAATTTTCCAGGGCCCTAAGGACCCCAAGAGCCAACCTGGCCCCTGACACCCCTGGCAGCCCCCTCCCTCCTCTCACTCTCTCCACGCAGGCAAGGCCTGGGGAGGGCGGAAAACAGGGACCTCCACCCAGGAAACCGAGCCTCCCAGACCCACCGAGGCCATCCGGGCCTCAGCACCCTGATCCATCCCCCTGCGTGGAGGACTCCAAGTTGGCTGAATCCCTCTCATGCCAGGAGACATGGGCACTTTGTGCATTTCAGCTGCTTCCTTCTTCCTGGGAACGGTGAAATGCTGCAAGTGCCTTATTTAAGGTTTCTCTGTATACAGAAGAATGGCCCATAATCAAAAAAGTATTTATCAAAATAACACTCTTCCCTTGGGTGAACAGTTTCCAAAAATGACTACACCTCAAATGCGGTGAGAAGCCCAAGGAGCTGGAGCCAGAAGGCCAGTGCTGCCTCCTGCTGGGACAGCACCTCAGGGTCTCGCCAGACAGCGCAAAACATGTCAGCTTTCTATTTGTATAAAGCATGGATTTTAAATTAAGGTTCTTTGCCTCAAAATGCCAGTTATCCCAAAAGAATGCTCAAACTTCACAATAAGTAGGGAAAAAAACCATCAAATTCCATAGCAATTCTGATACTAAATACGTTTTTTTTTAATGATCAGAGATCATGCCTTTCTACCTCTTTTCATTTTTATAACAAAAGTATAGACACCCAGGTTTCATCTTCATGTTAGGCTTGCTGAGAATGATGAACATACAGAATCCTATCACTTTCAAGAGTATCTAACAAAAGCACTTCTAAATACTTTTTTAAAAAAAGAGAGAAAAAAGCATTTCACTGAAAATTCTAACAGAAAAAAATTTCTCCAGCATGAGATATCTTAAGGAAAAATTAAGATATGCATAAGAAAGCATAACAACAAAGTCCTTTTTTTTTTTTAATAAAAACCATATCACTTACTTAGAGGCATTTTGGCAAACAACAAAATCTGCCAGAATTACTATGCCTGCAATTATAGAGCTTGAAAAGTGAAGGAGGATTTCTTTCTACAGTCAGTAAACCAACAATTACAATGAAACCCTCCCATTCTGGTCATCTTTCCAAAGGCTAAACTTAGGACCATTTGCAGTCCAATGCTGCAGCATTTTCACTTTCCAAAGTACAGAGTCAGAATTCAATACAAATCAGCCAACTGAGGTCAACGGAAACTACTCAACACCTGGTGTGCGTGCTAAGTCGCTTCAGTTGTGTCCAACTCTTTGTGACTCCATGGACAATAAATTGCCACACTCCTCTGTCCATGGAATTCCCCAAGCAAGAATAATGGAGTGGGTAGTCATTTTCTTCTCTAGGGGATCTTCCCGACCCAGGGATTGAACCCATGTTTCCTGCATTGCACACACATTCTTTACCACTGAGCCATTAAGGAAGCCCCCTCCCGTTAACTTTCCCAAGTGATTTCAGCTGGATATAGTAAGTGAGCAACTGTGAAAACTCACTCACATTAGACACCAGGAGCTCATAAAGCAGTTTTCAGATTCAAATTGTTAGGGCTTAGGTAGATGACTGAGACCTTCATCTAAAGCAGAACTTTTAAACTATAAGACTGAATTTTTTATGATTAAACTATTAAGGCCCTAAAGTATTTTGTTAAACCAATGATCTGTCATTCTGCACATGGGGGAGCAGGCCAGAAGCCCCCTCCTAACCTAGAAAAAGACATTTGGGTGGCAGGAAGGGCATACTCACCATCTGGGGCACACCAAAGATAACAACATTTGAGTACTGTGAAAAGGTGACCTGAAGAGAAGGGAGAACAATTCACAGATTAATTCTGGAAAGTTAAACATCAGCTTAAGGTTTATTTCAAAATGAGTAGCAATTTCCCATTTCAAAAAATAGTCGGTTTTCCAGAAAGAGACTCACAGACTGAGAAAATGAATTTCTGGTTGCCACCGGGGCGGGACGGTTAGGGAGTTTGGGGTGGACGTGTACCTAGTGCTATATTTAAAGTGGACATCCAACAAGGACCTGCTGTATTGCACAAGGAATTCTGCTCAATGTTATGCGACAGCCTGGATGGGAGGGGAGTTGGGAGAGAAATGGATACATGTATGACTGAGTCCCTTTGGTGTCCACCTGAAACAATCACAATATTGTTAATCAGCCATTGTTATTATTCAGTTGCTAAGCTGTCTGACTCTTTGTGACCACATGGACTGCAGCATGCCAGGCTTCCCTGTCCTTCACTACCTCCCAGAGTTCGCTCAAACTCATGTCCATTGAGTTGGTGATGCCAACCACCCATCTCATCCTATGTTGCCCCCTTCTCTTCCAGCCTTCAGTCTTTTCCAGCATATATACCCCGATACAAAACAGAAGTTCAAAAAAATAGTGGGTTTTCACAAACAGTGGCCGTTTTTAAGATTTCCTGGGTTAATACTTTCACCCGTGTTAGCTCATCTATTACAGTTTTCCAGAAGTTTCCGCAGAAGCTATCCCAGCTCATCCTCACAGCCACTCCACACAGGGCCACCCAGATCGACGGTCAGAAAAGCAAGGACTCACCAGTGACCACTGGCGGTCACCCTGGTAGACTGGGCCATCTGCACCCCGGCCCACTTTCTACTCTGCTCTACACCAAACAAGCTTAGCAAGAACGCCAGGTTTTTCAGAACCACCTGTTTCTCCTATGGAGTCATCCTTAGAATTCTTGTCCCCCTCCTCTTCTCTAAAACACTAAGTAAAAATGGCAATAAAATGGTCTTTAGTTGGAAAATGGGGGAAAAGTGCTTCGCCAGTCAAAATTCTTATTACCCAATAAAAGTTTTATTTACTCTATAGAGAGATCATTTACGTATCTATGGAATAAAAAACAATGCAAACAAAACTCAAGTGAATTTTTATAAGCTACTGATGACACTATTACAAAGGAAAACTCTTATTTAAGAAAAAGCATTTTATGGAGCACTCCTAAAGCAAAATTACCAGGCACTTTCTAGAAAACAAGTAAACTTGGAAATATCTTATACTTTCTGAAGACACAAAGGAGCATCACAGCATGGCTGGTGGGTCCTTTCCTTTCTCCACTACTTCTGTCTCTCCCTAGGTATATACACACATACACACACGTACCCACACACACTCTCACATTGGCGTGCACACGCTCACATATACACACACACATAAACACACATACACAGACTCACACACATTCATATGTGCATATAAATACACACTCACACACACAAAACTATTTACCAAGAATGGCATTAACAAGTTAATGCCTATATGACAATGTACAAGACTTACAAATGAGATAAAAAAACCTTATCACTGCATAATAAAGAGAAATGAGAACATTTTAAATTGAGTAAATAAAGCCTTAGAAGTACTCACATGACCTGTAAAGTTATAAACCTTAAATTTCTACTCTAACGTAAGGCTGATTTGTAAAATCTATCAATTTAAAAGCTGTTCACATTTCATAATGCCGAAATATACACTTTAACTCTCTAATTTAGTTTTCAGTGATACTAATAAAAAATCATAAGGTTTGGGGGTGGAGTACTCTAGCATGTCCTCTGCCGTACGTACCTTCCACAAGTCTGAGATGTAAAATCTGGCCGATGCCTGCACCCCTTCCCGCCGAGCACGGTACCTGGAGTACCAGACGAGCCAGGGGTTCAACTCATAACCCACAGCTGTGAACCCCTCCTTTGCAGCTGCGATCACCTGCAGGGAGAGACTGTGTTCAAGATCAGAAAAAGACATGAAACTCCCTGCTTAAGCTGTTGCTGTTGTTGAGTCCCTACATCATGTCCAGCTTTTTGCGAACCCACGGATGACAGCCTGCCAGGCTCCTCTGTCCGTGGGACTTTCCAGGCAAGAATACTGGAGCGGGTCCCCCTTTCCTCCTCCAAAGGATCTTCCCAACCCAGGGATTGAACCCATAAGAAGCAGAATTAATTCAATACCAACTAAAGGGTTTTACAGAAAATTATTCAATACTAATGGAAGACTGAAATTTTTTTTCCCAAAATACTGACATTTTTTTTTCCCTAGGAGTCATTCTTGGGAAAAAATGTAAAATAGTCAAACTACATGACTTAACATGTTTCTGTTCGCCTAAGTTTTTTAATGAACAATTTCATAATCATCAATCAATTGTTCCTTTTTACTAGACATCCAGAGCACTTTCCCCTTTAAGAACAATTAATCTGAGAAAAATAAATTAAAAAGTCCTGCTAAAGGACTTAGTAGTTCAGCCAAACACAAAATTAAATGACTACTTTATTAGGCTATCAATTTAACAAGGCTTTGCATAAGCCTCATAAGAAATGTGAAACGAAACTTTTAAAACATAAAACCTAAAAAAATGTAAACCTTAAAACGTCTTCGAGTAACTCACAATACGTCCGTCACCGCTACCAATGTCCACCAGGGGTCCGCTCCTGCATTGCAACATTTTCACAACATTTTCGATCTGTTTCGTAGTTGCAGGTACAAAAGGCAAACAAATTCTTCGGAGGGCTGGTGTTATAAATGGTGTGGCCACAGCATACACAGCCACCAGCGTCCCCCCAACAATGCCAGTAAATAAGACCCCCCAACTGCTTTTCTTCAAACTGTTGGCTTCAAGACTTGCAGGTGGAACGCATTCTGATGGCCGTCCTTCTTCAAGTGTTGCTAGATGTGTCCCTGGGTTGAGAGCAGAAAAAGATATATGAAACATCAAATCAGAAATCCAAGGTAGGGTTTTTTCCCCCACAGTTCTTATTAACAAATAAACTCGTGCCTTTTAAAGGTTAATTTTGGTCAAAACAATTGGAATTACAAATGTAGAATTCCACAATGAGTTCTAGAGTCTATCAACTAGTGTGTTTAACAGAAAATTATTCAATACTAATGGAAGACTGAAATCTTTTCTTTCCAACATACTGATTTTTCCCCCTAGGAGTCATCCCCGGAAAATAATGAGTTCAAATCTATTTATGAATCAATATCCGGTATGAACCAGTACCCACAGCATCACCGACTCAATGGACATGAGCTTGAACAAACTCCTGGAGATAATGACACCAGGGGAGCCCACCGTTCTGCAGTTCATGGGGTCACGAAGACTTGGACACGACTTGGCAATTAAACAACAATCCATTAATACAAATATTAGCCATGCACTCTGCATTTTTGTGGTTCAGAACAAAACTCCATAATAAGCATAAAAATGTCTACTCATTATCCTATTTCAAATAGGAAGAAAGTATTCTACATCAAAATTGGTCAGGCATCAAAAATCCAGTGGTACAAATTCAATTCTGAAGTTAACAGAGACAAAATTTTACTAAAAATCTCAAATAGTCATGGTAATAAGGAGATTTTTAAAGCAGATCCATAAAGGACAAAAACACTCATTTCAGTGCTATCATAGTACAGAATAAAACAAACTCTAATCACTGATTACCGAGGGAATAAATGGTACCTTAAACATCCTCCTCTTGAGTTTTATGCTTTAGAATGTATTCATAATAGGATCTCACATTTTTTACATTGAAATGTATTTGAAATTAATTCTGAAATGGGTTAATGATAGGCACAGCAGAGGGTAAGGGCCCAGCTGCAGAGCCTGCCGAGGTCAGACCCTGGCTCCACCCCTTACTAACAGCTGTGACCCTTCACCTCTCAGAACCTTGGTCTCCTCCTCTGTAAAGTGGGGATCACAGGATCACTGTGAGGATGAGACAAGGGGACACAGGAAGAGCATGCACAGCAGCACGCAGCACTGGAACCCCAACAGAACAAGACCACCGTGCCCCAAATCAGCTCTCCATCCAGCTGAGGCGCTGAAGCCAAGGTCACGGGGATCTGCAGACAGACGGAGGAGAGGGAGGGGCACAGAGGAGCCTCATCATTCGAAGACATTAGTGTTCCCAGTTTCTGTTCAAGAGGGCACTGTGTTTAGCCTCCCACTGCTGCAATAAGAAATTACCATAAACTGGCACCCCACGCCAGTATTCATGCCTGGAGAATCCCATGGACGGAGGAGCCTGGTGGGCTATAGTCCGTGGGGTCACAAAGAGTTGGACATGACTGAGCGACTTCACTTTCACTTTCAGGCGGGCTAAAAACGATACACACTTATTAAGGGTACAGTTCTGGAGGTCAGATTCTGAAACAGGGTGGGCGTGCCTGTCCCTTCTGGAAGCCCTGGGGTAGGGCGGGCCGCCTGCACTCCTCGGCCAGAGGCCCCACTCCAGTCCAGCCACCGGCGCCACAAGACACCTCCTGTGACACCCCTGCTCCCCTTTCCTTCTTAAAAAAGGAATCCTTTCCTTGGGAGTACAGTGGCCCACTCAGACAGGCCAGGATAAGCCTCCCATCTTGAAGTCCTTCACTCATCCACATCTGCTGAGTGGCTCAGGCAGCATCCTCACAGGTGCTGGGAAGTAAGACATGGACTTCCTTCTGCTTACGTCCCGGGGTGTGCATGCTCACTCAGCCATGTCTAACTCTTTGCCACCCCACAGACTGCAGTCCACCAGGCTCCTCGATCCATGGAATTTTCCAGGCAAGAATACTGGAGTAGGTGCCATTTCCTCCTCCAGGGGATCTTCCCGACCCAGGGATCGAACCCATATCTCCTGAATTGGCAGGCAGGTTCTTTACCCGAGCCACCCAGAGAAGCCCATGAGATGTGGTCATTTGTCGCAACTGAGGAGAGGCCCAAATGCGGACAGAGGACACACGGGAAGCCCACCTCTGCATCTCCCGCTCGGTGTGGCTTTGTTATTGAAGGCTGAGGTCTCCTAAAGTGAGTTTTGCAACTGGTGTCACGGCAGAAGACCAACTCAGAAACAGTAACAGAAGTCTACTCGTGGTGCCAGTGATGGAGGTAACATGAAAGTAAAGTTTAGAAAAGTGATGGTGTTTGATAGAAAGCAAGAGTTTTAAGTACATTCTCATTCATGCTTTTCAGCACTGCACGGAGGAACTTAACATGCTAATGGAAGAGCATTTGATTTTTTTCTTTTTTAAAGGCAGGCACATCTGCCTTGCCTCGTAGGAAAGAAGTCCTTCTGCAGGTGTTTGAACTGTAGAGGACAGTGATCAGAACGATCTCAGTCACACAGCTCTGGAGTCTCAGAACTCAGAGCTGTGTAGCACGCACGAGATGAGTTGATGGGGCTCCCCTCATAGCCCAGCTGGTAAAGAACATGCCTGCAATGCAGGAAACCGGGGTTCGATTCCTGGGTTGGGAAGAACCCCTGAAGGAAATAGCAACCCACTCCAGTACTCTTGCCTGGAGAACCCCAACAACAGAGGAGCCTGGGGGGCTACAGTCCACAGGGTCACAAAGAGCTGGAGATGACTGAGCGACTGAGCAGTTAGTGAGCACGGGCCTCCACAGTCACAGGAGCCAACTCCTTAAATCCAGCGCCAGTTAAATTTACAACGTTTTCATTACTTCTATAGGATGAACCCTTATGCTTCAGCCATTACCCTCATCCCCCCGACCCCCTCCAGCCCTAAGCAAACACAAATCTANGGGAAGATCCCCTGGAGAAGGGCATGGCAACCCACTCCAGTATTCTTGCCTGAAAAATCTCATGGACAGAGGAGCCTGGCGGGCTGTAGTTCATTAGGTCGCAAAGAGTCAGCCACAACTGAAGCTACTTAACACACATGTGCCAGGCACCATTCTGGACTCTGGGTACTCCACAGGGAGCAAATCCTAGAGAGTCAAATTAGGGAGAGACCCCGAAAGAGACCATAGTCAGTGTTCCGAATAATAACCACTCTGCTGGGGCAGAAGCCATGGGCAGTCTTGGCTATGTGTGCTGCCAAACTGCCTCCAAATTTAGTGGCTTCAGTGACAATCATACTTTGGTTTATGATTCTGCAAATCAAGCAGAAGGCAGTTAGGAAGATTTTTCTTTGATCTATGTGGCATCAGCTGAGCCAGCTCATTGGAGCTGCAGGAGATGCTTCTAAGATGGTCTCACTCATAAGGCGGGCAGATCAGTGCTAGCTCTTCACTGGAGCCGACTGTAACCAGGCAGTGCCCTCCACATGGTGTCCATGATGTGTTTCCTGCCCTCAAGAAATAATGAAAATGAGACTTAATAATAACTAGGCAGGATATGGGCTTCCCTTGTGGCTCAGCTTGTAAAGAATCTGCCTGCAATGAGGGAGACGTGGGTTTGATCCCTGAGTTGGGAAGATCCCCTGGAGGAGGGAATGGCAACCCACTCCAGTATTCCGGCCTGGAGAATTCCATGGACTGTATAGTCCATGGGGTTGCAAAGAGTTGGATAGGACTGAGCGACTTTCACTCACACAGTATGGGCTTCCTAGGTGGCGCTAGTGGTAAAGAACCCACCTGCCACTGCAGGAGACATAANGTGGGATGGGGTGGGCTGTGAAGTTCAAGAGGGAGGGGACATACGTACGTCTGATTCACACTGTTGTATACCAGACGCCAATACAACACTATAAAGCAATTATCCTCCAATCAAAAATACATTTTAAAAAGAAAGACGACTTCCATGAAATCACGCAGTTCATGGTTTTGTGACTGGCTCTTCACCTAGTGGGTGATTCCTCCCTGTTGTGGCACTTTATCGCACCAGTGCTTTATTCCTCCTTACTGTCAAACCGTATTCCACTGTGTGGACAGCCTACGTTTTGTTTTCCAGCTACCTGCTGATGGATCGTTTCTCTGACTGGGCTTCCCTGGTAGCTCAGATGGTAACGGATCCGTTTCTCTAGTGAGCATAAGCCAACAGGCAGCTGATTAGATAAACTTAAGTCAGAGGACCCAAACAACTGTTTCACCTGTGTAGACACATGCTCTTCAGCTTAACCAGCAAAAAGATGTAATAAAGTGCTCCTGGTCTCCAGGGCACCCCTTTAGCCTATGTGAATGGTGGGTTATATTGAGACAGTTACAAAGCGTACGAGACGGTCTAACGTGTACCAAACACGGTGGGAACATGAGAGGAGGTGGAAGAAAGGCTGATCCCAATGATGGAACCGGGAAGGTGTGGGTAGAAACAGGATTTCAGCGGGACCTAAGGGTACAGGTCTCCCACGCTGTCCAAAAGCAGTGTCTCCGTGAAACCTTTCATAAGCCGAATGGCATTAAAGTGAAGAAGCAATTACCTTAGGGCACGTCTTGCTAAGGGATGCACAGAACACATCTAGATAGAGCACAGGTGCTAACGGACAGGGTTCAGCACTGTGGCAGCTGGATGCTGAGTGTGGTTCCCGGGAAAGAGCCCCTCAGGGTGCTCTAGCCCCCAGCGTGAATGCTGCCCCCGGGGACAGCTCGCGGCAACACTCAGAAGGCAACTTCCCTTGTCCCCTTTTAGCATGAAAGTGAAAATCCTCTTTGGATTTCAGTTTGGAAAAAACAGGATGGCTGGATGGCATCAAGGACTCGATGGACGTGAGTCTGAGTGAACTCCGGGAGATGGTGATGAACAGGGAGGCCTGACGTGCTGCGATTCATGGGGTCGCAGAGTCGGACACGACTGAGCAACTGAAGTGAACTGAACTGAACTGAATGTAGGTTTTTCATAAAAGCAAAGTGGTGTAAAGTTTAAAAAAGCAGGGGATGCTTCTATTAAAAAAGGGACATTCTCAAAAGGCTGCCTTGGAAATCAAAGTAAGGCAAGCCGAAGAGCGTTTGGGGAGTATGGGGTGTGAGTCCCTGACAACCAGGCTAAACTTGTCCTTTATTCATACACACTGGGATGAAACTTCTAAGCAGAGGCAATACACTATTTGTTTTTAAAAAAGGCAACACCAGCAGCAGTGTGTTGCTTGATGGTATCACGCACTTTTCTGCCTCAAGTCTCTACATCTACAAAAGTCTTTCAACATCACAAAAGTTTATATGAACTTTTGAAGAAGTTACTATGTAAATCCAAACTATATATCCAAAACATTGCTATATCAGTTCAATAAAAATTATACTGATTTTTACCAGTGAAAACCAGTCACTAAAGATTAAAAACTAAAATCAAGACTGCTTCTACATAGTGGAACTGCATGTAACCTTGTTCTGTGTTTTTCAAGTCTCCTGTAAACATGTTATCATACTTTCATAATTTAAAAGAATTAAAACTAAAAAGAAAAAGCCAATAAACTAACCACATCATATTTCGAGCTCACTCTTGTCTTAAGACAGCCAACATTCTTGTCTATGGAGTGTTTCTCCCTATTTGCTGCTGCTGCTAAGTCACTTCAGTCATGTCCGACTCTGTGTGACCCCACAGACGGCAGCCCACCAGGCTCCCCCATCCCTGGGATTCTCCAGGCAAGAATACTGGAGTGGGTTGCCATTTCCTTCTCCAATGCATGAAAGAGAAAAGTGAAAGTGAAGTCGCTCAGTCTGTCCAACTGTTAGTGACCCCATGGACTGCAGCCCACCAGGCTACTCCGTCCATTGGATTTTCCAGGCAAGAGTACTGGGGTGGGGTGCCATTGCCTCTCTATTTAGAGAGATTTATTTAAATCCACTTCTTACCTATTTTTAAAAAAAAAAAGCTTCTACAAATCTCTAAATCTTTTTATTGCAACGTGTTAGATTCAGTTTAGTCACTGTCATATAAATAAATTACACAAGATTTCTGTCACATGTGCTCTTTTGAACATTCCTTTAGATGGGAGCTGTGGGGGACCACTGGCTATTTCTGTTGAGGGGTTGGAGGGAGCCAGTCCTTGAGATGAAGACCCAAAAAAGTGGACTTCCATTGTCTCCAGCCTTGCTTAAATACTGACTTCTGATAATAGTTAAAGCCGTCAATTTTCAGGGACAGGTTTGGATCACCTAGAGCTAGAGGCACAAAAAGGTACAAGGTTCTTATTCAAGTCAAAGTAAAACGGCCAGGAAGAAAGGAGAGGCCTTTCCGGGATTATGACCTGCTATTTGTTTAAAGTGGGGTTTGTATTTGCACGTCACTATTTTAGGGCTATCCACTATGTACTTTCATATACATACAGGCTGAAAAATTACAGCATATATTTTATGTCCCTTTAACGTGCATTATTTTCTCCACTGGAGAAGTCTCTCCTGTACTGGTCTAACATCTCTTATATCTTTTTGAAATACAGAATGTGGCTCAGATGGTAAAGCTCTGTCTACAATGCAGGAGACCCAGGTTCGATCCCTGGGTTGGGAAGATCCCCTGGAGAAGGAAATGGCAATCCACTCCAGGACTATTGCCTGGAAAATCCCATGGACAGAAGAGCCTAGTAGGCTACAGTCCATGGGGTCGCAGAGTCGGACACGAGTGAGTGACTTCACTTCACTTCACTGATATTAGAAGAAAAAAAAAAATTCCCTATGTTTTGACGGAAAATAAAGATAAACTGCATAGCAGACATCACTAGACATTCCCTGCACTACACGACAATCTAAGGAGCCAAAGGGATTGCAAGATTCATCACTGTGAACGAGGAAACACTGAACTGGCCAAGCTAAAGTGAACTGAGACCTGACTCCGAAAGTCTAAACGTCCTTGGAGCATCACTCAAGTGGGCCAAGCCTAAGAAAAGGTTAAATGATCACCGCTGGCTCTGGTGACAAAACCCGTTCCTAACTGACAGGCCAAAGTTAAATGATATAGCCCCACGCATTCAACTTCTGAGTAAAACAATAAAAGGCTAGGAATAATACAACAGAGTAAGCCCCTGTTCTATGGCAGCCAGAATGGTGGGAGGCTGGAAAGAGAAAGTCGCTCAGTCGTGTCCGACTCTGCGACCCAATGATCTATACAGTCCATGGCATTCTCCAGGCCAGAATACTGGAGTGAGCAGCCTTTGCCTTCTCCAGGAGATCCTCCCAACTCAGGGATCGAACCCAGGCCTTCCGCATTGCAGGGGAATTCTTTACCAGCTGAGGCTGGAAACCCACAACAAATCAACTTAAGCCTACAAACGATTAGGTCGTAATCAGCGCTCGGAAGAAAAAGCAGCTGGAGGGATTCAGACGACCTGGGACTTCGCTAGGGTTGCCAAGAAAAAACTTTCAGAAGCAGCACAACTCCGGGCTTCAGGGGGTGGAAATTCAGTGCAAGGCCAGGTCCATTTTCTTCTTAGGAGATGCGTTAACTCTGGGCTAGTTACCGAAGTATTTGTGCAAAACAAGTGATCTCTTAAACATAGCTGCCAAGGGTCAGGCATGGTTCTCCCTGAACCCGTAAAGAGAGCTGCTAGTGTTATTACTGCCATTGCTGCACAGGTCACTTCCCCAAAGACGCAGCTAGAAAAAGAAGCGGAGCTGTGATTCCCCAACCGGGACAGCGGGACGCCAGGGCCTGCGTGTTTGAATATCGTGCCGAACTGAATGAGTTATTCGCCGTAAGGCGCTTGAGAACAGCTCCGGGCACGCAGAAACCAGGGCCACGCACAAGTACGCACCACAGGTGCGAACACTGAGCACCGAACGCCAGGCCGCGAGCCCGGGAACCGGGCCGCGGATCCCCGCCCCGCCGCGCCCAACTCGGACAGGCTGCTTCGGGGACTGACGGCGAGCCCCACGTCGCGCCCGCGCCCCAAAACGCCGGCTCCCGCGCGCAGCCAGCCTCAGGATGAACCTATTTGCAGGAAAAAATAAATGTTAAAAAGCCAAGAAAATAAAAAAGGAAAGAAAGAAAAAACAACCAGCCCAGCCAACTAAAAGGCAGCATAGGTGGGGACAACCCGCGCCCAGAATCTTCCACGTCGTCTTCAGAGCATGCCAGGCGCCAGCTCTGGGGAGACAGAATGACTGATACACGGCAGTCAACCTTTTTCTTTCCCCTGGTGAAAGATTGAAGGAAAAACAAAATATTTTGCAGCCAAGCCTTGGGTGGCACCTGGTGACTCCAGGCACAGCTCCAGTGTCACCTGAAAAGTGACTCCTGGGGAGCAGCACCGCTACCATGTGATCAGACTGCACCGGGTCGTATTTATAGCCCTGGTGAGGTCGGCCCATTGTTACACGATGAAATTGTGATGTTCAGCAGTTTATACCTTGGGAGCTGGAAGCGTTTCTCCGTGGTGAATTTGTAATATTAATTGGCCGTGTCAGTTCCTGACAAATGTAGTGACATCTATTTCAAGTATTTCAGCTTTATGGGGCTGAGAAAGTGACACGCGCTTGCGATAAGCAATCTTACAGAAGATCTTCACGCTCGCTCCGTCGCGCCTCCAGAACACGTGCTCAGAGATGCAGAGCCTCCAGTTTTTGGGGGCCGTTCCCTCCCCTCAGCTTCGGGCTGAGGAGGGGCCTGGGGGAATGGGGTGGACGCAGCGTTCAGTCTCCTGAGATGCTGGTCAGGGGTCTGGCGTGGGCTCACTTGATTCGATGAATATGGCCGTCCTTTCCTCATCATCAAGGATCAGGACCGCAAGTCTCGTCTTATGGGACTTGAGGCCCTCAAGGTAACGGCCCCGGGACGCACTGGCGGTGGGATGAGGGGAGGCGGCTGAAGCCGGTGGTTTTGCGCCTGCGCAATGTCTGAGGCGGTTTGCCATGTGCTCCGGGGGGAGCTTGAGGGAGCCCCCTCTGGTCTCCAGTCCCTCGCCCCGCGCCCGGGAAAATCGACGTATGAGCTTTTAGTCTCATTTGGGGATTAGGGTGGACCGCGGGCGCTCTTCAGAGTTGGGTGGGGCGGCTTGAATTCTCAGGCGGTGAAGGCGCGTCCTCACTGGTTTCTCCAACCTGCAGGCATTCCGAACAGTGTTTTCGTCAGTAGGATGCAGGCGGGTGTTCTCAGGTCACCTGGCCGGTTAGGACGCTGGCTCTTAACTTTCAGTCGGTGTCCCTGCAACGGCCTCAAAGGAAATGAGGGTCATTTTCGTCGTGGCATCTTAAAGGTTTAGCCATTGACAGCGTAATTTCATTTTTGAGTGCCTTTATACATGGCGTGTTCTGGGTGTGGTCTCGTAAAAGTCAAAAACGTACACTTTTAAGGAAGAAAATACAGTTGCAAGAGTGAAAAGTGGTCACCAATAACCGTAGTACAAGGCAGTGTGTGACCTGAATCACCAGCTATGGGAGGGCGTGCGTGCTGGTCAAAAGTCAGAGGGGGTCCTTAATATTAATACTTTGGGTAGAAGATTGGTTGTTGGTCCGAGACGGAGCGCTGTTTTGAACGGGAGAGAGCTAGCTGCTAGGGAGCGGAACAGCAAAAGCCGGAGAACGCGTGGCCCCTTGCAGGAGACAGCAGTCTGGTTTTAGCAGCATAGTTTACACAGGTGGAAGTTCTTGAGCGCCTTGACGTGACCACGTTATCCTCAGGAATGGGAGGGAGCCATTGCAGGGCGTTCGGACAGAATAACAATTTAAGTAGAACTGTACCTGAGGAGGTGGCATTTGGGGTGGAATCCATGAAGTTGGTGTGTATGACCGTGTCATTAGGTCTGAGCTGTCCCTTAGTGTCTTGAGGTTTTGCTTAAATTAAGCGCTACAGGTCTTTCCCTGGCTGTTGGACTTAGATCAAGTTACACCTCCTTTCCCAGTGGGGGCAATACATCCTTCTCAAGCAGAGGACAAAAGTTAAATGGGGTTACTTAAGAAGTGGTCACCCAGCCTTTGACCATTGGTAGGCACTCAAGCCACTTGTGTTACGTGTTCAGTTCTGTTTTTCATGGGAAGCAACCAGCAGAGAAAGTAACACCCAATACGTGCACCCAAAATACCAGTATAACAGAAGCCACAGGTGATTTTGCCTCTGCCACATCTTTGAAATCCTCGGTCTCTTGAGACAGGTCTTAGAAAGAAACGTGGCCCCAGAGCTAGTAAAGAACAGGACCAGGGTTCAGACCTGCCTTGTCTGACTCTGCAGCCAGTGGTCTAAAGCCTGCTCATTTCTCTGGTTTTAGCCATCATTAAATTATTCCAATGTTTTGCTTTAGGTTAGCCAATCTGAAAAGGTCTTCATGGAGATATTCCTTCATGTATGTTGAATTATTGTAATAAGCTCCTAGATAGGTACTGGGTCAAGAAGTCAGGGTAACTATTTAATAGGTTTAGTGTAGGTTTTTGGGGTTTTTTACCCTCAGTCATTTTAAACACGGTTGTCTCTTAGGGCTTGATAAGATGATGGTGGATAAAGATGGTGACGTGACTGTGACCAATGACGGCGCCACCATCTTAAGCATGATGGACGTTGACCACCAGATCGCCAAGCTGATGGTTGAACTGTCCAAATCACAGGATGATGAGATCGGAGATGGAACCACAGGAGTGGTTGGTAAGAAAAAGGAAAATGTCCTTTCTCGTTTGACAGGAGTTATTTAATATTAAGGGCTTTCTTGGTGGCTCAGACATTAAAGAATCCACCTGCAGTTCAGAAGACCTGGATTTGATCCTTGGATTGGGAAGATCCCCTGAGAAAGGGAATGGCTACCCAATCCAGTATTCGTGCCTGGAAAATTCTGTGGGCAGAGGAGCCTGATGGGCTACAGTCTGTGGGGTCACAAAGAGTATTACAAGCCTAACACACTTGCTAAATGTTTATTCTGAATCACATCNGGATTGGGAAGATCCCCTGAGAAAGGGAATGGCTACCCAATCCAGTATTCGTGCCTGGAAAATTCTGTGGGCAGAGGAGCCTGATGGGCTACAGTCTGTGGGGTCACAAAGAGTATTACAAGCCTAACACACTTGCTAAATGTTTATTCTGAATCACATCATGGAGAGACAGTCTGACAAATCCATGTGGAAGGACACGATACGAGACAAATGGCCCAGGCGCTTCAAAAGTGTCAGTACAAAAGAAGAAGAATGGGGTGGGGAGTTGAGTTAGGCAGCTCATCGGGATTCAGGAGCTCAAGAGAAGCGACAGCAGCTCAAATGCATGAAACCTGGCTGGGTGCCAGATTTCTTTCTCCCAGCTCTGAAGGATGTTTGTGACACGTGGGGTCATTTGTGGGTCATGTATTAGTATCTTATCAACGTCAAGATTTCCTTAAATTTAAAAAAAAAAAAGATTTCCTAAGCATGACAGTTTTGTTACAGCAATGCAGGAGGCTGTGCCTGTCCTTAGGAGCTGAATGTTAAAATATTCAGGAGTGACATGTCTGATTTAATAAGTAAACTAGTGTTCATTATATTACTCTTGAAATTTGTTTTCAGTGTTTGAAATTTTTTTAAGTTTGAGAGAATTGATGAGATGAATATCTTCAGTGTTATTTTTTCTGCATTTGAAATTTGAATTAATTTATTCAGTAAATATCTTATACATTCATTGGGAACCAAACACTGTTCTGGATGTACTTGGAGTGCACCAGCATTCAAACTTAATTTTTGTGATGCTAAAATGAGAGGGGAAGGCAACAGGTTATGGGAGGGATAGTAAATAAATTTTATTCTGTATAATGCCAGCATAAGTTTCACTGAATAGGAACCCTTGGCCTTGGAAACAGGAAGTTTTTTTCCCCTCATAAAAATGTTTGTGTATTACGTTCTTTGCGTCCTGTACGTCACTGAGAGTTGAGCATCCATCTGTGCCTGTTAGAACCAAAACACGAGGCTCAATTTTTAAGAATGGCCTTTACCTCTGAGACACTTTTAGCTTAAATCTGGAACCTTGGTATTCCAAGGGCAGCATCTCATGTGTTTTGAGTTCTAGCAGTTTCCTGAGCCAAGTGTGCTGTCTCGTCCGCAGTCCTGGCTGGTGCCCTGTTGGAAGAGGCTGAGCAGCTGCTGGACCGCGGCATTCACCCCATCAGGATCGCCGACGGCTACGAGCAGGCCGCCCGCATCGCTATCGAGCACCTGGACAAGATCAGCGACAGTGTCCTTGTCGACATGAAGAACACTGAGCCCCTGATCCAGACGGCGAAGACCACGCTGGGCTCCAAAGTGTGCGTGTACAGTGTGGGGCTGCAGGGCGCGTTCGTGCAGGAGGCTGTGGTCCTGTGCTGGGTCTCAAAGACAGATCAGAATTATCCACAGTGGCTTCATACTGATTTAATGAGCTGCCTTCTGGTTTTGTTATTTGGGTTTACTTTCTTTTTACTGCAGATATAAACATGGACATTTTGTGTTTTTGTTAGAGGCTGGATTTCCAGGTTTGGTTAAGTCCCCTTGATAGTTTTTGTAAGCTATTTAGTTCTTTATTTCTCAAGATAGGCTAGGGTGGTAAAGGGTCCTACTAGTGGGCAGTACTCATTTTTTCTAACACTTTCTACCATTTCTTTGCTAGGAAGCATTTTAATGGAGAGGTTCTGCTCCTTATTCATTCAACAGGGAATTGAATGATCCAGAATTTTAGTATGAGGGGGCAGTCTTGAAATTGTCTTACCCTGGCTGTTGCTAACATTTACATAGTGCTCGTTACTTGCCAGGCCTAGAGCTGGAGTCTTGGAGACACAAAACATCTCTTGCCCCCTGGAGACTCAGCCGCCTCAGCCATGGGACAAGCTCACCTTGAACAACAGTGGAGACTTAGGGGCTCTTGTTAAAATGTAGTATAAAAACCTAATGTAAGGTACCTTATTGCACGGTTTGCCTTAATCCACATCAATTTGGGAAGTATTTAAATTTGTGCCCTAAAGGATGACACGGGCTCAACTTAGAGGGTGGGGCAAGTGCAGCAGAGTTGCCTGCTTCCTTCTGTCCTCCGTGGTGCCAGCTGTCCCCTTGTCTCAGGTCTGAGCCGAGACCACGCCTCAGCGGGGGTGACTGCCCGGGGTGGCCGTTATTATAAGTACAGCACTCTGGTTCTCCTGGAAGGAAGGCGTTACCCTTTCTTGAAATGCACACATTCTGTGTTACTGCTTTCTAAGTTGACTCAGCTTTATTTGCAAGTCTTTAGAAAACTCCGGTATGCGTAGATCTTTTCTATAGAAAACGTTCAAATGGACCAGCAACATAAGGTGAAACATTGTTTGTCAGTTACTTAGGACACACAGTGTTTGTAGTTTCTTGGCTATCTTTTCCAGGTAACTTAGGATTCCAGGCACTGTATTTGGAGGGCTCCAGTTGCCTTGTGGTTTTTTCAGAATCAGATGTGAAATTCGAGCAGTCGCTGCAGAAGTTGAGTGTTGCCCGTCCCGTAGATAAGATTGGCTTCTCCTTGGTGCTTTCATCTCTCTCCTGTTCTCTTTTGGCTTGAAAGTGTTAGTGCTGTTACCAAGTAGTGGTCTTGGTAAATTTTTGGTTCTTGGCATACGTTAGTGGTCTCTTCATGTACGTTCATAATGGAAGAAAATTGTACATTTCGGTTATTAACAATTTTTTTCCCATCCCAGTTTATGATTCCCTTTGGAGTCCCTGGACCCAGGTTAAGCGTCCCTTCCCAGACTGTTGAAAGTACAGGTAGTGGTGACCTTCTTCCCTGGGGACGCTGAACATGTTAGTTGTGTAAGACACCTGTGGGTCACGCTGTGCCGTGCTGTCTGAGTTTCGCAGCGCGTGTTCTTTCTGGCTGCAGTCGCTGTCGCATGGACAGGAAAGGTCAGTAGTTACCCTTTCTTGAAATGCACACATTCTGTGTTACTGCTTTCTAAGTTGACTCAGCTTTATTTGCAAGTCTTTAGAAAACTCCGGTATGCGTAGATCTTTTCTATAGAAAACGTTCAAATGGACCAGCAACATAAGGTGAAACATTGTTTGTCAGTTACTTAGGACACACAGTGTTTGTAGTTTCTTGGCTATCTTTTCCAGGTAACTTAGGATTCCAGGCACTGTATTTGGAGGGCTCCAGTTGCCTTGTGGTTTTTTCAGAATCAGATGTGAAATTCGAGCAGTCGCTGCAGAAGTTGAGTGTTGCCCGTCCCGTAGATAAGATTGGCTTCTCCTTGGTGCTTTCATCTCTCTCCTGTTCTCTTTTGGCTTGAAAGTGTTAGTGCTGTTACCAAGTAGTGGTCTTGGTAAATTTTTGGTTCTTGGCATACGTTAGTGGTCTCTTCATGTACGTTCATAATGGAAGAAAATTGTACATTTCGGTTATTAACAATTTTTTTCCCATCCCAGTTTATGATTCCCTTTGGAGTCCCTGGACCCAGGTTAAGCGTCCCTTCCCAGACTGTTGAAAGTACAGGTAGTGGTGACCTTCTTCCCTGGGGACGCTGAACATGTTAGTTGTGTAAGACACCTGTGGGTCACGCTGTGCCGTGCTGTCTGAGTTTCGCAGCGCGTGTTCTTTCTGGCTGCAGTCGCTGTCGCATGGACAGGAAAGGTCAGTGTTGTGTGTCCCCTCAGGGTTAACAGCTGTCACCGGCAAATGGCCGAGATCGCTGTGAACGCCGTCCTCACCGTGGCCGACATGCAGCGCAGGGACGTTGACTTCGAGCTCATCAAGGTAGAAGGCAAGGTGGGCGGGCGGCTGGAGGACACCAAGCTGATCAAGGGCGTGATCGTGGACAAGGACTTCAGTCACCCGCAAATGCCCAAGGTGAGCCGTGCCTCCGTGGCATCAGGCTTTTCGCTCTTGAGCCCTCCAGGTAGTTCATACGTCTCTGTCTCTTCCTGCAGCAAGTGGAAGATGCTAAGATTGCAATCCTCACGTGTCCATTTGAGCCACCAAAACCGAAGACGAAGCATAAGCTGGACGTGACATCTGTGGAAGATTTTAAAGCCCTTCAGAAGTACGAAAAGGAGAAGTTTGAAGAGATGATCCGGCAGGTGCGCCTTAAGACTGCTCCTAGTGAGATTTAAATTACCTGGAGCTGACAGAACATAGCCACTTGTGCATTTCTTTCTCTTTTCTGTACTTTAATGCTCCCTTCTACACACCCAACTATGTTTCTCGCCTTGGTTTCAACCTTTTTTCCAATAGAAGAGCATAAAAAATACTTCTGTTAACGTGATTGTGGCATTTCTCTCCCAGATTAAAGAAACTGGTGCTAACCTAGCTATTTGCCAGTGGGGCTTTGACGATGAAGCGAATCATTTACTTCTCCAGAATGACCTGCCGGCGGTTCGCTGGGTCGGAGGACCTGAAATTGAGGTAAGAGGCCCCCTGCAAGGGGACTGCACGCAGAGCTTGAGCTCAAGGAGCGTCTCTGCTCGAAGCCCCTGTGCCTTGTTCTGCTGTGGTTCCCACACTGTGCTGAGGCGCCATAGACCAGAGGCTGCGCTGTAAGGGGGGACAGTGCTAGAGTCTCCCTGCTGTTTGTGCACGGGTTTCTGGTGTTACGTGGCACTGTCAGGTGCCTTGCTTGCTCACTGGTGTCTGGTTGGCCCTCTGAGCTTTCAGGCTGGTTGCACACTTCTGTGTCAGCCCCATAAATGTTCAGAGCTGCCCAGACACGGTCTGTGGCCCCACAAACAGGGCCGAGTTGGTCCTCAGGGAGGCGGGAGGGGAAGGGGGAGAGCTGAGAGTGTGTGCAGGCTCAGAGCAGCAGGTGGCCAGCCCTTCAGAACCTTGTTCCCTGAACAAGCCGTTGGGCTGGACCTTGATTCTTGGGCTGGATTGGGCAGTGGTTCTAGGGAGCAGGGCGGTCGTGGGTCACATTCGGCTCATCTGTGATCTAGTGTTGATAGTTCCCTGCACACCGCTTGATCTTTCCATTCCTCCCGTCAGTTGATCGCCATCGCCACAGGCGGCCGCATCGTCCCNATTGGGCAGTGGTTCTAGGGAGCAGGACAGTCGTGGGTCACATTCGGCTCATCTGTGATCTAGTGTTGATAGTTCCCTGCACACCGCTTGATCTTTCCATTCCTCCCGTCAGTTGATCGCCATCGCCACAGGCGGCCGCATCGTCCCTCGGTTCTCAGAGCTCACAGCTGAGAAGCTGGGCTTTGCGGGTCTTGTGAAAGAGATCTCGTTTGGGACCACCAAAGACAAGATGCTGGTCATTGAGCAGTGTAAGAACTCCAGAGCCGTCACCATTTTCATCAGAGGAGGAAATAAGATGGTAAGGACTCCCTTATTTGTCCTGCATTTTTTCTGATTCTGGAATGTGATTGGGCTTTTCACATGATGTATTTAGCTGGGACACTTGAAGAAGGACGGGGTCATCTTTCTTGGAGAAGCAGGGACACCTCCGGAATTCCCTAGCAGTCCAGTGTTAGGACTCTGCTCTTGCACTGCTGAGGCTTGGACTCAATCCCTGGTCAGGGAACTAAGATCCCTCAAGCCATGCAGTACAGGCTTCTCCCCTACCCACCTGTCCCGGCGCCCCCCCCCAAAAAAAAAATAAAAAATAACTTTGCATCACAGTGTAAAACCCTGAAGACCATGTTCCACTGTTGGGCCTACAGGGCACACTTGACTTTCCTTGGTCTCAGGTAGAAACGCAGACCTGAGAGAGCACGGGTGTGCCCTCCACTCTCCAGGGATGGGTTTCTAGTGCATCACGATGAGTAAGACTCATTCATTGTAAGGCTGTTGCTTTGTCTTTTTGTTTGACCCCCTTCACCACTTGGTCATATGTCCTGGAGGGAGTCCTAGGCTGCCCGGTATTTGGGGAGTTTTTTTCCCTAAGTACGTTATAGGGAGGAAAAGTAGAACGAAGATAGAACCGTTAACTTGGGCAACGTTTCTTTCCCAGATCATCGAGGAAGCCAAGCGTTCCCTTCATGACGCTCTGTGCGTCATCCGCAACCTCATCCGGGACAAGCGCGTGGTGTATGGCGGGGGCGCTGCGGAGATCTCCTGCGCCCTGGCAGTCAGCCAGGAGGCCGACAAGGTGAGGGCCTGTAACCGCATTGTGTGACCGACCGCATGGTGTGTGGCGGGGGCTGGACTCCGGGTCTTTGATCTGAGCTGATCCTTGTGCCTGAGGATGTGGATGTGGGTTACCACAGGCCAGCTTGTGTGAGCCTTTTTCAGACTGCAGCCTTGACACAGATCTCTGCACACTTAGTGTTAACTGGAATTGAGAATTGCTTAGACGTTGTAACTAAAGGTGCAGCGGGAAGACTGGCTCTCTTGACTTCTGACGTGTACCTTCTGCATCCTCGCCCTGTGGCAGCACTCATGTGACAGCCTGTTCTGAGGACTCTTCCTGAGTTAGCTTGTCCAAGGGTGTCATTCTGTAATGTCCGCAGATAGCTGCTGGGGCTTCTGTCAAGTACACTGACGTAACCCTGTGCCCTCGCAGTGCCCGACCCTGGAGCAGTATGCCATGCGCGCCTTCGCCGATGCACTGGAGGTCATCCCCATGGCGCTCGCCGAGAACAGCGGCATGAACCCCATCCAGACCATGACCGAGGTCCGGGCCAGACAAGTGAAGGAGGTGAACCCCGCCCTTGGGATCGACTGTCTGCACAAGGGGACCAATGGTGAGGCGCTGGGTGCAGTCTGACCTAAGCTGGGGAATTAGTGCTGCATAGCGTGTACCATGAACTGGTCCTGGCTTCTTAAATTCTTGAACACGCTTCAGGTACCCAGGTCCTGAGTTCTAGTGTTTGATATAATTACCTGGGGAATTGTTAGGATGCTGGTCTTAGCAAGCTACAGCAAAAAACTGCAGTGCAGTATTTATTCCAAAGGTGATTTCTGTTGTAGAAAATCATTCCCATCTCATTTCTTTTATATAAATGTCTGTCAGTGTGGGTTCTGTATGTCATATAAAACAGCTATGAAATTGACTTTCAGTTTACCGCTGATTCTGTTGGCATATCCCGTAAATCAGAGGGTGTTTTATAAATGGAGGGTGTACTGTGGCTTCATAGCACTTATCATTCATCGCTGAAAAGGTAGCGCAGCCCTGGCATGTGGGATGGTGGTCCTGGTGAATCCCCAGATTCCATACTAGTTGGGCCATCTTTGAGGTTCTGTCTCAATCCTGACCACAGAATCTGATGGCTTATTTTTTTTTTTACTCAGAACTACAGATGTGTTCTGGATTTTAGGTTAACAACCCAAGGATTTAGTAACAGCAGCAACTTCTTGTCAGACAATTTACGTTTCTTTAACCTGAATGTCTGGGTTTTTGCTGAAGCAACTTTACATGTCAGGCACCGTCTGATCTGACTTTGGGCTTACTAACCAACAGTGTAGGGAACTTTGTGGGGTGAGAAGTCGCTGAATGATTGCCTCTTTAGCAAGTCACTGAGAAACTCACCCTGTTATTGAAGAGGACTCCCTGTCCTCCACAGTGCTCCAGTAACCAGGCCCACATTCCAGAATGTCCTGGGAAGTAATGAAATTGTATTCTTCTGAAAACATAACCGGGACTAGTGGCTTTCAAAGGTCTGTGTCTTTTAAGTTGTACTCTGATTCATAAATAGAAACAAAGTATTAATGATAACGGGCTTCCCTGGTGGCTCAAACAGTAAAGAATCGGCCTGCAATTCAGAAGACCTGGGTTCAATCCCTGGGTTGGGAAGACTCCCTGGAGGAGGGTATGGCTGCCCACTCCAGTATTCTCGCCTGGAGAATCACCAGGGACAGAGGAGCCTGGCAGGTTACAGTCCATGGGATCCCAAAGAGTCGGACACGCCTGAGCGATGTTCACGTTCCAATAATGATCGGAGTATGCTGTTTTAGAATAATGAATTTGTGTTTTTCAGATATGAAACATCAACATGTCATAGAAACTTTGATCGGCAAAAAGCAACAGATCTCTCTTGCAACACAAATGGTCAGAATGATTTTGAAGATCGACGACATCCGTAAGCCTGGAGAATCTGAAGAGTAAAGAGAATTTAGAGTAAAACGAGGAGTAAGATCCGCTCCTGTGACTACATAAATGGGTGTCTCGTGCTGCATCTGCAGCTATTCATTGTTACGTCCCGTATCAGACACTGTAGTAGATGTTGTGACAATAGTAGCTGTTTGGTGACCATAGTTTCACTTGTTAGAGACACGAAAGTGGAGAGGTATGATCTCACAAGGGTTTGTATTTGTTATATTAAAGGGAACTCTGAACAGCCTTTATATTCTGCTCTTTAAGTTAAACATTCACTATAACATTCATCAAATGCCTTAATTGAAGGGGTTTGAGTTGAGTTTTTTTTTTTTTAATGTGCGACCTGTTTTTTACAGTTTTAAACGTTTGGTTTGTTCTCAAGATTTACTTTAACATTGAGGCATATGGGCTTGGTCCTATTAAATTTATTTAAGTGCTGCATCTGTCTAAATGGGTGAATCTTTGATTGTGGAGACCCTTCAAAGATGAGTATCCAGCACATGACTGTGGGGTGTCTTCTGTGCTGTTCGGTTACACTGACTGGGGTGTTCCCACAGTGCTAGTAGACCAGCATTCATGGTGTGATCTTCACACAGCCCCCTGGCATTATCCTGGCCTGGCTCCACCCAGAGCCCTGGCCAGCGTCATGCAGAGAAGGCCCGGGTGGGCACAGACTGGCCCCCCTCGGGTGCCTAGAAGGTCATTCGGAAGCCAGTTGGGCTTTTCTCCAGGGAACAAAACAAGTGGAGGTTAGAGTGAAACGGAAACAGGGTGGAGTGGAAGGGAACGCCTTGCAGTTGCCGCGTGTGCAGGTTGGTATTGAGTTAGTTCTGCTTGCTGTGGGTTTGATCCCTGGGTCTGGGAGATCCCCTAGAGGAGGAAATGGCAACCCACTCCAGTCTTCTTGCCTGGAGAATCCCCATGGACAGAGAAACCTGGTGGGCCACGGTCCATGGAGTCAAGAAGCAAATCGACGTGACTTGGCAACTAAACAGCACTGGCTCACAGTGGCATAGCCCGTGGCAGAGGCTGGGCTGTGTTCCGAGCGCTTCACCTGTTACCACCCCGTGATGGAGAAAGGCTTCTTACTGTTCACATCTTACCAATGGCCTCATTGGCCAGCGTCTTCCAGCCAGCATTCAGTGGAGTGGGGTCAGACACCCTGGCCGACTTCTCTGGGGTACCCCCTCCCCGTGCTGTTCTGCCCCCTGCTGGCTTGTGTTTGCTTTTCTAAAAGCATGCTGCTTAGAGGATGTGATGATGAAGTGCACTCTTATGCCACCAGGGGAGAGGGTTTGGAGCCGTTAGTTTCTCCTGGGAACCTGGACGCTGGCCAGTCTCTACTGTTGGGTCGCTGTGTTTGCTCCATGTTAATGCATTGGTGGTTTTATTAGATGAACATACAACCTAGTACATCTCTCATCATGAAATGGTCTCTGAAGTGGCTCGATTATAATTTACTACCTATTGGGGGCAGCGTCAGAATGCATCGATTTCAAGTTTGGTTTCAGTGCAGACACAGACCGACTTAGATAACTCTTGACCTAGTTGTCTGGATGAGTTGATTTACAAAGGCGGATTTCAGCCTATGAAGAACATCCAACAGCTTGCTTTGAACCAGAGTCTCTTACGTGAAGTGGTTTGTGGTTGAATGAAGACTAAACCACTCCAACAGGGAACCACAGACGTTCCTGAAGGGTTTTGGTTGAAAGAAACTGTAGTTGATGAACAAACTCGTAGATGTGTTGCTCACATGCTTTTGATTCTTTCCAGGAAAAGCACCTCTTCTATTTATCTTTATCTTTAATTCCAAATGGCTTGTCTACGTCCCTTGTGCTTTGGCTGACCCCCATCTCATGCCTGGAGAATTCCATCGACAGAGGAGCCTGGTAGGCTACAGTCTGGGGGGTTGCGAACAGTCAGACACAACTGAGCTCACCTTTCACTTTCATGTATTGAAAAAGGAAATCGCAACCTGCTCCAGTATTCTTGTCTGGAGAATCCCAGAGATGGAGGAGCCTGGTTGGCTGCCGTCTTTGGGGTCGCACAGAGCCGGACACAACTGAAGCGACTTAGCAGCAGCAGCAGCAGCATCTCATGCCAGTAGAGCCCTCGGCCCTGAGGCCACATCCCCACACAGGACCCAACACTCCTGTTGGTTCCCAGTTCCCGCACGTGCAGCTTTATTCAGGGTTTCAGGGGTTGGAGGCGAGTTTTTTATTGTCTTCTGGCCATGCCACTCAGCTGCTTTATTCTCTGGCCATGCCACTCAGCTGCTTTATTGTTCTCTGGCCAGGGATGGAACCTCGCCCCTGGCAGTGAGAGCAGAGTTCTAACCACTGGACCACCGAGGAAGTCCCTATTTGATGTTTGTTGAATGGCTTGATCTTTAATTACAAGCAGTCACACAGAAATAGAGCTTCCCAGGTGACTCAGTGGTAAAGAAACTGCCTGTCAATGCCGAAGACATGGTTTTGATCCCTGAGTCGGGAAGATCCCCTGGAGAAGGAAATGGCCACCCACTCCAGTATTCTTGCCTGGAGAATCCCATGGACAGAGGAACCTGGGGGCTACAGTCCATGGGGTCGCAAAGAGTTGGACCCGACTGAGGGACTGAGCACATGCTAGAAGCAGATAGGAGAACTTACTGTCTGTCCCCTGTAAAGAGAGGCATTGAGGTTTGCAAAAGTGGAAAATAATGCTGCTGCTCCCTTTTTTCATTTTGGAAAATGTAAAATTACATTAACACATTGAATGCCAGTCAGTGTAACTGGCATAAACAAGCAGCAGGGGGTAGGGCATTTCGCAGGTCTTGACGAGTATTCAGGGATATTGAAATCAAAATGTTTGAGAACTGCTCTGTTAGTACGTCTGATCTTCATGAGTAGTGCTGGTCATCAACAGATTGTAACTTGCACCAGCCTGAAATAAACTCAGGTTCATACAGCAGATGTTTTGAAGATAAGCAGTAAGAGCTTTATCAGTACTTGCATTATAATCTCAACTCCTGTTTCAAAAACAACTAAGTTGACCCTGTGGTCTTCCAGCTTCCGTGCTCCCACCTAGAGTCTTACACACCCACCCCCCTCCCTGTGGTAGGCAGGAATGTACACCAGGGTTCAGCCTGGTGGTGCAGTCAGTCAGACACTAATCCATAAGAGCTTTATCAGTACTTGCATTATAATCTCAACTCCTGTTTCAAAAACAACTAAGTTGACCCTGTGGTCTTCCAGCTTCCGTGCTCCCACCTAGAGTCTTACACACCCACCCCCCTCCCTGTGGTAGGCAGGAATGTACACCAGGGTTCAGCCTGGTGGTGCAGTCAGTCAGACACTAATCCGGGTGCTGCTGTGAAGAGACTGCAAGTGGAGTGAAGTACTAGCCGGCAGACCTTAGAAAGCTGATGTGGGTGGGCCCCATGCAAACACAGCAGAAGGGGGAGGCAAGTAGGTGCAAAGGACTGGACTTTAGGTCCTGAGGAGGGAAACAAGAGCTTGGTTCTAAGCTGCAAGGAACAGCTGGCCCTTAAACACAGGTTGGGGTGCTGACCATCTGTGCCGTTGAAAATGCAAGAAAAAATTACAGCCTGTCCTCCATGGGCTCGGTTCTGCATCTGAACATTCAGCCAACATCAAACGTAGTACTGTTGGGTTTACTATTGAGAAACCTCATTTGCAAAATCTGCAAAAGGACCCTTGCAGTTCAAGCCTGTTGTTGAAGAGTCAGCTGTATCTGGAAGCGGATCCTCCCCAGAGCCTGGCCAGCTAGCACCTGCACTTGGACCTCATGAGACCCAGAGTGGAGAAACCAACTGAGCCAGCCTGGGCTTCCAGTCCACAGAACTGTGGGCTCATACATCTGTCCTTAAGCCACAGAGTTTGTGCGTGTCTGTCACACCAGCACTTTCTGGGCACCTGACAGGGTCACACTTCTGGATCCTTATGGCTGGTGGGTCATGTAAGCAGCTCGGGCCCGTGAACAGAAAGCAGCATCATTTCCAGGCTAAAGCGCTGACTCGCCATGCAGGCCCCTGTGGGGCGCTTTACTCTGGGCACAGCCAGGGCCTTGCTCCAGGGCAGCTTCCAGCCTGGCCCCTGGAGGTGACAGTGACGGAGTTCCTGCCAGCAGCCATGGGCACGGAGCGGGAGCAAGCTGCCCCGGGGCAGGGGTAGAACCTCTTCTCTGCATCCTCACCCTGCCCCCTTGAAAGTGAAAGTGAAGTCGCTCAGTCGTGTCTGACTCTGCGACCCCATGGACTGCAGCACGCCAGGCCTCCCTGTCCATCACCAACTCCCAGAGCCTACCCAGACTCATGTCCATTGAGTCAGTGATGCCATCCAGCCATCTCATCCTCTGTCGTCCCCTTCTCCTCCTGCCCCCAATCCCTCCCAGCATCAGAGTCTTTTCCAATGAGTCAGCTCTTCACATCAGGTGGCAAAAATAGGAGTTTCAGCTTCAGCATCAATCCTTCCAATGAATATTCAGGACTGATTTCCTTTAGGAGGGACTGGTTGGGTCTCCTTGCAGTCCAAGGGACTCTCAAGAATCTTCAACACCACAGTTCAAAAGCATCACTTCTTCGGCGCTCAGCTTTCTTTATGGTCCAACTCTCACATCCATACATGACCACTGGAAAAGCCGTGAAGGTGAAGGTGAAGTCGCTCAGTCATGTCTGACTCTTTTGCAACCCCGTGGACTGTAGCCTACTAGGCTTCGTCCATGGGATTCTCCAGGCAAGAATACTGGAGTGGATTGCCATTTCCTTCTCCAGGGGATCTTCCCAACCCAGGGATCGAACCCAGGTCTCCTGCATTGGAGGCAGATGCTTTAACCTCTGAGCCACCGGGAAAAGCCATAGCTCTGACTAAACTGACCTTTGTTGGCAAAGTAATGACTCTGTTTTTTAATATGCTGTCTAGGTTGATCATAGCTTTTCTTCCAAGGAGCAAGCGTCTTTTAATTTCATGGCTGCAGTCACTATCTGGAGATGGTACCCAAAAAATAGTCTCTCACCATTTCACCTCACAAAACAGAACAGAGCAAAGCCCTCTGGGTCCTGAATGCGGGCTCCGCCGTCCCTCTCCTCTGCAGCACCCATGAAGACAGGTTGACACATACAGTCAGAGGCAACCACAGCTCAGCCCCCTGACCAGCACCTGATAACAAGCCCACACCCATCTGCAAAATAACGTCACTTTCTTCATTTTGTAGATTTCCCATTGAGAAGAACTAGAGGGTGTGGGTGGTTAAGAATCCGCCTGCCAGTGCAGGAGATTTAACAGACACAAGTTTGATCCCTGAGTCGGAATGATCCCCTAGAGGAGGAAATGGCAACCCACTTCAGTAGTCTTGCCTGGGAAATCCCATGGACAGAGGAGCCTAGCGGGCTACAGTCCGTGGGCTCACAAAGAGTCAGACAACTGAGCACCTAAACCACCACCACCAGAGGTCAGAGCATTAGGGCAAGTTTCCCAAAGCCACCCGGGAGCTTGACATGCCGGGGCCTGGATACTGGGACCCCTCCCCGCCCACCTCACTCTCATCCTGCTCCACACCTGCCTCTGCCCACGTGGGGCACGGCCACCTGGCAGTTGGTTCCCAAATCCCAAGGTCCACGTGGGGCTCCTCTACTGCCCACCCACCAGGAGGCCTCCACTGGGCCCGCCCTGGGGTCCGCCAAGGACCAATCAGTCCTGACCATGGACTCCTTCAGCTCAGGCTCACTCAGCCTCCTTCATGGCAGGAGGATAGCTGGGGGGAGGAGGGGCTGGGTTCTGAGAGAGCTCCCTCCTAACAGAAATTGACAAGATTTCCCTCCCTCCCCACGAGGCCTGGAGGAGAAAGGCCCAGAGCAGCAGGCACCTACCACATGCTGACATCAGGAAGGCCCTGAGCTACTTGGTCCGTTTAAGGGTGTTTGGGGGAGACTTCACCATCACTCTCTACTGTTCAATCACTCAGTCATATCCGACTCTGCAACCTCATGGACTGCAGCACACCAGGCCTCCTTGTCCATCACCAACTCCCAGTTTACTCAAACTCATGTCCATTGAGTTGGTGATGCCATCCAACCATCTCATCCTCTGTCGTCACCTTCTCCTCCCGCCTCAATATTTCCCAGCATCAGGGTCTTTTCATATGAGTCCTCTCTTTGCACCAGGTGGCCAAAGTATTGGAGTTTTAGCTTCAACATCAGTCCTTCCGATGAATGAAGGATGGACTGGTTTGATCTCCTTGCTGTTCAAGGGACTCTCAAGAGTCTTCTCCAACACCACAGTTCAGAAGCATCAATTCTTTGGTGCTCAGCCTTCCTTACGGTCCAGCTCGTGCACCGTGCGTGACCACAGAAGCATCAATTCTTCGGTGCTCAGCCTTCCTTACAGTCCAGCTCGCGCACCGTGCGTGACCACAGAAGCGTCCAGCTCGCGCAACGTGCGTGACCACAGAAGCATCAATTCTTTGGTGCTCAGCCTTCCTTACGGTCCAGCTCGCGCACCGTGAGTGACCACTGGAAACACCGTAGCTCTGACTGTCTGAGCCACCTTTTGTTAGCGGGCCTTTCTGTTATTTGCAGCCTAAGAAGACCTGATATTCCAGGCTGGACTGAAACCAAACTCTGCTCCCCACAGCCCCACGTCTCTGTGGTATCCCTGCTCCTGCACGGTCTCTCGGTGACTTCAGGTGACCCTGTGTCCTCCCAGCTCCCTTCCTAATGCTCTAGAGCCACCCTTCCCCTCCCTGCCCCCATGGGGTCAGGCCTGCACCTCTGCTCCCTGGCCCCCTCGCTCTCCAGAGGGGCCAGCCCTCCAGCCCTCCAGCCCTGGCCCCTCGGGTGCCCCTCCAGAAAGAGCTTCAATCAGCCGCCACCCACTCCCTGGGCTCCTGCAGGCCCAGAGGAGAGGTTCCCTGGGACTGAAGGGATCATCTTGCTCCCTGTCTTCTAGGAGAGAAGGGCCCCGATTCCCTCCCATCCCAAAACTCCGGCCCCGACAAGAAATGGTCCATTAGCCCATGCACCTTGGGCCGAAAGCCCACCTGCAGCTCAGGACCCAAGCAAGCCCCCTTCCCCCAGCTGGTGAGGAGCACCGCCTGCAGGGCCCGGGCCCCCGGGGAAACACAAGCAGCCTTCAGTGTCTGCAGAGCCCAAGGGCAGTGGGAGGGAAGGTTGAGGACCCAGCTGGGTGGAGAGTCTCCAGGTTGCAGCCGAGAAGGACGGCTGCAGGTCTCACGGCATCAGCAGGGTGCAGCCACGGCATGTGGGAAAAGCCACAGATGCAAAAACTCAAGCCGCAGCCACCGAGGCTTGACTCCGGAGGCGGCTCGAGGAGCCAGGGCTTGGCTTTGATTTTAATGAGAGTCATTTTTTTAAGCCCTTTATTAAATGTGTTACCATATTGCTTCTGTTTTCTGTTCTGGTTTGGGGGCCACAAGGCATGTGGGAATCTCAGCTCCCCAACCAGGGATTGAACCCACACCCCTTTGCGTGAAGAGGTGAATTCTTAACCTCTGGACCACCAGGGAAGTCCCTTAGCTTTGATTTCATTTTAATGAATTTCAGTGTAAACACTGGAGCTTCACCCGACACCGCCAGCCTCCTGGTTGAATACAGGAGCAGTTTTTGAATACAGGAGCAGTTTTTGATGCAGCTCCAACCCCAGGGGCCCAAAAATGGCCGTGTTTAAAAAAACCACGAGACAGCCAGATGGCAACTCTCATCCATCGTTTATTAGATTTTAGAAAAAGCCACAGATTCAAAAACCCAAAAAATCAAGTTTATAAGCTTTATATGATTAGTTCAATGGAACCCTACTTTAATCTCAATATGCATATGATCATGACAAATTCATTCCCGTAAAGACAGAGATAAAAGTACAATGCCGGTGGGCTTCTGCTCTACCTGAGTTTACATTTCATGCTTTTCATGGTTTCGTCAATTTAGTTGTTCTAGAGAGTGTGCTCAGTTCAAGCCAGGAAGGCCATACTTGAGTAGTCACGTGTTCCTTGGGGGCCTCTAGGATTTTTGGCTAATAGTTAGGATATTACTCTATCACCCAAATTCTTCAGGCACTGACCTGTTGTTAAAAATCTTATTTTGGGCACATGTTAAAAATGAAAGTATTTCATACATTAACTTTTCCTTCTGAATTTGTGTTTCAAATGACACAATGAATTTCAGGATCCTTTGATTTATTTTCTGTAAAGTGAAAGTAAAATGATCTAAGCATGTCAAAGCACATTTCCGAATGAGAGCTATTTGGAGAAAGTTTGCCCTCCGCCGTGGCTACACGTACTTGCTCAGCCACTCGAGTAAGTTCCTCCTCGCCTCGTCAATGTACGGCTTGTCTTCAGGCGAACAGTCTTCTCTCTTGCGATGCACAAAGCCATGCGTCTGCCCAGAAAACGTTTTAATTTGATATTCCACTTTGCAGTGCTCTTTCAGCTTCTGAGTCAGCAAAGAGACCTGGTTGGAAAAAGATGTCATGAAGATAGAATATTACCCTTCCAGCAATATGTTCCAGTCTCCACTCCTTCCCTGAATGTTCATCACAGAGCTTTAACGTCTGTGCTTTAAGCGCCAGAGCTAGAACGAAGCTTTCACTTATAATTTTATAACTGACACCATCCTAACCTCTCGCAAAGGAGAGAATTCAGAGCAGTATGTTGATAAAAATGATACATCCATTATTTTGAAGTTATATTAATATAACTTCACATACTACTCAAAATATACTTCAACCTACTTGACCACACAATATTCAGTGGATTCAATCTGTACTTCAGTAGATTCAAATATAAGTTGTTTGAAATGTATATTCAACATTCATATAATGCATTGATTGTAATATGATGTATTGTATTTGGATGGCATCACCAATTCAAAAGATATAACTTGGGCAAAGTCCAGGAGATGGTGATGGACAGGGAGGCCTGGCGTGCTGCAGTCCATGGGGTCCCAAAGAGTCAGACACAACTTGGCGACTGAACAACATCACAGGTTATGAAGAACCACAGTCATTTCCAAACAACTGCTTTGAACCACAGTTCCCTTCTGCCTTTTCCTTACCAGCATACTGGATTTAACAAAACCGTGTCTTCAAGGACAGAGAAATTATGGTAATTGCTGGGTTACACACGGGGCACAGGGAGGCAGGGCCCGCTTACCAGGAGCCTCCCTGCCAGCAGCTCTCTAGGGTTACAATCCCCCCAAAAGAAAACCCACTTTTAAAAGTTCAGTGTTGAAAACAATCTGGAGCAAGCAACACACAAATCCTTTGGGATGTCTTCCCCGAAATGTCAAGTCGTCCTCTTAAACAAGATGCCAGCTTACCTGCTCGAGAGGAATCACAGCATCGTTTTCAGCAAAGATGAACAGCGTGGGATTCTTCAGACCGTACACATCTTCAGCGTCTTTGATGATGCCTGGAGAAGGGGCAGACACGAGGGTGTGATTCCCGTATACGAGCCACAGAAAATGATGTGAGTTTGATTTTCCAAAGGAAGACATGTGCTTTGGGGGTTTTATCTCTTCTTTTTTAGCAGTTCCACAGAAGTGGCCCGGCCCATACAACTGGGCTCAAAGAGAAGGCTGTTGAGTCAGCTCACCCTTCTCTCCACCTCACTCACCAGGAATCAGGCCATTAAAGGATGACTGTCGACCTTGCAGCTGCCTGGCTGGTAAAGATGCGGCGGAGCAGCCTGAAAAATGCTCCTTCCCGGGGTGTGCCTTCATTTACCAAGAACTGATAACTTTCTAACCTGGACCATCTGACAAGGGCTGTTCTGGAAGTTTCTCACAGTCTATTCAAGCCCCAAGGTTCTGACTTCAGTGTTTGACAGGGTATTTGTGCTCAAATAAGACCAAGCGTATGAAGTCCCCGGGGACAGCACAGGATCCTAGTGGGTCACTTATAATAATTAGCTTTTATCCTTCTAAAGGTGCCTTTAGGAATTTAGAGATCATTTAGTCAAAATCCTCACGGATTCAGACAACTGTGGGTGTGTTCAGTCCTATAGGAAAATCTGTAAAAGTTTTGCCATCCATTGATATTTTGAAATAAGAGAAGTTCTAAGTGAAAGTCGCTCAGTCATGTTTGACTTTGCAACCCCATGAACTATTCAGTCCATGGAGTTCTCCCAGGCCAGAATACTGGAGTGGGTAGCCTTTCCCTTCTTCAGGGGCTCTTCCTGAGCCAGGGATCGAACCGGGGTCTCCCACATTGCAGGTGGATTCTTTGCCAGCTAAGCTATCAGGGAAACTCAAGAGGAGCTTTAAGGAAAGATTACTCTGGCACCTATTAAACGTGATATGGATGATTTTATCCAATGAGAATTTGCAGCAGGGGAGGGAGACCAGACTCAACCACACTGTAAGGACAAGAGGGATTTACTGACAACAAAGCAGGGTGAGGGCTGGTGGACGGAAAGTCACAAAGGGACCAAGCAGAAAGGGGACGCTGGCCAGATAGCATTTGACAAAGCCTTCGCTGGAGACAAGCCTTCTCTGGTGGCATAGACGGTAAAGAATCTGCCTGCAGTGCCGGAGACCCAGGTCCGATCCCTGGGTCAGGAAGATCCCCTGCAGAAGGGAGAGGCTACTGCAGTGTTCCGGCCTGGAGAATCCCATAGACAGAGGTACAGCCCATGGAGAGTCCTTGGGGTCACAAAAAGTCGAACAGGACTGAGCAGCTAACACTTTCTCCTTGCTGGAGGCAGGCCAGGGTGACAAGACATCGAGGGTGGGACGTGAAGAGTCTGATCACGTATCGCGGGTGGAGGACTCTTGCTAAACTGACCCAGTGGGCCAAGGACAAAGCCCAAGGTCGGGACCTAGGCAGACAGAGGACCCACAGAGGAGCCTGACTCAAGGGTGGTCATGGGGAATCCTGGTTAGGAGGGAGGAGATAAAATTTCCCCACTTTCTGCAGCAAAGTTAGGTAACCCGGAGAGCCCCCCTTTAGCTGCAATTCTTTAGAAGGTCAGAAGCCATGGGAAAGAGGGCCATGCTTTCTGCACTATCCTGTTAAGGCCAGGTTGGGTGGCTGGACCGCCGTTTGAGACCCCAGGGCTCTAAGACCAGCTCGGCTTCGCAGTCGGCACTTCGCAGCAGCGACCACGAGGGGGCGTCGGCGAGCAGGCCACGGCGGAGCGCCTGGGTGGCAGCCCCATCGCGCACAGCAGCAACTAGCTACTTCCTAACGCCTTTGTGTAAGTTAACAGGTAAAGGGCTTTTTAAATGCTAAAAGTAAGTGAAAATACCACAGTGAGGAACCATTAAGCTAAATAAGAATCTCTAGCATAACTGTGAAATATACGACTATGAAAAAAACCCCAAGTCAAACGTTTCACATCTTAATAATGTTTCTGTACACAGATGTTGAAGCTGAAACTCCAGTACTTTGGCCACCTGATGCGAAGAGCTGACTCATGTGAAAAGATCCCGATGCTGGGAAAGACTGAGGGCAGGAGGAGAAGGGGACGACAGAGGATGAGATGGCTGGATGGCATCACCGACGCGATGGACATGGGTTTGGGTGGACTCCGGGAGGTGGTGATGGACAGGGAGGCCTCGCGTGCTGCGGTTCATGGGGTTGCAGAGAGTCACGACCGAAAGACTGAACTGACTGACTGACACAGATAACAACGTTCTTATGTCACTGCTGTGATGCCTTTGGTCTATCTGGATGAAATGTTTATGTTGCTATTTACATTTTAGAGTGGGTTTTCCCTTCCTTCACGTACGCGTGTTCAGCCGCTCCGCCATGTCCAGCTCTTTGCGACACCATGAACTAAAGAGTCCCCCAGACTCCTCTGTCCATGGGGACTCTCCAGGCAGGACTACTGGAGCAGGCTGCCGTTTCCTCCTCCGGGGGATCTTCCCAAGCCAGGGATCAAGCTGCATCTCTTGCATCTCCTGCATTGGCAGGCGGATCAGCTAGAACACACGTCCGCCTCTAGCTTCAGATTCCTAAAACCGTTTCCTGAAGATCAGCACAACATCTCTACACAACTGGGTTTTGTGTTACATCGGGATGCTCAGCTGGGGAAGAGGCTTGCGGCCACTGTCCCTCAACACCCGCTCCAGCTTTCACTGTGTAAAAACACACAAGGCAGATTTACCATAGACGGACACCCCTGCCTTGAGCTCTGGGTATTTCAACATCAGATGATGAACGGCAATTCCACCCCAGCAGAATCCCACGACGCCAATTCTCTTGGCCTGACACTGTTGCTTCAGATACTTCAAGACTGCATCGAACTCTCTAAGAAACAGAAAGGAAAGTCTTTCAAGGGGAATAACCGGGTGGTTCAGTGGTTACGACTCAGCACCTCCAGTGCCAGGGCCCGGGTTCAATCCCCGGTCAGGGAACTAAGATCCAGCAAGCTGTACAGCACAACCCCCGACCCCTCCCCGCCAAAAAACAGGTATTGTGTGGCCCCTTGAAAGCGAGTCGGGCAGCAAGTGCCAATGGTTACAGGGCTTTGTCAGCAGCTGTTCTGGGAGGCTCTGAGATTTCTACCTTCAGAGCCCTGCCCAGCTGATGAGTAACCATCCCTTGCCCTATCCCCCGGGAAGTCTCCCTGCCAAGCCCAGCCTCTTCCAACCACCCGACAGGGTGGCATAGCCAACGACTGTAGCTCAGCTCGAGGGCCTGATCAGAGCTCTGCCCCAGAAAGCACCTCCAGCTCCTCTCTCTCCTCCCCAGGAGGGCCCAGCCACAACCAGGAGGCAGCTCCCCAGCGCTGTCTGACCGGGCACCTTTGTGCTCCCTGCCCAACACTTTAGCTCTGCCTTGCCTCTTTCCTCTGGTGCCCAGGAGCCCAGCGGTGTCGCGAAAGCCACAAGGGCAAGGCGAGCCCGAGGGGACGCGGGACGGTGGCCCTCCTCTCGCAAGTGGCTCATCTGCAAACTGGTCATTGGGAACGCGTACAACTTTTTTTTTTAGACGCAAGATGCCAAAATGGAGGTAGGGCTGCAAGCCCTGCCCAGAACGTTCTGCTTGTCCTGATAAGAAAGAAATGCTGTCTGTTTGCAATTAAGGATAAAAAAGAGAGAATGGGAGGGAGAAAACAATTCTCTTGCACTTTTTTTCTCCTTTAATCATAAGATATCTTGGAACATATTTAAACGTTTGTATCATACCATTCTGGGAGCAAGTAGTTTTCACAATGTTAGAAGAGCAGTAAGTGAGTAATTCTGCAAAATGAAATGGAATAAGCCACTGTTTGTGTCAGTTTGGTTTTTCTCAAATGCTCTGATCTTAAGAATAAGTGCCTTACTTGGAGGGGACAAGAAGGAAGAGGGCATTTCTGTAAAAATTCTTTAACCGACTCAAGTGACCCTATCTTTGCTTTTGTTGCTGCGAATATTCCCCACTTTCCCAGGAACACCAGGATTTAGCTTTAGACGAATCTCTCTTCCCCATGCTTGGTCCATATACCTTGGGGGCCTTGGTTCCAGGAGTGTAATATGTGACTCAGGCCTGGCCACTCAGAGCATAAGCGATCTCTGGCCACAATAAATGGTTCAAGGATGGACATGTGACCTGATCATAACCATCAGGACAAAATGGGAATTTTGTAGGGTTGCTAGGAAAAGAGTCAACAGGAGGCTGGAGCTGCTGCAGCCATCTTGTCATCCAGAGGCAAACGCTGCCCAAGAATGGAGCCAGCATCAGACAAGGGTGTGGAGGTCGAATCCTGGGGATACCATCTGAGCTACGGATCAACCTCTGCTCAGAGGCAGAAACTACCTCTTTTCGGTTCTGTCAGCCAACAAATCCCACGACTGCTTAAGCAGTAAGTTCAAGACGGCTTTTCTTTCAAACAAAAGATTTGACCAGGCACGAGGACTTCGGTCTACTTTCCAGATTAGTGCTTGCATTTTGTCTCATTTTGATTGAGAAGGTGCGGTTCTCCTTATCCCCTGTGGAGGGTTCCCTCTGGGCTGCTCTGATGCCTGCCAGAAAGGACCACCCAGATCTGAGCTCACAAACGGAGGCAGCTCCGTGGGCTCTTCCTCAAAATGTCCTAACTAGTCTCTCCAGCCACCCCCACACGCAAAGCTGAATTTCATAGTCACATCCCAGACTCTTGGGTTTTCTTGTGTTTCGACTTCTAATTTAACTCTTAACTCTTTTTGCTTATCTTGTTTTTCTTCGGCTTGCAGTTTGAACCCCCAGGAGGGAGGCCTGGAAATGGATAAATGTGTGGGAGCTTGGGTCCCCAGTGATCTCAGGGTCCACCCTGGGGAAGGGAGAAAGCAGGATGGAGACAGAAAGTGGGGAGTGGCACAGTCTCTACAAAAGCCTCACCTGGCTTCTCGGGGAGCTTAGAGCTGGGGTGACCTCTGAGGGTCCCCCAGCTTGGGGCGAGGGAGCTGGGCCTCCGTACCCCTGCAGTGAGATCCCCCTGGATGGGACGCAAGACAAGGTGCGATTTCAAAGGGAGCCGCTGGCCCTGGTCTCCCCCGCAGTGAGACCCTGAGGCTGTTACTCTAGCTGATAGGCTCCGGCAAGAGGGGAGCACCCAGGGCAGCCTGCAGTTATCTCCCCAGCCTGACGGCCTGTGCAGGGGCCCAAGGGAGACCCTGGCCTGAGCCATAGAGGGTCACGGCTGCTCCGCACAGGCACCCAAAGAGAGGGTGTCCAGAACCCCGGCAAGCGTGGGGAGTGAGGTGGGGCCGAGGAGCTGCAGCGGACAGCAGATAGGCTGGGGAGGTATCTTCTAACTCTGAGCAAAGGCTGATCCACAGCTCAGAAGGTATACCTGGGATGCCTATCTCCACACCTTTGTCTGATGCCAGCTCCATTCTCGGGCCCCTGGGGCTGGGGGCAGGGGTCAGTGTGGGGTCCCCCAGCTCGGGGGACGGAGGGGCCCACAGCCCGGGGTCAGCTCTAGAGGAGCGGAGAGTCCGGGGACCAGGTGGCCACTGGCAGGGAGCCTTGTTATCGCAATTGCCCCAGCCTGGGCTTGGGGGCAACTTATCAAACACGAGGCTCACATGTGTGGCAGGACAAAGTCCAGTGATGGGAGACGAGGCCTGGGGGTTGGTGGAGTCGTATGCCGGGGACTCAGGTCTCTAAGTCAGGAGGAGCTAGGCCCTGGAGAACATCCCGCCTCTCCCCTAGCTCCATCCTTCACCCTCCAGACAGAGAAGGGATCCGAGTGGCCGCTAAGCACTCTGGTCCTTGCTTCTGGACTGGCTGGAGCCAATTCAATGAAAGGCTGCAATTTGGGGGATTTCCCGCCCCCCACTTTTCTTCCCACTGTTCCCTGGACCCTGGCAAGACAGCAGCCCTGGTCTGGCGGGTCTGGTCTAAAAACCCGCAGTTTCCCCAGGGAGGTGGGGAGGATCGCTGGGGGAGGACGGCACTCAAGGCTTCATTTCCGATCCACTGAGCAGAAATGGGCCTGAGTTTTTCTCGAGTCTCTCTTCTTCTCTGCCTGTTGTTTCAAGTGGTTCTGCAGCCCGAGGAGGAGGAAGGCATGTTGATCTATGGCCCCCGAGGGCCCAAGGGAGAGGGGACCCCAAGGACTTCAAGAAAGCTCCCTCAGCATCCGTGCTATGAAGAATTTCCCAGAAGGCAAAGCAAGTGACCTTGCTGGCGGCAGGGTGCCTGTGGGGTTCTACCCCTCCGCTGCATAGACCTTGTCTTCCTGCCTCAGGAAGGGCTCGGTGAGCAGTGGCCTCTAAGGTCCTATGTGATGGAGAAGCCAGACCCTCCCCTCCCTCCAGCCTCTTGCTTCCTGGGTCCCTGGGGGCTCCACCAAGACCACCATGCCGGCTGGTGACACACTCGTAAACTTACTTATCAATCTTTCTGGCATTTTTGGTCTTCAACCACTCCGGGAAGGTGGACCAGTCCCACGAGGGGTGCCATGGCTCCTGTCCGACAAAGAAGTCTGGAACAATGGTTCTGTAAAGTAGGAGAGCCGCCCGTCTTAGTGTCGGAGCTGTTGGGACTCGGGCTCTGCTTACCTTCCTTATGAAACCTGCCGTGCTGGAGGTTCTGGACCACGGGAAAAGAAAAAGCAGTGCCCGCCGGGCCGACTGTGACCACGGCAAATGGGCCAGCTGGCCCCAGGCCAGTGCATCTCGGATTTCACAACCCAAGGTGCACGGCTGCCAGCAGCCTGTTCAGAGCCCAACCCCTCCGAAAAGCCTGCCTCAGCACAGTGCCCATGAGGTGTGACGCCTGGGACAAAGGTTCTGGGTGGCACCTACCCTGGGGAGCTGCACCTCTCGGCAGGCCTTTTGAGTTAGCCTCGGGCCAGCGGGCACACCTCTGAGCAGTCCAGTCACCATGACCAAGCAATTTCTCAGCCTCCGCCCAAGAGGCCAATGGGGCACAGTCTCCCGCCTGGAGGGTCTGGTTTTGGGCAGGCTCTAAAAGGGCTGAGGAGCAGACAAGATGGCTTTTTGGGTCCACGTCAGCCTCCCATGGTCATGTCAAGCATGTCAACCTTCCACGAGCATCAGCCCAGGGACTGGGCAACGTGGCTCCAGCCACAGATCCAGTTCCTAAAGTAAAGGTCACGGCCATGGGCAAAGGAACACAGCGCCTCCTTTTGCAGGAGTGGGGGGTAGTGGTGGGAGGAAGACGCTGAAATCAGGTCAGGAGAATCTAAGTTCAGGTGCCAGTGCTGCCCCGTTCTGCCCTGAAACCTTATGCTGTCACGAAGTCATGTCCAACCTTTTGCCTCTTGGCGACCCCGTGGACTGTAGCCCGCCAGGCTCCTCTGTCCATGGGACTCACTCCCCAGGCAAGAATCCTGGAGTGGGTGCCGTTTCCTCCTCCAGGGGATCTTTCCAACCCAGGGATCGAACCCTCATCTCCTACATCGGCAGGTGGACTCTTTACCACTGAGCCACCAGGGAAGCCCCCCTAAAACCTTAACAAGTCATTTAATCACTTTCAGACTCTTTTTCTTGATCTGACAGAGATGGCGCCAAGCACCACCCAACCTCAGAAGACTATTCCGAAGGGAAAATAGACAAGTATGAAGGGACTTTGTAAATCACAGGCATTTTACCCAATTTTTATGTTCCGTCTCCAGCTAATGGACCCACCTGAACCAGTCCATCCTAAAGGAAATCAGTCCTGAATACTCATTGGAAGGACTGATGCTGAAGCTGAAACTCCAATGCTTTGGCCACCTGATGCGAAGAACTGACTCAGTGGAAAGACCCTGATGCTGGGAAAGATTGAGGGCAGGAGAAGGGGACGACAGAGGATGAGATGGTTGGATGGCATCACCGACTCGATGGACATGAGTTTGAGCACGCTCCGGGAGTTGCTGATGGACAGGGAGGCTGGCGGGCTGCTGTCCATGGGGTCGCAGAGTCAGATACGACTGACCGGCTGCACTGAACGGGACTGAGACAATAGAAGCCTCCATCCTATCCAGCCTCCTGGCCACAGCAGGTGACCTAGGGCCCCTGAGACCTCTGCCTTCATGCCCCAGTTTCCTGACCAGCAAAATGAGAACTGCGACAGCCCCACCTCGGCAGAGCTGTCGGGAGGATGAAGGGCAATCGCCCAGGACCCACCCGAGCCCACGGTCTGGCCGAGCCAGAAGGCAACCAGGATTGGCCGTTGTTTTTATACTGGAGTAGCCCCTGGAGAGTTAAGCTGCCTCATCTTCAAGAGGCTTCCCTGGTGGCTCAGCTGGTAAGGAATCCGCCTGCAATGTGGGAGATCTGGGTTCCATCCCTGGGTTGGGAAGATCCCCTGGAGGAGGGCATGGCAACCCACTCCAGTATTCTTGCCTGGACAGGGGAGCACGGAAGGTTACAGTTCATGGGGTCGCAAAGAGTCGTACACGACCGAGCGACTAAGCACACATCTTCAAAAAGAAACCTGCGGGCACGACAACAGAAAAAGTCAAATGAAGACCCTCTCTCCGGTCAACAGTAAATCCACATCACCCGTCAGTGGGCGTGCACCCTTTAAATGGGTTCTCCTTGTAGGAAAAAGTGGCAGGCGCTCCCTTTGCTTTGCAGCTCCTCTTTTTGAGAAAACAAAGGGAATCGAGCACACCACACTCGGGGCTTGCTGGGCGTTACGCCTAGCGAAGCTGAACAGAAGGAAGGGTCCCTCCCCTCTCTCCTCCAAGTTTTATTGAAAAGAAAGTCGCTCAGTCATGTCCGACTCTTTGCAACCTCGTGGACTATAAAATCCATAGAATTCTTCAGGCCAAAAAAAAAAAAGAATTCTCCAGGCCAGAATACAGTGTGGGTAGCCTTTCCCTTCTCCAGGGGATCTTCCCAACCCAGGGATCGAACCCAGGTCTCCCACATTGCAGGTGGATTCTTTACCAGCTGAGCCACCAGGGAAGCCCAAGAATACTCTAGTGGGGAGCCTATCCCTTCTCCACTGGATCCTCCCGACCCAGGAACTGAACCAGGGTCTCCTACATTGCAGGCAGATTCTTTGCCAATTGAGTTATCAGGGAAGCTTTACTGAAGCTACGACCAACACCAGGGTGGTGAGGAGCAAACAGATGACAGCATTCACCAAAGGTGATCATGCCCAAGCAACGTGACCAAGAGATGACCTTCAGGAGGTGGGGGAGGTCTCACTCTGACATGATAGTTTGTGTTTAGACCAGGATAACCATGGGCGCCCTGTGTGTGAAAGCTGACCCCAGGTAGAGATGCTTCAGGAGCCAAGTGACGGGTCCATTTCAGAGTTGCCGACTTCTGTCCCAGCTGTCCTGCACTAGTGTCTGTGTGGGGCCCCACCTGGGGAAATAACTGTCTCAGCACTCGGCAGGTCTACACGGCCAGCCAGCCAAAGGATCTGAAGGCAAGAGACTGAGCTGGGAGGAGCTGGCTTCCACTGGACGTTGGCTATCATACGACATTCTCCATTTTAAGGGCTCCCCCGCTGGCTCAGACAGTAAAGCGTCCGCCTGCAGTGCAGGAGGCCCAGATTCGATCCCGGGGTCGGACAGATCCCCTCGGAGAAGACAATGGCAACCCGCTCCAGTACGCTTGCCTGGAAAATTCCACGGATGGAGGAGCCTGGTAGGCTACAGTCCACGGGGTCGCAAAGAGTCGGACATGACTGAGTGACTTCACTTCCTTTTTTCTTTCCAGTGAGATAAGAAAATAGATAATGTACATCATAACACAGGGTTTTTTGGTTTTCTTTCCTTTGAAGGAAACAATACAGAAATTTACACGAATTTAAGCCAAAAAAAACCCACAGAATTTCATACATACGTGTATCCATTTCCTGCAATCATGTCAGCTNCGACTGAGTGACTTCACTTCCTTTTTTCTTTCCAGTGAGATAAGAAAATAGATAATGTACATCATAACACAGGGTTTTTTGGTTTTCTTTCCTTTGAAGGAAACAATACAGAAATTTACACGAATTTAAGCCAAAAAAAACCCACAGAATTTCATACATACGTGTATCCATTTCCTGCAATCATGTCAGCTATATATCTGGTGTTGGGCAACTGCCAGCCAAATATATCCTGAATGACAACCACAGCTTTGCCAGCGTCCACGGGGGATTTGGTGAGGTAAGCCTTGATGTGCTCCACTTGAACTTCATGCCCCAGACCGCCATAATCTATTCTATGGCCAATGTCACACGGACAAGGATGAGCTTCGTTAGCCATTGGAGATACTCAGGTCGGGCTACAGAGAGAGAACAGGCATTATACTCCGAGTGGTGCAAAGCCAAAGCTTACAAACAACGAGTAAACTAAAATCAAGAGCACAGGGAAATTAATGTTAACTACGTGTCGTTTAGTTGCTCAGTTGTTTTCGACTCTTTGCCACTCCATGGACTACAGCCTGCCAGGCTCCTCTGCGTGGCATTCTCAGGCAAGAATACTGGAGTGGGTTGCCATTTCCTTCTCCAGGGAACCTTGCTGACCCAGGGATCGAACCCACATTTCCTGCACTGGCAGACTCTACCATTAAGCCACTGGGGAAGTGTATTCAGGTAAGAAGTCAGTGATCACGTCTAGTTCTGAGGAATTAGATTAAGGCTGATCAGAATCCACTCCCATTACAAACACTAGAAGTGCAAGAGTGTGTGCAGGCATGCTTAGTCATGTGCGACTCTGCAACCCGACCCCATGAGCTGCAGCACCCGAGGCTCCTCTGTCCGTAGGAAAGATTTCCCAGGCAAGAATACTGGGGTAGGTACCCAGCCCCTACTCCAAAGGATCCTCCTGATCCAGAGACTGAGCCTGCATCTCCAGCATTGGCAGACAGATTCCTTACCGCTGAGCCACCAGGGAAGCCCCTATGACATTCCAGGGAAGGTGAAATAATAGAGAAAGAAATTAAATCACTATTGCCAGAGGCTGGGGGTGCAAGAAGACTGACTGCAAAGGGACAGGGAACTTACTGGCGTGAGGCACGCGTTATGTATCTTGGTTTTGGTGGTAGCTACCTCGTTCAATACTTCAGCATCAATCAAACTGTACACTTAAAAGGAGTGAATATAGCATACTTCAATAAACTTTCCTTTTTAAAAAATGGCAAATTAACAAGAGAGAGAGCATACATGTTATTAATATTTTTAATGAGTACACAGGGGCTTTGCAGAGAAGAATTGAAAGCCTTTTGAAAGAAGGAGACACGTGGCTTATACACCATTTTAACAAAGGGTAATAAATTGTGGAAATGTGACCAGGAAAGACACGGGGAATTGATAAAAAGAAAAGGATCTTTGAGCCCAGTTTGTTAATGCAGATTCGTCTCAGTGACAGCTCTTCATCTCTGGCGATAACATTTGCTCCTCTCATTGGGGGGTGGGAGGGGGTAGTTATGGCCTAATTTTAGGCAGAAAAGTAGAAAGTGGGAGTGAAAAACAACTCTTTTTTCATCTGCTGTTTCTCAATTGCCTTCAGCTCAAAATAATCAATATGCCCAAGTGCCATATTTGAGGATGGCATTCTCTGATCCTCTTCAAGTGTATGTAATTGACAAGAGGAAAGAACAGAAATAAGCTGGGAATCCAATTCATGAAGTGAGAGAAGGGACTTCCCTGGTAGTCCAGTGGTTAGGACTCCAAGCTTCCACTGCAGGGGGCCTGGGTTCAATCCCTGGTCAGGCAACTAAGATCCTTTAAAGCTCAGCTTAAAAAAAAACAGTGAGGGGAAAAAGCAGAATAAACCCAAAGAAGAAAATAATGAGATGAAAATAAACAATGAAGAAAACAGAAAATGATTAAAATCTGAGTTTTTTGAGAGTTATAAAATAGGTATATCTCCAGGAAACCGGATCAGTAAAAAGGACAGAATGATAAAGACACATAGCAACAGCACAATAGCACAAGGAATGAAAAAATTACATATTTTTCCTTTTAAAACTCACAGATAGTATGAACAACTTCATGCTATTAAATTTGGAAAGAGAAAAAAAAACTGACAAATATGCAGAATACAAGAGAGGGAAACATTCCTAACTTCAGAAATCAATGGAAAAGAAAAAATAAAGGATGAGGCAGCAGGAGATTAAAAGAGATTAAAGAGAAAGAAAACCAAATGCACTGCGTGAATCTCGACTACATCCTGGTTCCAAATTATGAGCAGTTATAGGCTTTCCCTGGTAACTCTGGTAAAGAATCCACTTACCCATGCAGGAGACGTGGGTTCAATTCCCGATCCAGGATGACCCCATAAGGCTCGGTGCCACTAAGCCCGTGCGTCGCAGCAGAGCCTGCGCTCCAGAGCCGGGGAGCCCCGACTACTGAGCCCGAGCACGTCGACCCCTGAAGCCCGCGTCCCCTCGGCCTGTGCTCCCCAGCAAGGGAAGCCACTGCAGTGCAAAGCCTGCACGTCGTCACAAAGAGTAGCCGCCGCTCTCCACAGCTAGAGAAAGGCCTGAGCAGCAGCGAGACCCAGCAAAAATAAATAAAATACAGAAACAAAATTATAAATAAGTAAAAAATAGATAAAAATATAAATAAATGAAATAAATAGATAAGTAAATGAAACAAATAGATAAAAATATAAATAAATGAAATAGATATAAATAAATGAAATAAATAAATATAAATAAATGAAATAAATAAATATAAATAAATAAATATAAATAAATGAAATAAATAAATAAATATAAATAAATGAAATAAATAAATATAAATAAATATAAATAAAT
>SJYX01023529.1:0-14567 GCA_006410675.1 Oreotragus oreotragus | reverse complement strand
CATTTGATGTTTTATGTACTTTTGTAGATCTCAAGTTTGGGGTTTATTCAAAAGACCTATAGAAAGAAAGTGAAAGTCACTCAATCATATCCAACGCTTTGTGACCCCATGGACTGTAGTAGCCTGCCAGGCTCCTCTGTCCCTGCAATTCTTCTGGCCAGAATACTGGAGTGGGTTCCCTTCCCAACCCAGGGATTGAACCCAGGTCTCCCACATTGCAGGTGGATATTTTTTATTGTCTGAGCCATCAGGGAACCCAAGGATACTGGAGTGGGTAGTCTATCCTTTCTCCAGGGGATCATCCTCACCCAGGAATCAAACCAGGGTTCTCCTGCATTGCAGGCAGATTCTTTACCAACTGAGCTACCAGGGAAGCCTTACCTATAGAAGAAGGTCTCAAGAAGTCCACGTGGAAGGATCCTGCAGTGTTCTTCCTTCATTTGCAGATGCTTATCGAGCACTTATGACATAGAGACATTATGCTAAATATTTTAAATGGTACAAAAGTAAACTGGACCCTCCCCTCAAGGAGTTTAGAATGTAGCTGGAGAGAGAAGATATTTATACAAGCAACTATAAAGCAAGAGTGTACACACTTTATTGGGCATGATATCATATCACATTCCCTCATTCCATAGACTACTTTCCAGTATGAATCCAAAATGGATTATTATTTATTCTTCTATAAATTTTTACCAAAAAACATTTTAACACATATATGATTTTCTTCTTCTACAGCTATGTAACAGTATAGACTGACTAGGATATGTACAACATTTTATATAGCATCTCAGAACTCTACGAAATACCACTTTTTTTTTTGACAACAATCTTCTTTCTCTAGGATTCTTTGAAGTTTTAAATGGTACTGAAAGTTGAGCTTATTGAGGGATATATGTTTATTTCTGAAGGAGTTGGGTATTCAATTTTATATGCCATAGGAGAAAAAGAACATAAAAAAACCAATGAGGTATGACTCAATAGTCTTGTTTTCCAATGTCATGAATAGACAAAAGATCTTACTAGCAAAGGAATCACCATGTGCTCTATAGAAAGAACCTATTTCAGGTTTCCTTCTTTTAAAAGTACATAATGAAAATGAGCCAGTCTGTCAGCTGAAAAGGTATTTGATGATTTGAAAAGGATTCCACTGCCCTTTTCTCTTCCGCTTTCTCTCTAGCCAACCCACACTCCTGGAAGAAAGGAAAAACATATTCCCTACGGCTAGAGAAATGAATGGAAGCATTGTCAGCTCAGAGAGGATAGGAATGCTTGACACGTTTATCATCATTTTCTTGTTAATGTCCACTCCTCTCTCTTTCCCTACATATTTTTAAACGACTGATATCTGACCAAATGACATAAAAGCAATTCTGAAATCTTATCATGTGTATTTTTGTGGAGCTGCTGTGATCTGCAATTTAAAATGGATTAATTAAATCAAATTAGAAAGAAGCTAGCAAGTAGGGAAAATAAGCCACTGGTCTTGGGACTAATACCCAGGGGAGGTTATTCTGTTTATTTATAATGTTATAGTCAATACAGGAACCAGTGATTTCAACCCCAGACTCTAGAATATAGATGAAAGGGAAAAAAGAGAGATCAGAATAAACACAGTGAGCAAAAGCATCTAGAAAAAAGCATTCCAAATTTGAACCTAAGATTCAGCTTCCCAAGCTTCTGGTAAAAGACACATAATTTAATGTGGCAATTTAAACCAACAAAAGGTTCACATCTTCCTGGCTTTTAAAAAATTTAATAAAGAAGTATTTATTTCTTATTCAAATGAATTTTCAGTGCAATGCTTACATTTCAAAAATCTGACCATTTATTTTGTAAAATACAACTTAGAAATTGCTAGATCAAAATGTTTGAAAATAAAAGTGATTCTAGAGTTTACTTTGAGAAAAGTGAGTGAGATTATGAGAAACTAGAACTCAAGGTAAGAAGACTTCTAAGGAAACTTTCATTCAAAAAGAAATGTATGGGTCAAAGAGTCTACAAGAAAATACTTTGGCTTCTGGAATCAGTGTCCTACTTTTCTATGATTAAAACATTTTAAGGGATAGATAGCCCCTGAATAAATTGAGAAAAGTTTAAGTGTTTATGATTCATAAGCTAATTTCCTATGACTTTTCTAAAGTTAAAAAAATAATAAAGGTAGTTTTGGGATCGAGTTCTCTATATCTAGAACATTTACAGATTGAATAGACTGAATTCTGTCTATTCTTTCTTGACTTTTCACAGAGTATTGACCCCTTAACTAAGAACTCCTGTGGACTGAATGCAGTGGCAGGTTCCTTTCTGCAAGCCACGTGCTGAAGTCCTGGTAATGCACACATTTTACATTTCCTCCCATTTGTCCTCTCTTCTGGTGGCAAGAAAAACGTGTTTCTGATAAATTTCTGAGTAAGAACTAATCTGAATGCAATTTGGCCATTTGCAAGACTCAAGTCTCATGTTATACCAGCTCTCTTACCTGAAAGACCTATAAAAGATAAAAGCTCAAAACGTTACCTTTTAAATACCATCTGGAACTGAACTTGGCTGATACTCATACAGTGAGGTAAGAAATCACTGCATGACTGACTATATTGCCTCCAAAAAGAGTCCCCAAACGACACCGCACCTAACTTGGCCTTGGGAACCCAGACATGATTCAAAACAGCTCCAGTGCACCTGGGAGAATACTAGTATAAACTGATGCTTGCAGGGGCCCGCACTGCAGGCCCTTAAAGGTCATTGCAATTCTTCAGGCAAAGCGTAATGAAATCCGATCAAAACAAGCAGTGGCAAGATACTGCAGCCTGCAATCCATCCTGTGCCTGAGTAAGCTCAGCCTTGCTGTGTACAGTGTCTGCAGGTAGGAACGGAAGAGATTAGAGGCAATTCAATTCCAGTGGCGAGGAGGATTCATCTCAAGGACCCTGGGCCTGAAGTGTCATTGCAGTTTGGCAAGCCCAAGCCTCATTAACTGTATTTCAGTTGTCCAGAGAAAAGGACAAGATGAAACATAAGATACAAACATGGATTACTGTTGTGAGGCTCAAAATGGAAAAATTTCAGAGTCAGAGGTTAGTCATTTACTCAAGGGTGGTCAACATGGTTAATGACTATGGTCCCTAAAGTGAAACCACCAGCTTAGTGAAGAAGATGGATGCAATTCATCTTTCTGGAGGGTGACCCCTTAGAGACCCCTGGATTCCTCTGTTCTGGCTTTACATATATAAGCTCAGTAAACAAATACAACCTCTTATTCTAGTTTCAGCTTCCCCAGATAGAGGGAGAGTATGTCTCACTGTCACCCCATAGTTTGTATAACAGTAGAAACTCATGAAGCATCATCACTGATTATGAGTGGATATCCATATTTACCTCCGACTACTTAAATTACTTTGATCAGTAAGTCTCATTCAGTTCTCTTGGATGACAGGCTTTGGATTATCCAACACAGTTTGCTTGTTTGAGAAAATATTCTTTTACATAGTTTTTAAAAAAGTTTTCCTCTTCATATTCATTTCATTTACTTATTTAAATCTTTTGGCCACACTGTGTGGCACGTGCGATCTTAGTTCCCCGACCAGGGGTCAAACCCACACCCCTGGATCGGAGGCACAGAGTCGTAACTACTGGACCACCAGGGTGGTCTCAACAACACAGTTATTTTTAAACTGAGAACTTGATGCTGGTCCACAGTGAGTTCACCAAGCTGATGGCCCCCTCGATGACGCCCATTCCCTCGTCACAACATCGTTTCTCTCAAACAACAATTTACCCAGGTGAAAAAGTCATACTAGAAAATGAATGCAAATGAGGAAATGATCAATGGTTTTTAGGCAAAGGCAAGACAATAAGAAGGGCACAGTGAAAGAGAGGACTGGTTCCCACTCTTCTTCTAAATATTCGGGCTGGGCTGTGTCCAGACTCTCAGTCGTGCCTAACTCTTTGTGACCCCATGGACTGCAGCCCACAAGGCTCCTCTCTTCATGAATTCTCCCAGCAAGAATACTGGAGTGGTTTGCCATGTCCTCCTCCAGGGCATCTTCCCAACCCAGGGATCGAACCCGAGAGAGTCTCGCATTGCCAGAGGATTCTTTACCACTAGTGCCACCTGGAAGCCCTAATATTATTAGGGATATCCATACCTAATAATGCTATAAACCAGGTGGTAATTTTTTTTAATTAAATGTTTTTAAAGTTATTAGTCTATTTTTACTTTAAATTTTAATTATTTTCATTTTAAATACAAAGTTTTTTTATTTCAATGTGAAAAATAGCACTCTAAAAACAATGAGCTCTCTAGTGTTCTTATTGGCACAGTCTGGGTCTTCATTCTGAATGATGGGTACAGTTCAGGTAACATAATCCTGCCTCTATTATATCTGCAAATTTATAATAATAAATTGCAGTTCAGCCCAGTTTTCCCTTAATTTATTTTTCTTTAACAGTGAAGCATCCTCCTTCCCTTTAGAACTGTATAGCACGTGTGTGCAAATATTCTGTTTTAGATGATTTTAAAAGGCATGTTTGTAAAAACTTCCCAGTGCTCATATACAGTAGCTAACATACCCTATATATTTTTAAAAAATGAATAGTAAAAAATTCATATCTTTGCAGACTGTCAAATGAACATAGCTCATTCACAGAGTTGAATAAGTGGAATATTTTACTGTAACTTATTTATTCAGTTGTTCAATACATATTTACTGAGAACCTATTAGTGATAGGAAACAGACAAAAAATCCTTGGTTTCATGCAATGGGAGAATGGAAAAATAAAGGATGAATGATTAAAATAAAATGTGCTAGGGATAAGAATGTAAGAGAATAAATAAAGTAGGAGGGGAGGTATAAAGCTTTGGTGCTGAAGTAGGGGTAAAGGGCAATGCTGACATTCAGATGAGCTGGTCAGGCAGACCTCACCAGGAAGGTGAGTCATGAGTGAAGACCTGCATGAATTGAGGATTGAGATGTGCAGACCTGAGAGAACAGTGTCTGGAGGAAGGCCCCAAGGTAGGATGGGCCTGGTATATTCAGGGAGCTGGAGGAGGTCAGTGTATATGAAGCCTAGGTCAGTGTTTCTCAAACTGGATTCCTTGATCCCTAGAATTCTAAACTGGTTGTTTTTCTTTTTCTTAGCATTTTTATTATGAGATTATGACAAAATAATACAACAGTGGCTATCACTAGTTCCAGCATAAATAATGACTGAGGACTTGTAAGCCAGGCATTGTGCTAAGCACTCTGCCTTATTTAACCCTTACAACAACCTTGTAAAGCAAGCTACTATTATTAAAACATACAGTTATTATAACCATTTTGCAGAAAGAGAAGCAAAGGCTGGGAAAAATAAAGTCATTTGTCCAGTGGTACACTCTGGGGGGTAGAACCATTAAATCTAAGCCATCTGAATCTCAATACAGAGCCTCCAATAGAAATGAATACCATATGCTTCTGTGTGTGTGGGTATGTGTAAAAGAGACAGACTTTAAAATTTTTCTAATTCCACCATTTGTATACCAAAATCAACTTTGATAAGTGTGTTCACTGGTCATCAGGAAATAACCTGTAATAAGCATTAAGTCAAATGCCCATTGATGAGTAAATAAAGAAAATGTCATAAATATATATAATGGAATCTTATTCAGTCAGGAAATCCTTCAATTTGCAACAATAGGGATGAACTTCAGGAACATCATGTTCAAAGTCACAGAAGGACAAATACAGCATGATTCTACTAAGTCAGATATCTAGAATAGTCAAATAGAAAGAACCCAAGTGTGGAATGGTGGTTGCCAGGGGCTACAGGGAAGGGAAATGGGGAATTACCAACCAATCAGCATAAAGTTTCAGCTGAAAAAGATGAATAAATTCTAGAGATATGCTCCACAACTTGTGCCTGTGGTCAATAATACTGTCCTATACATGTAAACATTTAAGAGGGAGGATTATTATCTCATTTTAAGTAATTCTTACCACAATGAAATACTTTTTTAATGTGAAAGAATAATTTTATTTGAAAAAATTTTTTAAACTTAACATTAAAAAAATTCTCAAACACACTGTCATTAAATTGGAAATAGAAATTCATCATGTCAGGTAAACACTGTACTTTCTTATGTCCTTCACTTCACTCTTCATTGCTAAGGAAATGAGTTGCTTGGCTCCCTCAGGGGCCTTGGAAAAGGGTTTCTTTCTTTCTTTATTTGCTACAACACAAAACATGTGGGATCTTAGTTCCCCAACCAGAGACTGAACTTGTGCCCCCTGCATTGGAAGTGCAGTCTTAACCACTGAACTGCAAGGAAAGTCCAGGAAGGGGGTTTCTTAAGCAGTACCCCTGGCTTCTGAATGCCTCCTCAGCTTCTCTGTGGACATGACTTCCCACCCCTACAGGCTCTTTTGGATGACTCACCTCTCCAGCTGAGGGTGCTCCTGTACTGCCCCCGGGAATTCAGACTTGGTAGGAATGAACGTGTTTTAATGAGGACTGATAGACGATCAGGTGTTTTAGAACAGTAATTTTGGAGGCAAGGTGGAAGATGAATTTGAGTTTGTAGAGAATGAGCTCAGAGATCAATTTAAAGAAATCTTAGGCAAGAAACGATGAGATCCTGAAATACAGATGAGGAGGCCTGGGCTGCCATAGTAAAATATGACAGGCCAGGTGGCTCAAACAACAGACATTTATTTCCTTGAAGCTCTGGAGGCTAGAAGTCCACAATCATGGAGCTAGCAAATTTGGTTTCTGGTGAGAGCACTCTTCCTGGCTTGCACATGGCCACCATCTCACCGTGTGCTCACATGCCTTGCATGGGTGTGTGGGGTGGGGGACGGGATAGAAGGGAGAGGGAGAAAGCACTCTTTCTGGTGTCTCTTCTTATAAGGACACTAATGCTATCAGAGCAGAGATCCTTACGACCTCATTTAATCTTAAATTCCTTAGAGACCTCATCTCCAAATACAACCACACAGGGGTTGGGGTATCAATATACATGAAGGGATGGGAATGGGGAGATAAACATTCAGTCCACAACAGTAACTGGGATTTTGGGTTGGAATTTGAGTTCAGGCTAGAAAGGAGAATGTCAGCATATCAATGAGAGCTGAACCAACTCATGTCAATGAGATTACTGGAGAGTACTGTAGAAAGGATAGTGCGGAAGGCTTCTAGAACTCCAGATATTGCCAAATTAAAGAAGCACATGGAGGAAGCAGCAGGGACCAGGATATTAAGGAAACAAACAGAAAGGCAGAGGTATGATCCGGCAAGAGGGATGCTAAGACAATCAAGGAGAGGATGACTGGAGATTGAATAAAGTTAAGACCCCCTTTCTAAGTAGCATGTGCAGCGAGAAATACCCGTTAGATCTGATACCAAATGAGTTATTAGTAACCTGCATCCCTTCAACATAACTGGCACCATCACATGGCTATGGATTCTTTACTGAGCAATCATTTACCGAGCTCCTCATGCGCCAACCATTGGGCTAGGGGCAGTGATGAAAAAGACACCTAACATATGCTGTCCTCTTCAACATATGCCTTCGAAGATCTTACTAGTGAAACATTTACTTTACTACTGTCAGAGAGCTCTGGGCTACAAAACCTGAGCACACAGCCTCAGGGCCTGTATGCAGTCTTCCTGTTCTAACTAGTCTGGCACAGTCTAACCATTAATCAAATGTGTAGCAAGCGGTTATAAATATTTTCAGTTTCTAATTCTAATTTTTTCACTTACTCTGTTTAAATATCCTTTCAGTGTGGATCCATGCGCACTCTGGTTGAAAGCACTCTCTCTCCATAGCCATCCGAATAATTCATATGGTCTCTTTCACCTCTTTTTGCACAACTTCCAGTTTATCTTTTAGGGCCCACGTACCCCAGTGATCCCTCTTGGGTTTCTTCCACCCTCCTATTTGAAATATTTCTGATAGACTTGTTATCGGTATATCAGTACATAGCTCTTATCTAGAGAAGAGAATGGCTACTCACTCCAGTATTTTTGCCTGGAGAATCCCACAGACAGAGGAGCCTGGCAGGCTACAGTCCATGAGATCGAAGAGTCGGACACAACTGAGTGACTAAACAACAAATATGACTCTTGTAGGTATCGTATGAGAATACATGGCTTGCACCAAATCACCTCACCCCCGCCCTTTTCTCAGAGTCTCCACTCACTCCCCCAGAAGCCTCAGTGTTTCGTCACATAAATCGTCACCTTCAAGAGTCAAAGAGATTCACTGGCAGCCTACCCATTGAACAGGTCTTATAGAATATGCTTTCTTTGGCCAACACTGAATTGTAAATTAAAAAAAATAAAAAGTTTCTAACGTTTAAAAGTCAGGATTTCTTGCATTAAAAAAATCTGGATTTCCACGTTCTCTTGAAAAATCTGACAATCTGACCACAATCCAGCACGCCAAGCACTGGTTAGAGCTGCTGGCCCTGCACCCTTTACCAGGATCATAGGTGCTCTGGTTTGCCACACTCTCTACCACTGCTAGCATGCAACCCACAGCTCCTTTACACTCTGCCAGTCATTATTCGCATTCATATCTGATTGGGCTCTCAAAATATTAGGGTTTGTGACCTTCACTCTGGAGAGATTCATCTACAATGAAGTTGTAGGGCTTGCTCAGCAATATCAATCATCCAATACTTCAGTCAAATTCTCAGTTTTTTAAATTCTAGCACATCTAAAACTATAATCTATATTATAATTGTATCTTTCAAGCCAGATAAGAAATTCACATATTTTACCAAGGATGAGTTTCAGAGGTTTTACGTTAAAGACTCATTAACCCCTGCTTCTTTAACGGAGCACTCACATTTACCAGTCATTACTAAGCTGTTCTCATGTCACCGTTGAAGTCTATTTTTTCCATGGTCTGAGTTCTATTCTTGATTTTATTTAGGCCACTTCCAGAAAACACATAATATATGAATATAGTGACAGCAGTTTTCTTTTTGCTTTTAGTAAATGTATATTCTGTTAATACTGCAGTGTAGCCCCCGAGGAGTGCTGAGACAGCTACTATTCAAATTGTAGTTACGTATTGATAAATGGCAGACTTCAGTCTACAGCATTGTTAATCTAGCACCTTGAACTGACAAAGGTTAGAAGACTGTTCCACCCTAAATCTCCCCAGAACCAAATATTTACTTGAAAAACATATGTGCAGAATTCTAGAATAAATAAGAGACAGACAATGCAGCTCTGGGTGAAAGGTCTGAGACTCAGAATGCACACTTGTGTTCTTAGACGTGTTCTCTAGCTTCCTGCAGGATTTCAAAGAAGACTTAACTTCGTTACATTCAGCTATAGAGTGGAAACATTATTTATCTGCTGTACATTGTACAGTCATGCTCAATCTTTATAAAGCTTTGGACATGACATCATGCAAAGGGAATCCCATGACAGTGTAAGGATCTTCAAATATGTGAAGCAAAACGGAGCACAAAAGGCTTCTCTCCAGCAACCAACGGTCTATTCTCCTGGAAAAAATTAGGATCAGGGATGACATCTGTCCTGAGGCCACATAAATGGACTTGTTCCTACTCCTGTGTTACTGGACAAGCTGCCACTGTTCCCTCATTTTCTATTCTAGTCAAATACTGGGACTTTCTAACTTTTCCCCTGGACTTCCCTGGTGGCTCATATGGTAAAGCGTCTGTGTATCAGTGCGGGAGACCTGGGTTCGGTCCCTGGGTCAGGAAGAGTCCCTTGAAAAGGAAATGGCAACCCGCTCCAGTACTCTTGCCTAGAAAATCCCTTGGATGGAGAAGCCTGGTGCAAGCTACTGTCCATGGGGTCACAAGAGTCAGACATGACTGAGTGATTTCACATCTTTCCCCCCAGCATCCCCCATTTAATAAGAAACATATCTATAAAACAGAGAGATACACACACACACCAAAAAAAAAAAAAAAAAGAAGAAAAGAAAGAAAAGGATTTAAGTAGAAGAGCAGGATCTCTACCTACAGACAACTTGCTAAATATATAGAACTGAAAATAACCAGAGCTGAGAAAAAGGGAAAAAAAGAAGAGTGTTTTAACAGTAAAATAAAACCACAACTAATGACTTCAGGAGACAGGAGCTAGGTGGACAAGCAAAGCATTACAGTTTTAAATATATGGGATTTGGCTTCACCTCCCCAGTAAGTGGCCTGGCACCAATTCAAATAGGCTGGTCTGGCACGCTAGTGCCTCTAAGAGGGACCACACTGGCGGATGGAAGCGACCACAAAAGCCACAGAGAAAGTGCAGGCTTCCAAAGGCAACAAGGAAGCAACCAGACTGGCAGTACAAACAATGCCGAGGCCCCAGCAGAGGGCGGGGCCGACCTTGCCAAGCTGGATGTTCGCTCTCATTAACTGGGATGGATGGCAATCAGTCCCAGTGGTGGGAGGACAGGCAGTGAATGATCAGGTACCACGGAAGGCTGGACCCAGGTAGCCCAAGAGCTGATGACACTGCAGAGAATGCCACAGAGGAGGAGGAGAGGATCTTGCCCCTTCTGGGTACCATAGTGCAGGAAGCTGAGAGAGTCACGTTTGTGGAATATTTCTGTGTACTAAAAGGACAGCAATAATCCTTATGGGCTTCTAGTTCTGGAAAATATTTTGCTATACAAATAGTTGTTTTTTCATGCCACTGAAGACTGCCAAATGATTTGGTACTTGAAACATTCTTCCACTGAGCTGCATGAAAGAGTCAAGAATCCAGTCCAGTGGGTGGAAGACTCAGCAGGGGGCTTTAATTGGCCAGTCCCCATTTTTAGCATCTACGCTGGTGTCTGCACAATGCCAGCATCGCTAGCTGGAAAGCTGAAGTGGAATTAAAGCTTTTCCCTAGGCTAAATAATACTTAATAGTGTGACTATTTGCCCAGAATCGGCTGATTCCTTTGATGGCCGAACTGCCAGTCTCAGTTTTCTCAGTGTTAAAATATGGATAAAAACTGATTTCCAAGATTTCCAATGAGGAGGGAATATCAACAAATTATTCCCAAGTCCTTTAATGACTAAAATATACCAAGCAGTTATCCAAGATATCTGTCTCTCAGTGACTAGAAAACAATCATAATCATGAATTTACTATGTTAGTTGTTTTGCTTTTCTTTGTGTTTTAATCTGAACAGACCAGCATGAATAATAAATGATAATAAAAATTGTAATATTTCCTACTCTAAGCATCTCAGATATTATTCTGGCTTAAAAATCATGGAAGTTAGGTATTATTAGACCCCCCAGTTACAGAGAAAATGAGTTTGGCACATCTGGGAATGAGAAAGGACACGGAGGCAGAAACCCAGTGAGGCAAAGGCAGTGTGATGGTTGTTGTCCATTCACTAGGTCCTGTCCAGCTCTTTGCGACCCATGGACTGCAGCACGTCAGGCTTCCCTGTCTTCACTCTCTCCCGGAGTTTGCTTAGACTTACGTGCATTGAGTCGATGGTGCCATCCAACCATCTCACCTTCTGTCGTCCCCTTCTCCTCCTACCTTCACAGTCCCTTCCAGCGTCAGGGTCTTTTCCAGTGAGTTGGTTTCTTGCATCATGTGGCCAAAGTATGAGAGCTTGGGCTTTAGCATCCAAAGAATATTCAGGAATATTCAGGACTGATTTCCTTTAGGATTGACTGGTTTGATCTTCTTGCTATCCAAGGGACTCTCAAGCGTCTTCACCAGCACCAGAGTTTGAAAGCATCAGTTCTTCAGCACTCAGTCTTCTTTATGGTCCAACCCTCACATCCACACATGACTACTGGAAAAACCATAGCTTTGACTATATGGACATTTGTTGGCAAAGTAATGTCTCTGCTTTTTAATATGCTGTCTAGGTTGGTCATAGTTTTTCTTCCAAGGAGCAAGCATCTTTTAATTTCATGACTGCAGTCACAGACTACAGTGATTTTAGAGACCAAGAAGATAAAATCTGCCACTGTTTCCACTTTTTCCCCACTTATTTGCTATGAAGTCATGGAACCACATGCCATGATCTTAGTTTTTTGAATATTGAGTTTTAAGCCAGCTTTTTCATTCTCTTCCTTCACTCTCATCAAGAAGCTCTTTAGTTCCTCTGTGCTTTCTGTCATTAGAGTGTTATCATCTGCATATCTTAGGTTGTTGATATTTCTCCTGGCAATCATGATTCCAGCCTGTGAGTCATCCAGGATGGCATTTTGCATCATGTCCTTTGCATATAAGTTAAATAAGTAGAGCCCTGATGTATTCCTTTCCCAATTATCAACCAGTCCATTGCTCCATGTCTGGTTCTAACTGTTGCTTCTTGTCCTGCATACAGGTTTCTCAGGAGGCAGGTAAGGTGATCTGGTATTCCTGTCTTTTAAACTTTCCACAATTTGTTGTGATCCACATAGTCAAAGGCTTTCATGAAGTCAACGAAGCAGAAGCAGATGTTTTTTCTGGAGTTCCCCTGCCTTCTTTATGATCCAATGGATGTTGGCAATTTGATCTCTGGTTTCCCTGCCTTTTCTAAATCTAGCTTGTACATCTGGAAGTTCTCGGGTCATGTACTGCTGAAGCCTAGCTTGAAGGATTTTGAGGATTACCTTGCTAGCATGTGAAACGAGTACAATTATGTGGTAGTTTGAACATTCTTTGGCATTGCCCTTCTTTGGGATTGGAATGAAAAGTGACCTTTTCCAGTCCTGTGGCCACTGCTGAGTTTTCCAAGTTTGTTGTTATACTGAGCGCAGAACTTTAACATCATCATCCTTTGGATTTGAAATAGCTCAGTTGGAATTCCATCACCTCCACTAGCTTTGTTCATAGTGATGCTTCCTAAGGCCCACTTGACTTCATACTCCAGTATGTCTGGCTCTAGGTGAGTGACCACACTATTGTGGTTATCTGTGTCATTAAGACTTTTTTGGTACAGTTCTTCTGCGTATTCTTGCCACTTCATCTTGATCTCTTCTGCTTCTGTTAGATCCTTGCCACTTCTGTCCTTGATTGTGCCCATCTTTGCATGAAATGTTCCCTTGATATCTTTAATTTTCTTGAAAAGATCTCTAATCTTCCCCATTCTATTGTTTTCTTCTATTTCTTTGCATTGTTCCCTTATGAAGGCATTCTTTACTGTTCTTGCTCTTCTTTGGAACTCTACATTCAGTTGCATATATCTTTCCCTTCTTTCTTTGCCTTTCACTTCTCTTCTTTTCTCAGCTATTTGTAAGGCCTCCTCAGACATCCTCTTTGCCTTCTTGCATTTCTTTTTCTTGGGGATGGTTTTGGTCACTGTCTCACATACAGTGTTGCGACCTCTGTCCACGGTTCTTCAGGCATTCTGTATAGCATATCTAATCCTTTGAATCTTTTTGTCACTTCCACTGTATAATCAAACGGCTTTTACTTAGATCATACCTAAACGACCTAGTGGTTTTTCCCTACTTTCTTCAATTTAAGCCTGAATTTTGCAATAAAGAGCTCATGAGTTGAGCCACAGGCAGCTTCTGGTCTTGTTTTTACTGACTGTATAGAGCTTGTCCATCTTTGGCTGCAAAGAATGTAATCAATCTGATATCAATAATGACCATCTGGTGACGTTCATGTGTAGAGTCATCTCTTGTATTGTTGGAACAGTGTGTTAGCTAAATACACTCTTGGCAAAAGTCTTTTAGCCTTTGCCCTGCTTCCTTTCATACGCCAAGGTCAAAGTTGACTGTTGCTCCAAGTATCTTTGTGTGATGGAAGAGTCAGGAAAGGAGGGTAGGGCTGTGCTCACTTCACCTTGTAACCTGCATCAGCAGAGCACATTGAGCTTGCTATGCTAGCTAAAGAATTTAAATAGAGATGGGTAATAAGTAATATGGCTATTGGGTTTCATATTCTGTATGCAAAGTTTGGGCTGGACTATGACTTTGGTAAGCATATGGATGGTATTTTAAATGATGTGAATAGATAAAATTGGCCCTGAAGGAAATGTAAAGAGGACATAACATTCAGTCAGCAGAAATATGCAGAAACAGAAGCAAGTAAGGAAAATAGAGTGAAAAACAGGCAGCTTTACTGAAAGCCAAGGACAGAGAAAATTCAAGAAAGGAGTCATATATTGTGTTGATCCTTCTTGCAGTTTTGATGAGACAAGGGTTGATATGTGTTCACTGGACTTAGTGAGATAAAGGTCACTGCTGACCTGGGCCATGGTAATTCTACTGGATGGTCTGGAGAGAAACTACATTAGAATAATTAAAGGCTCCATAAAGATGAGGAAATGTAGATGGCAAGTAAAGATGCCTGGTTATGAAGAGGAGGAAAAAGATGGGTATACAGGAAAGACTTGCAGGCTTCGCTAGGTTGTTCATTTGGAGCACAATCTAAGCAGACTTAAGAACTGCTGAAGGAGTCCAAGAGCCAGGGAGATAGTGACGATGGGAGAGGATCACTTGGAGCCCAGGTCCTAAAGAAGGTGTAGAGGTCCAAGCTACACACCAGCATTTTTGCCTTCACTAGGTGGGAGCTCTGCTTAGGATGGCAAGAGATGAGGATGGGCAGATGAAGCTCCTCCAGAGCTGCAGATGAAGGCTCTTGTGGCAAATCTCT
>SJYX01023528.1:258810-269643 GCA_006410675.1 Oreotragus oreotragus | reverse complement strand
AGTCCTTCCAATAAATATTCAGGATTGATTTCCTTTAGGATTGACTGGTTTGATCTCCTTGCTGTCCAACGGACTCTCAACAGTCTTCTCCAGCACCACAGTTTGAAAGCATCAGTTCTTTGGCACTCAGCCTTCTTTACGGTCCAACTCACATCCATACATGACTACTAGAAAAACCATAGCTTTGACTAGAAGACTTTTGTTGGCAAAGTGATATCTCTGCTTTTTAATACACTGTCTAGGTTTTTCATAACTTTTCTTCCAAGGAGTAACTGTCTTTTAATTTTGTGGCTGCAATCACCATCTACAGTGATTTTGGAGTCCAAGAAAATGAAATCTGTAACTGTTTCCACTTTTTTCCCATCTATTGTCATGAAGTGATGGGACCAGATGTCATGATCTTAGTTTTTTGAATGTTGAATTTTAAGCCAGCTTTTTAACTTTCCTCTTTCACCTTCCTCAAGAGACTCTTTAGTTTCTTTTCTCTTTCTGCCATGAACAGTATGAAAACGCAACTGCAGTTGTTTATAGTTGATCTTGAAGACAGATACTACTCCCCTCATGAAGTTTCCCATGAAATATTCCTATAAGGACAAAACAAATACAGAGTTCACATTTTACCCCTGTGATGATAATATGAGTGACCACAATCCTGTTTTACAAGCTTGTCATGTGCACATAAAAAATAAAATCACTAACAGACTCTTACTACTGAAATTCCTTACCATTCTACTTCTGTGTTTGAAATACAGTAATATATAGACATTAGAGAGAATATACTTTTATTTTGGCTGAGTTGGGAAATATAGAACTTTATTGTGTATGAACAATTTAAAAGTATTTAAAGTAATACTGAACTAGATTTCACATTTTATAAAATCTTATACATTCATCTGCTATAAAATTACAAAGGCAAAAAGATGCAAAAAAGCAGCAATTTCTTTCTGGCAGTTTCTCTCTCCAGAGCAAACCACTATCACCAGTTTATTTTGTTTAATGCCAAGAACTTCACAAGTTGAGAAACCTAGGGTTTAGAACACATCAAAAGAGAAAGAGATCAAAGGTCAAGGATATAGATTAGCAATGGGTTAAGAATGAAAGTAGAGATACACTCATTGTATTGAAAAATAAGGAATGATTTTAATGGAGGAAATACTACAGCCTATTAACCATGCAGATAGCAATTCCACACACATATTTCTAGACCAGACCTGTTTGACTGGCTTGGTCTCAGAACAACTAAGGTAACCAAAAGAGAATGCTGATGTGAACAAAGTCAATAACCGTTTGCAATACAAACATTCTAAAGATATGGTTCAGGAGATCTAAAATGCTATCTTCTAGAATTTGAGCAAATGAGGAAGTTAGGAGGCAGGAAAGTCAAAGAGGAGAAGAGAATTAGAGCAGGGAGGAAACGTACAATAATAACTCACATTGAAAAAATTAGACAAGTCATTCATTAGCTCAAGTTATTTCCCACCTATGAGGACAGGGTCAAAACTGCATCCAAGAAAAGTGTCACTGGCCAGCAATGTTTCTTATATAAGTCCTGTGAAGGTTTTTTAGGCTTCTAAGTAGTTTGGAAAAGAGGGCAGAGATAAATCTTATTATGGTCACCTATTGACCCTCTTAAAATTTCACTATATGGCCCAAGTTTCAGTCAAACGTGAGAAGTAATTGTGTCCTTGTGCTTGAATCTGACTTGACTAATGCCTATCAATATTTTCATCACTCATTTTGAGGCGTGGTCAATGGTAAATGTCTGAGTCCTGTGCAAATATTATTAATGTCTCAGTACTGGGCAAATACCATTCAGTTAAATACACTAAAAGAAGTTTATTCAGCAAGGAAAGAGAGTATCATAGCACAAGTTTCATAGACTGGTTAAATATAATCTATTTTCATACCCTCTAAAGCCTTTTGAAGAATTGAGATGATTCTTCCAGCTTTAGTAAAGTGAGTTTGGTAGTCAATTTGGTGTGCATTTCACCTCGCATTTCTTTATCTTGGTTCCCTGTGTAAATATATTCTATTTTGCATAGGTTTACAGATTAATCAGTGTCTAATGGGGCTTCTCCGGTGGCTCAGTGGTAAAGAATCTGCCTACAATGTAGGAGATCTAGGTTGATCCCTGGAGGAGGGTGTGGCAACCCACTCCAGTATTCTTGTCTGGAGAATCCCATGGACAGAGGAGCCTNGTTTACAGATTAATCAGTGTCTAATGGGGCTTCTCCGGTGGCTCAGTGGTAAAGAATCTGCCTACAATGTAGGAGATCTAGGTTGATCCCTGGAGGAGGGTGTGGCAACCCACTCCAGTATTCTTGTCTGGAGAATCCCATGGACAGAGGAGCCTGGTGAGCTGGAGTACATAGGGTCACACATAGTCAGACACAACTAAAGGGACTAAGCAACTGCAGCAGCAAGTGTCTAATGACTCCACGTTTTGAAATTAAGGATTATACAGTTTGTTAATGCTCACTGCATTCTTCTTTCTAATGATTTATTCTTTTTCCCTCCCTAATTTACAAATGCTGAAGGATATATACAAATACATCATTAGAAAAGTAATAGTGATCACTACAACTCGGATCTTAATCAGTTTCAGATGTATTTCAGAGAAAACCATGCATAGTGTTTACTCATGTTTACATATGGTTTCTAATACTGTCAGATGTTTTGTCAGTTAAATTCATTATTACAAACATGTCAAGGAGCTGCTCACATTTTTATTTCACTAATTATCACAAAAATAATTTAACTGTATTAGATTTTTTTAAAGAACAGATCCACTTAATTTGAAATTTCTTTCATAAACAGTTTGTGTCTGAAGATAATATTGATCATGGAATATAAGTTTTGAACACAAGTTTGTGTTCTTATTTGGCATAATCCCTTCATATCTCACTGCACAGAAAAAAGTAAGCGGCAAAACATAAGAAGTGGTGCTTAGATACATGAAAGATGTATCTTCTCTTCATCCTAGTGAGATTTAGCTCAGCTGTCCCACTCCATCAAAGATTTTGCACTCTCGGAAGTATTTTCTATGATAGTTTATAAGAATTTAGTGATCTAACATTTCATAAAGAAAATTATAAGAAACACGGCGGAGAAATTACACTCCATGTTCTCTCTGTATAGTGACATCTACTGGGCTGTAGCTCACAGTGATTTTTTAAGCAAGTACCTGCTCATTTTATGGAGATGGAAGCTCATTCCTCCCCAAGTACAAATATGTAGTTAATTGTAATCCAGAGAAATAATTTTCACTTAAACATCAACGTTAGTTCCAGAATTTAACAAGGTTACCTGAAGGTAGTGCTGGAAATATATACCCTTGATGTCTAGATTCGTAAACCTCTGTTGGCATAATTCAAAACAGTCTTCTTCTACACAACCGTGAAATAATTTCTTATAATTATGTTTTGGGAGTATCCCGCATGGTAGCGTATTGTATATGAGTGACCGTGGAAAGGTCAACAAAGTTACTGCATTGGGGACATTAAGGAAGGACAATAGGAAACGATACCCATTAAAAGGATAAACTTCTGCGATGAGACTGTTTTATGTCGACCGGTTTTAGAAAACGTTCTACAGGAAAAGGACGAGACTCATGCCTTTTAAAAACCCATCTGTTTGCCTTAAAAGGATGCTGTGATCCTTTTCTGGCAAAAACTGCTTTGCACTTTGATAGTTAAGGCCAAGCTTAATCCTGAATGCCTTCCCAGAGTAGCCGGTAACAAACGAAAACCTTGGAACACACCCTGTAAGTTGCTCACTCCACCGCGGAGTGAGAAAGGAGCAGAGTTGTTTAGTTGGCCCCCCTAGCCTGCTGCAGCACATTCCTGTATCTCGAGGGCAGCTTGTCCTGGGGTCGGCCCCGCCCTGGCGGCTCCCTGCCACCCTCTCGCGGGCGCGCTCTGGGTGGGGCCTCGCGGCCGGTGGAGATGCGGCCGAGTGTGTTGGGCGGGTGATGTGAGCTGGCTGGGCGGCGCGCCGGGGCAGCCGGAGCCGTGCGCCGCGTAGCTGTAATCGGACACCCGAGCGCTCGCCCCTTGCGCCGGCCACTTTCCATTCACTCCCGAGTGCTTGATTGAGCGACGCGGAGCAGGGCTCCGGGTGCCGCGCCGCTGCAACGCTGAGGATTCCTTTACAAAGGAACTCAGAAGGCAGAAAAGAAAAAATTTCATCGCTGGGACGCCCTAGAAATTACGGTCTTTTGGGGAAAGCGCTAGGAACGAGGATCGAAACCTGTAGCACATTGACGACTTTTCCTCGCTGATCTCTTTCCACCTCGGTAAGCTGGATTCGTTGTTTTCAGCATTACAAATTTAGCAAAATACAACTTTGGATCTGTGTATAGACTTTTCACAAATCCGTGTTCTCAAAATCTGGACATTTTCTTAAAAGCGCGTGTAGTTTGTCATGGAAGTGTTTCTCTTGCAGAGAGCCTGGCTGGAATTGTTTTTCTAGGTTATGACACCTGCGGAGAGTTTAAAGTTGAGTATCCCTGCCTTCTAAGGCAAAATTACTGGAGAGAATTTTATAAGAGGCCTTTTATTACATGTTATTAGTGTTCAGTCATTACAAGTTAACACAGTAAACATCGTGTCTTAAGTGTTTGAGTTAAAGGGGAGAAGTCATAAAATATGAGGGGCGGGGGCATTTATAAGATACTTGACTTTGCCTCACTTCTCATCTCTGGATGGCTTGAAATCACGTTGCTCTTTATACTAACTCCACTTGACCTGTCATTTCATCTCCAATGTTATTTTTTGCAATTTGTGGCATATGTTGCTTTCTTGGGGACATATCAGATAAGATATTGATAATAGCAGTATGTAAAAATGTATAATTATTATCCTGCTTAATACAGAGGCAAAGGTTAGGCATATTTATAATTTGGGGGGGGGGCGGAATTTAACTATAAAGTCAACAAAACCAGGGAGCAAATTACTAAGGGAAAGTCACCCTATAAAATCGGGATGACAAGGTGAAGAGGTTGTGGAAGCAGGAAGAAAGTGTTTTGAAAATTACGAACACAAACATCTCTAGGGTTTTCTCCATCTGTGTGGTAAAAGAAGCATAGAATTTTTTTTTCTACCTCTTACATGTACCACCTAAGAAATCAATATAAGTTTTGTTTACAGTGGCATGTTCAGTTTAATTGTTCCTTTGATTCTGTATTACTGAAGCTTCTCTATTGCTCCTGTATTGTATTACTTGTCAAACTTTAGTGGCATTTCTTTATTGAATAATAGTGGTAAGATTTTACTTTTAAAAGCCACATACTATTGAAGATCAGTATTGTTGTAACTTGTAAAAATAAATTTCTAGATTAAACTCTGTCATGTCATCTCATTGTATAATTGTATTAGACTCAAAATAATTTTTCTTTTTGATGATCCTGAGTTTATTTTGCAAGTGGCTACTGGAGACCCTATAGATTTGATATTACACATTATGTGATCTCTGGTGTTCAGACATTAGTTAATAGCATATATCAATTATATAGATATGGTTTTAAACAGTAATACCTGTCTCTCTGATTTATCCTTTGAAATTTTGACAGCCCACTTTCTAGTTGATTTATTTTTAAAAGGCATTGAGGGATACATGGTTCACTGGATTGCTCAGCACTAAGTCATTGGCTTGTATTTGGCACAAATTCATGGTTACCTCATCTACATCATTTAACAGCTGTATGGTCATCTGTATAAACTGGCAGATAACTAATTCCAGTGATATAAGTGATGAGGAATTGCGCCCTGGTAGATTTTTCTGTAGAAATATCATTTCAGAGATGGTTATTCCAAAGAGTTAATGAGTGTGTGGAAGTGAAATTTTATGTGAGATTTTTCTACTGCTACTCTATTTATAGTAGAAAGAGAAGTTTCCATCTGTTAATACCTGTTGGCACCATTCTCAAGTCTTTTCAATGTAATGTGTTTTTTGTTGTTGTTGTTTAAAGAGAATAACAAGTTTAAATATTAGTTTTTCCTTTGGGAATTGACAACATTTTCCTGGCTGTTTTGTTTAATATTCACATTATTTTGCTGGATAATGAAATAATTTCACTTTTAACAAAGACTTCCAGACACATATAAAGTCAAATCCAAATTTTCAGATGTAAGACAGAAAGTCACAGCACCTCCTACTGTTTGCATGATTCTGAAAGTTCAGTTATGTCTTTGTGAATAAGGTGCTGTCTGGATTGCAGGTTTTGTGTGTATGGGTGGGTGTGTGCTCCTAAAATGTGAAGTAAAGTATAACGAACTTATTATCTTTATTGTAAAGGTATTTTCCCTTGGATATTAACTTGCGAATCTGAAGAAATGGCATTCCAGGCAGTTTGCCTCTTGGTTGGAGTATTTGTTTGTTCTACCTATGTGAAAGGATCGTCTCAGCCCCAAGCAAGAGTTTACTTAACATTTGATGGTAAGAAAGTTGATAAACAATCTGAGAAAAATGTTGAAGTCTTTTTTTTTTCTTAATCCAGATACAAAAATTAGTAAAGAGAGTAAAGTAATAATTGAGTATTGATTAGCATTAAAAAATGTCTACTGGATTGCTTTTTGGATGATGTGGCTGTTTTAAATCATTGATTAACAGATAAATCCCTCTATTTCATTTGTTTATGAAAATGATTGAAATGGATTCTGCCCTTTTTTGAAGTTTCTTCTCTGTTTGCATGTACATGCGTGAGGAGATGGTGAAGAATCCAAAGCCTAAGATCGTTAAGCTTAGTAGCCATTTAACTTTGATGAGGAATACCCCTTATATGGAACTTCTCATCAATTGAAAGAGCTGTGCAGGTTTCGTTACTGAAATTTTTTTCTAATACATTTTGAGCCTTAAATGCAAGACTGGGTCTCTCCGTATATTGTTCTAATGGTGTTCTTCTATTTCCATGAAGAGACCCTGAGGTTGGCAAACTCTCCTAATTAATTAAAAAGGACCTAAAATAATATGTTTTTGATTGCTGTTGTATGCAAATGTCTCTTCTGAATCTTAGGAAAATGAGTGTGATTTCAAATATTCGTGAACATGAAAGGCATATTAAGGTCTTCTGAGGGAATGGTTTGCCAAATGTGTGCATGAGCTTTAATGTATATAATTCAAAAGACTTGGAGATGGATGATTTTGGTTGTCATGTAACCCAAAATAATTGGACAGATGGAATAAGAGATGGATTAGGAAGATCATCTTGCCAGTCAGAGTCACTTATATTTTTATTGCTCCTTTCAGCTTTATCTCTGCATAAACGTTAGTGTCACTGGGGATATTTTCATTCATTTGAGAAACAGTATACTCTCAGGCCTTATATAGCTGTGTACCTTTGAAACTCTGTCATTTTGAATTTCAAACAGCAGTATGACTGACAATTATGAGTCAAATGTCCATCTTTTTTCTTAGTTTCTTAAATCACCAATACTTTCCCCAGGGTCATCACAAGTACTGAAGGAGCCTTATTTGGAACTTAGAGTATGTGAGCTTCTGATTGTTTCCTTAGCTTCTGAATTAGCGATTCCCCTCAAGAACCCATGGCTATCAAGTTGGGAAGAAAAAAGACCTTTTGAAATGTCTTTTTTTTTTTAATTACTAACACAACTTGCTGGCTGCTTTCACCTCTTCTCCCAGGATGAAAACTGTGAATTGTTGTTGGTGTTTACTCACTAAGTTGTTTCTGACTTTTTTGCAACCCCATGGACTATAGCCCATAGGCTCCTCTGTCTGTGAGATTTCCCAGGCAAGAATGCTGAAGTGGGTTGCCATGTCCTTTCTCAGGGGATCTTCTAGACCCAGGGATTGAACCTGCATCTCCTGCATTGCAGGTGGATTCTTTACCACTGAGCCAGCAGGGGAGCCCTAGAGCTATGAGCTATCTGATCAAGTGAAAAAATAAGGGCATTAAGGAGCAGTGCAAGTCCCTCCCTGTTTTCTGTATTTCTCTCAGTATATAGGAAGACGACATGGCAACCCACTCCAGTATTCTTGCCTAGAGAAGTCCGTGGACAGAGGAGGCTGGTGGGCTGCTGTCCACGGGGTCGCACAGAGTCAGACACGACTGAAGCGACTTAACATGCATGCATAGGAACATGAAGTGATCACATAGATTAGGTATCTAAACCTGCTTTCTGTTACACTGAAACTAATTTAAAAATTTTAAACTGAAACTTAAGCTTGAATATTTAACTGTTAAAAACAAGTTTGTCACTAGAGATAGTTCATCAAGGCTGTTTTTGAAAAGACAGTTACATTTTATCTTTTAAAGAGGAAATTAAGTAATACAGTCTTTTGAAACCAGACTTCAGTATCTTATAGGATAATGACTACTGTTTACAACATGACTGGAAATTATGATGAACTTTTAAAAATACTGTATATCTAAAATTTTAAGTGCCACCCAGGACTGATTTCCTTTAGGATTGACTGCTTGGATCTCCTTGCAGTCCAAGGGACTCTCAAGAGCCTTCTCCAGCACCACAGTTCGAAAGCATCAATTCTTTGGCACTCAGCTTTCTTTATGGTCCAACTCTCACATCCATACATGACTAGTGGACAAACAATAGCTTTGACTCTACAGACCTTTGTTTACAAAGTAACATCTCTGCTTTTTAATGTGCTGTCTAGGTTTGTCATAGCTTTTCTTCCAAGGAGCAAGCATATTGAAAGATGTTCCCTCTATTCCCACATTTAAGATTTCTTATAAATGAATGTTGAATTTTGTCAAATACTTTTTGTGCATCTGTTTGAGACAATCTGTTTCTCTGGTTTTTCTCCTTCATTTTGATACTGTGGTATATCATGACGATTGTTTTGCAGGTGTTGAGCCATTCTTACATCCCTAGAATAACTCCCAATTGATTATGGTGTATGCTTCTGTTAATGTATTGTCGAATTCTGTCTGCTGATATTTTGTTGATGATGTTTGTACCTATGTTCATCTTGGATATTGGCCTATAATTTGTGTGTGTGTTTGGTGTCCTTTGTGATAGATTTTCATGGCAGCCCACTCCAGTATTCTTGCCTGGAGAATCCCTTGGACAGAGGAGCCTGGTGGACTACAGTCCATGGGGTTACAAAGAGTCAGACATGACTTAAGGGACTTAGTATAGCATAGCATAGCATGATGGATTTTGGTGTGTTGTATTTCCATTTTCATGTGTCCCAAGATATTTTCTTTAATTTTTCTTTTGATTTCTTCATTGACCAGTTGGTTGTTTAGTTGTTGTTCACTGCTAAGTTGTGTTCAGGTTGTTCAGTAACATGTTTAATCTCCACCTATTTGCAGAGTTTTCTCAGATTTTTCTTGTAATTGATTTCTAGTCTTATACCATTATGATCAGAAAGATACTTGATTTGATTTCAGTCTTCTTAAATGCATATGACCTAAAATGTGATCTGTCCTGAAAAAATATTCCATGTTCCCTTGAGAAGAATGTTTATTATGGTGCTTTTAGATAGAATGTTCTATATGCATCTGTTAAGTCTTTCTGGTTTAATGTTTTGTTTAAGACTGATTTCTGTTGATTTTCTGTGGGATGATCTATTCATTGATTTAAAGGAGATATTAAAATTCTCTCCTATTATATTGCTATCATTTTCTCCCTTTAGGACTGTTAATATTTGCTTTATATATTTAGGTAGTCCTATTTTAGATGAATATTACAACTATTATATCTTCTTGTTGGTTTGACAGCTTTATCATATAATGACCATCTTTGTTTTATTTTTTACATTCTTGGTTGAAATATATCTACTCCAACTTTCTTTTGGTTTCTGTTTGCAAAGAACATATTTTTTTTCATCCCTTAACATTTAGTGCATGTATGCCTTACATCTGAAGTCAACCTCTTGTGAGAAACATGTAGTTGGGTCTTGTTTTTAATCCATTCAGCCATTCTGTGTGTTTTGATTGTAGAATGTATTCCATTTATATTTAAAGTAATATTAAATAAGTATGTATGATTTTTCTGTTAATAATTGTTTTCTTGCTATTCTCTCTTCCTTTCTTCTCTTATTCTCTTCCTTTGTGCATTTGTTGTTGTTGTTTCTTTTTTCATTGCTTGATAGCTCTTTTTTTCCAATTTTTATTGGAATATAGCTGATTTACAGGGCTTCCCAGGTGACTCAGTGTTGAAAAATCCATCTGTCAATGCAGGAGACACAGGATATGCAGGTTTGATACCTGGGTCAGAAATATTCCCTGGAGGAGGGAATGGCAACCCACTCCAGTATTCTTGCCTGGAGAATCACATGGACAGAGGAGCCTGGCAGGCTACAGTCCATGGGGAAACAAAGAGTTGAAATGACTGAGCCATTCAGCACACACCTCACAGTTGATTTACAGTATTGCGTTAGTTCCTGTTGTATAGTGCATTAAATCAGGGATATGTATACATATATCTACATACATATATCCTTTTTTCCTATAGATATAGGATAGGATATATAGGATAGGAGATACAGGATATAGGATATATGTATATCCTATACATATATCCTTTTTTTTCCCCTTAGATTCTGTTCCCATATAGGCTATTACAGAGTATCTTCCTTTGTGTTTTAATAACTTTCTTTACTGTTATGCTCAGATTTTTTTCTTATTTTTTATGTACCAGTGGGATTTTTATTTTCATATGTTTTCTTGTTACCTGTTGGTTCCCTTTCTTTTCAGCTTAATGAAGTTCCTTTAACTTTTCTTATAAGGCCAGTTTATTGATTGTGAACTCCTTTGGTTTTTTCCTGACCGGAAAACTTTTATCTTTCCTTTGGTTCAGGATGATAACCTTGTGGGGTAGAGTATTTTTGGTTGGAAGTTGCTTTTTTTTT
>SJYX01023528.1:241386-256871 GCA_006410675.1 Oreotragus oreotragus | reverse complement strand
AGAAGCGCCCCCGCCCCAACCCACCCAAGGATTTAGTTGCTCTTTGCAGTTGTAGGTTAGACCCAGCAGCTCAGTGGTGGCGGGGGGTAAGTGGACCCAGGATTCTTTCCAGACTTGACCCAAGCCTGTGCTCCTCACCCCTGTCAGAGATCAAAAGGGGCTGTGGACCAAGAATGGGTTCCTGGGTGGCAGCCCAGCACCGCAGCTGGCCAGCTCTGCAGCCAGCGGGCTGACCCTGCCTCTGAGCGCCCCCTGATAACAGGGTGAGGCCAGCTCTCGTCCACAGCCCCAGGGTTGGGGCAAAAAGAGAGGCGCTGGTGGACTTGTGAGTGTCCATGAGGAGCTGTTGGGCTTCTCCTGGAGAAGATTCTAACAGGCTCAGTTGGCCTCGAACTGAAAAAGGATAGGAGGACGCTCGGGGTCCCCCACACCCTCCTAAAATGTCTCCTAAGGGGCTGACAGCAAGGTCAGCCTGTGACTGTTCAGTGTGTACCTGGCCTCACCCTCACGGCCCCAGCATGAATCTATAACACGAGGGCCACCCACTGGTCCACATTCCAGCTCCTGCCGTCTTCCTCCTGACCACATTTAGGGCCGTGAGGTAAGGGGTGGGCGTGAGGAGCCCAGAGGGGTCAAGTTCAAGTTGCTGCCTCAAAAAGGAGTAACTGGTGTTCCGGACCAACTCCCAGGAGGCCTGGACACGGGTGGAAGGAAAGCAGTGTTGGAGAGCACGAGGGGTGGCCGCCCATCCACCTGCCGGCCCAAGCGCAGGGGCCTTGTTCTTCCTTCTTGTTCAGGGTTTGCTTAAACCACCTTCTCCTGTTGGCAGAGCAGGAGTGAAGACAAAGCTGAGTCACGCCCAACTGTAGCCAGACGGTCCAGGTTCCCGCCCGGCCCGCCGTCCTCGTTTGTCTGAACCTGAAATGGGCTGAGAGGCTGCAGGCGCACGGGGTGGAGGTGCTGCAATTCCAATCCCCCCTGAAATTGACCCCAGCCCACCGGGGAAGTGGCTCCAGAGTCCAGGGGACCAGCTGTGCAACAGAGGCCATGGGCAGCAGTGTCCTGTGCCCAGGGCTTTAGATTCCCCTTCAAAGCCCTCCGGGTGGCCTGAAAAGAGGGCAGGTGGCCCTTGCCCATCCCTGCCTCTCCCACGCGTCCTTCTTCCTGCTGAGGGCATCCCTGGGCTAGGTGCATCTGGATGTGTGGTCACAGGCCCGCTAAGCATCTCTAGCTCCCGTATGTCTGCACCTGGCCACCTGTGGCCTTGGTGAGTTTCCACGCTTCTGCAGCCTCTACTTCCTCCTCCGTCGGGTGGGCAGGTGGGCACTCCTGGAGCAGACACCTCTGTGACTGTGTCCACGGTCCATTCCATAGTATGTGTGCCTGATGAAATGATGGCTCAGAGTAGGAAGCGTTGGGGGCCTTCTTTGCCCCAGGCCCGCTTGTCAGACTGGCTGTGTGATCTGGGACTGGAAACTGCCCACCGTGTCTCCCCAGGCCTCTGAGAGCCGAGCACACCCTGGCTGAGGAGGGGACGCCTGGCCTCCCCTTCGCCCAGGTGGGCTGCACAGTCTGGTACCTGAGTGTCTCACACATCACCCAGTGGGAGGAGCTGCACTTCCTTCTAGAGCCTCGGTCTACTGTGATTGCGAGTGTCACCTTCCTAGACACGTAAACTTGGAGCTTGAATGTGTGAGGTTTCCGGGCTGTTGTGATTTCCTGTGTCCTTATGACAGGGCAGGAAACAGCTTTGCATTCAAGTGTGTCTCAGGTGCCTGCTCTGCACTGGCCCTGGCCTGGGCACACCGGTGACCTGAGCTGTCCTTAACCACCACATGCTCGTGCCAGCTTTTCAGAAAGCTGTGTGCGTGTCCATGGGGGTCATGCCGGAAGGTCAGTGGGGCAGGGGGTGACCCAGCCAAGCTCCGATGGTCAATGGCCTAAGGAGGGTTCGAAGGAGCCTTTTCATTCTTCCATCGGGTCCAGTGGTCACTCTGGGCAGGTCTGTGCAGGGCGACTTGAGAGGCGGGGGAGGAACATGGTGCTGCCCCTCCGGGCACTTAGCAGAGGGTCCTGACCTCGCAGAGGAAGAGGGAGCCGGGTTTGGGAGGGGGCGGTGGGCTGAAGCGGGCAAGGCAGCCTTCCAGGTCAGGATGGACACCCACTCCTGGGGTGCTGACCATGGAGGCACCTGCTGCCCTCACGGAGTGTGGGGGCTGTGGGCCTGGGCATCCGAGCTGTTTTGGTCCCTCTGCAAGCCTGTGACGTGGGATCAGGGGCAGGTGACCCAGGGTTTCAACGTGCAGGTAGGAGTCCCGCTGCAGGACCCAGCTGAGGCCGGTGAAGCCCGGGCAGGCTCTGGGGACACCCGAGCTGGTGGGCTGGTCAGCTCCGTGGAGCCCAGGGGCTCTGTGTCCCTGTCAGTGACTGGACTCGGTGCATTACCTAATTACTGCTGGCGGCTCCCATCTCGGGTTTCTCAGGCGTGGCGGGGGGTGCTGATGGGGGAGCAGCTGTGATGGGGGGATAATGATGGGTATAATGACAGTGAGGGAGGTGGGAGGTAATGGTGGGGCACAGGTAATAGCAGGATGGGTGGGGGTAATCATGGTGGGGAGGTTCTTGGGAGGGCCCATTGACACTGCCCCAACCAGAGCTCTGGCTTGGCCGTGCCTGAGGTTGGGTGGCCTGCACCCCAGGGGCCTGCAGGATGGTGCTGCCCCTCCAGGACCTTAGGGGGGTCTGGGGCCCCCAGGCCCAGCTCCGTCTTCTGAACCCTCCAGTTTCCCCCAGCCCGTTCCTCCTTTGTCTTCTGGCCTCCCCTCCCCGTGAAACTGGCTATTTTTAGCACCCCCCCCTTTTTTGTTAATGGTCTGCTCACTGTTCCTCCCTTTAAATTGGCTATTTTCAGGAGCAGACATCAGTCTCCCACTCATCTGGGCTCTTGGCTCCAGTGGCAGGAAAAACTGACGGGACGACTTTCTAAAGCCACAGCGCCTGGTCCCCGGGCGGGGGGACATCTGCCCTGTTCAATCCAACCCGTACCCGGCAGCCTGCCTGGTTCAGGGGTGGGACGACAGATCCACACACAGTGACGTCCCTGTAGGGCTGGGGGTGTTAAGGGTGGTAGGCAGGCAGGGGGGAGGCCTGGTGACCATGCTGACCTCTGAGCTGGGTGTGTGAGGGGTTAGTCCTGATATCTCAAGGAACCACGGTACCTGGAGTTGGATGAGATGGCATTGCAGGGTGACCCAGGGTCCCACTGGTTCATAGTGTGTTCCTCACGCCCCCCAGCATAGCCCCCACTTTGGCCCCGTGATCTGCTCCACCGCAGGGCACTTTTGGCATGCCGGGTCAGTCACAGGGCCCCAGGGGGCTGGCCTACCCACCTCCCTCGCCCACCTCACCACCCAGGAACCCAGAACAGCAGGGCTGGGTCAGCCAGTAGAGGTGTGGACGAGAGGACCAGACCTGTGGGCAGGCGTGCAGAGCAGTGGTTGGGTCGCTTTTCCTTTGACTTTGTGCAGGAGGAGCCGCTTCTGCCTGTCTATCCTTCCATCCCCACGGGGTGGTTCTGGGAGGACTGAGAGATGCCCTCCCAGCACTCGTCCTGAACCACCTCAGGAACAGAGTCTGGGAGCCCTCACCGCCCAGGAGGCTCCCTCGCAGCCCTGGGGACAGCAGGCCACTGGCCATGGGCCTAGGGAGTTAAGGATCTGACCCCCGGGCTCCCGGCCCAGCTGGCCAGCCCGCCTGCCTGCCTCCTGTCCAGGGCTGAGAGCCAGAGCTCTGCACGGGAAACCGGAGACCTGGGTTCCCAGAACCCGGGCCACTCGGAGCCTGGTTGTCACCTGGGGAAAGAAGGGTACCCGAGGCTCCCTGGGGGGTCTCAAGGTGGTGGGGTGACTGTGAGCCGTAGTCGTGGGGAAGGGCAGTCAGAGGGCCCAGTTTGGAAAGTTCGTTCATTTTGATGGATCACGAGCCCGCTGGGAGATGGCTGTTCTCCAACTAACTCAGAACGCAAGCCTGAGAGCCGGAAAGGTTGGCCTGAGAAGCAGGATAAGTGGACGCGATAAACAAAAAAGGCAACACAGGCCATCCCGGGGTGGGGGGTGTGCAACCCAGTCTCTGCTCCCATCTTCATGTTGAGTCAGTCAGTTCCTAGGCAGATTGATAAGTCCGGGGGTCCCCAAGGAGAGAGGGTGCTGGAATTCTCAAGGAGGAGAAAAGGACAAACTTTTTTCCCCTCTACATTCCTTAGCATTATATAACAATAATGTATCCTGATTGAGGAGAGTTTCTGGAAAAAAAACCTGGCTAATCCTGTTATCTTAAAATGTAAATTATGGGAGTGGGTCTAGTGAGGTCTTTACAACCTCCAGACATTCTTTTGATTCACTGTAATAGCTAATTAAAAGTATATAACTCCATTGCTAACACTAGCGAGGGGATACTCTTTCTGCCCCCCCTTCTGATGTCGATGTCAGAAGCTTTGTCTATCTTTTTCATACTTTAATAAAACTCTATTACACAAAAGCTCTGAACAGTCAAGCCTCGTCTCTGGCCCAGACTGAATTCTTCTCCAGAGGGCAAGAATCCCGGCATCTTCTGTGGTTCAGCAACAACTTTCAACGTGGTCCCCCAGTGTCTGCGCTGAGTCCAGATTTCCCTCCCCCGAGGAGGACCCCCGTGGTGTTGGGTCAGGGCCCAACCACCCTCAGGGGCCATCACCTCACCCTGTTTGCAGTGAGGTCACGTTCACAGGTCCTTGGATTTCAAGCCATCTCTTCAGGACAAGTCAACCCATAAACTTTATACACAAACACGTGCAGCGCCTTCCAACCCAGCAGCTCAGGCTTTAAATCTGGCGGTGGTTTACCTCGGTGGCAGCTGAGATTTGCTTTGAGTCGAATTGCTTTTCCTGCAGGTGGGGCGGCTGTGGCCACAGGGGCAGGTGACCTGTGCACCTTTAGAACGGACGACACCTGTCGCTTCATGCATGGTGGCGGGGGGTGGGCTTCGGAATGATGGCTTGTGGGGTTTTCAGAGGATTACTCTCTGATGCAGACCCTTCTTGACCCAGAAAAGAGCGATTTCACTTACTCCTTTAGGTAATGGAATCACCTCTGGAGGTCACATCTCCTCAGACGCTTATTGCCAGGAAGGTCATCACCACTGTTTAATTTCTTTAAAACCTCAGTTCGTTCAGCAAATGCCCAGATGAGTGCCTGCTGTGTGCTGGGCCCTGGGCCAGGCTCTGGGGACTCAGGAACAAGGCCTCACAGTTGCAGCCTCACTAAGCTTAGGGTTTCTGAGCTTGAGTGGGCTTCAGAGCCGAAGGGAGGGCTGCGTTTCTGGCTGCAGAGGTTGGGGAGTGTGTACGTCACAACAGGGAGGCCTGGCAGGCAGAGGTGGGCCCTGCTGAGGCCAGGGGCTGAGCCAGACTTCCTGGTGTGTGAGCTCGGAGGGCTCCCGCGGACTGGCATTCGCATGCATGGTGGTCGTGGGCCTCAGAGCTCGTGTAGGGCTTCCCCGAGCTGCCTGTCCCTGGTTAACCATCCCGTTTCCTGCAGGACCACGGCCGCTTCGTCAACTGCGTGCGATTCTCTCCCGACGGGAGCAGATTTGCCACGGCCAGTGCCGATGGCCAGGTGAGGTCGGGGACCGGGAGGTAGGGAGTGAGGGGCGTTCGCTCATCTCTTGGGCCTCTGGTTGTTCAGCAGACTTAGTGAAGCTGGTCTCAACGGGCAGCTCCCTCCCTCCTCCCCCTAAGATGCGACTCGTTTGAGGCTGTGTCCACAAAGTGTGATAGCCCCATCTCTCTGTCGGTCTCCTTTTAAAGGAGCTCGAAATTCATTCAGTTTGGATGAATTCCTGTAAAGTCACAGTTGTCAACCCTCTTGATGGTGGAGCAGGGATGAGTGGGAGGAGCTCAGTCAGTGTGCTGACAGCCGGGCATACACACCTACGCGTGATACGTGTATTCATACACACATACGTGATTCACATGTTTGTATTTCCTGAAAGATCTTCATCTATGATGGGAAGACAGGAGAGAAAGTGTGTGCACTGGGAGGAAGCAAGGCTCACGATGGCGGCATTTATGCTGTGAGTATAGGCCTGTGTTCACGGCTTGCTCTGTGCTTATGGTGGGGCCTGTCTGCATTTGTCATCATCCATATGCAGGTTGAAGTTGGAAGCTTGAGATGAGGGGTCAGGAGTAGGGGCACTGACAGAGACCTTCAAGGTCACGCGGGACAGGGTGCCCTGGCCCACAGAGGCCTATGGCCGGGATGCTCATCCTGTCCTTGCCCTGCGTGCTCCACCACCTCCCAGGCTGTCATCCCTGCTCAGGCACCGGGGCTGTGGATACAGCCCCGGTGTCTGAGTCTCCTCCCCCTTGGTGGAATGCTCTGACCCATGACCACCATTTGTTTGAGTAGATCAGCTGGAGTCCTGATAGTACCCACTTGCTCTCTGCTTCCGGAGACAAAACCTCGAAAATCTGGGATGTCAACGTTAACTCCGTCGTCAACACATTTACCATGGGCTCCAACGTCCTGGACCAGCAGCTGGGCTGCTTGTGGCAAAAGGACCACCTCCTCAGCATCTCCCTGTCCGGCTACATCAACTACCTGGACAGAAACAACCCCAGCAAACCCCTGCGGGTCATCAAGGTAAAGCCGGGCCACAGAGCAGCTCGGCCTGCAAGGGCTGGCCGGGGGGAAGGTGGGCGTCCGGCCGGAGAAGGGGCAGCAGAGGCGAGGTGGAGGCCCAGTGGAGCGGCAGGACATGGCTTGCTTTGGGGATGTGAGTTTAGCAGAAATGAGAGGCCAGACGCCGAGATCCCCTTCAGCTGCCGTGAAAGCTGGACGTTCAGGGCAGTGGCCCTCAACCCTGCTCACGGGGCTCGTTTGTCCCGAGGGGCTCAGCCTTCCTTGGTTAGGAACCCACTGGCTGTGTCCCCCACATGAGACAGGGCGAGGAAGATGCTGAGCCCCGAGACGAGGCATGTGGCGGGGTGTGGCTGTAGTTGTAGGGGGCCCAGCTGGCCTTGGAGCTGGGCCGGGATGATGTGCAGGGTGTGAACGTCAGAATGCATAGGGAGGCACTTGTCCCATGTGGTTGGGGCAGGGCGGGCACCAGGGAGTGGTGGGGAGTGGGCACTTGGAAGCGGACGTGGACTCGGAGAAGCCTGTGGAGCCCTGAGGGGTAGAGGCCCATGGTGTGGGCAGCAGGGATCGATACTGGGGGCAATGGGGAGGACCCCCTTCCCTGCCTCCCATCCTCATCTCATCGGGACAGCTCACCCAGGCCAGCTAGCCACCAGTATCTGCCCCGAGTGTCCCATCCAGGTGGGGCTGTGCCTTCTCCCTCCCTCAGCCCTGGAGATGGTGGCATCTCAGGAAATCGCAGCCAGACTGGGAACTCCTGTGTCCCAGGGCCCGACTCTGACCCCCTTGCAGGCTTGCTTCTGCTGCAGGGTGGGGTGCTCAGGGTCGGCCTCACCTACCCTGGCGGCCCTAGGGGAACCATGCTTTCAAGGGAGGGGCCTCCACAGCAAGGCTTCAAGCCGCTCTGGTCCTGCACCTGAGCCCTGGGGCCGAACGTCAGCACCTCCTCACGCTCTGCTCGCTCAGCTGCTTTCAGCCATGCAGACAGGCTCTGGGAGGCGCCTGGGCCCCGCGGCCTGGGTGTAGACCAGGCTGGGATTATTCCCTGGGGGCCCAGTCCCTCCCGCAGTCCGTGGGTTGCCAGCTGCCTGACCCTGCAGTGTGTGTGCACCCTACAGTCTGTGGGCTGGTGGCTTTCGTGGGCTCGGGTTCCTGATGACCATGCCTGTGAGGCAGGGGCCAGGCCAGGCCATCTGCCTCCTTAGGCCTTGTGTGGCTAGCTTGTGAATCCCAAGGGGTGTTTGGTGCCGACATCAGGCTGCGGGTGAGCCCAGGAACTGAGCTGGAGTTAAATCAGCTCTTTTCAACCCTAGTGCACGTTCAGGTCATCTGGAAATTTCCATAAAGCGCTTGATACCTGGCCAGCCCCGTTGGGATGCAGTCAGAGACCGTAGGAAGCTCTGAGGGGCCGGTACTTTTAAGATGCACCCAGGTGGTCCTGTGGCTAGAGCTGGAAGCTACATCAGAATCGAATCATCTGAGCGGGCCCGCTTGTTAGAACACGGCCGCTGGGCGGCATGCAGTGCTCACAGCATGCATCTGTGAGGTGTGGGAGAGCCCCAGTGCTCACAGGCTCCTGGCAAGGCTGCTTGCTGCCCCAGACGGGGCGGGCCGAGTTCCCGGGCATCCCGTTGCTCACAGGTTCTGTCTGGATCCCTAGGCTGCGTGGGGCGAGACTCCCGGTAAGGCCTGGTGGGTCGCTGCCCTGTGGGAACTGTGTGTACCTTTCTCTGATGATACATGTCTCATTGTGGCAACAGCCAGCGGTGCTCAGATGGCCCCGGCTGCATCTGAGGAGGGGAAAGAGCTGCGATTAAACCCCATCTCTTAGATTTCCATCCCAGGAGCAGTTAGTTCAGTTCAGTTCAATCGCTCGGTCGTGTCCAACTCTGCAGCCCCATGGACTGCAGCACGTCAGGCTTCCCTATCCATCACCAACTCCTGGAGTTTACTTCAGCTCGTGTCCATAGAGTTGGTGATGCCATCCAACCATCTCATCCTCTGTCGTCCCCTTCTCCTCCCGCCTTCAATCTTTCCCAGCATCAGGGTCTTTTCCAATGAGTCAGTTCTTTGCATCAGGTCACCAAATATTGAAATTTCAGTTTCAGCATCAGTCCTTCCAATGAATATTCAGAACTTATTTCCTTTAAGTCTGGTTGGATCTCCTTGCAGTCTATGAGACTCTCAGGAGTCTTCTCCAACACCATTGTTCAAAAGCATCAATTCTTCGGCGCTCAGCTTTCTTTATAGTCCAACTCTCACATCCATACATGACTACTGGAAAAACCAAAGCTTTGACTAGACAGACCTTTGCTGGCAAAGTAATGTCTCTGCCTTATAGTACACACATCATGTCGTGGCAGCAGTGCTCAGAGGGCAATAGTCAGCGATGCTCAGAGGGCCCCGGCTACATCTGAGGAGGGGAAAGAGCTGCGATTAAACCCGTCTCTTAGGTTCTTTCCATCTCAGAAGCAGTTCGAAAGGGAGGTTTAATGCCCCCCTTCGAAGCAGGCGTCTGGTTGTTCTGGGCCCCTTTGTTGCTGATCAGGGAGGGATCACAGCCGTTGGGACCGTCCTGGTTGTGGGATCACAGCCCTGGTGAGGATAAGGGACTCAGGAGAGAATCCTCACGAGCCAGGGACGGAGCTGGAGCCATGAGCTGGGTCTCTGGATGGAGACCCTCTTGGCCGTCCAGTGGCCTTGGGGTTCTGCTTCTGCGAGGGTTGGGCCCTTAGTACTGCTCCTTTACCTTCGTGGAGACCCAGCTCCGGATGGAGGCTTGTCCTCCATGGCTGGGGGGCGGGGAGTGGTGGCTGCCTGGTTCAGTCTGCATAGACATGGGCACTCTGCTGGGGCTCCCGCTAGACCCCCATCCTCCACGCAGGTCGGGGTTAAGTTCCTGGCTGGGGAGGAACCAAGATATCAAGGGGGTGGGTCAGCAGGAGGCGGCTGACCCAGGCCAGCGGGCGGTGTTTCAGGCCCACAAGGGTGGGGTGGCCTCTCCCTGGGGCTTAACCGGCGGCGAGCATTTGACAGTCACTGGCTGGACACAGGCGTGTCCTCAGCTCACCCCACCCATCTGTCTCCTCCGCAGGGTCACAGCAAATCCATCCAGTGCCTGACGGTGCATAAAAACGGCGGCAAGTCTTACATCTACTCTGGGAGCCACGACGGACACATTAATATCCTTTGACTCATAGCGCTGGCTCCGCGGGCCCTGGCAGGAGAGGCAGGAGCTTCCTGTTCCCACGGGGCCAGAAGCCAGGCTGGCCAGGTGGCGGCCACGGGGCTCCTCTGCCTGGTCCTGGTCGCCGAGAGGTGGCCCGGTCCACACTCAGGTCCTCCAGCCCAGGTCATGGCCTTGACTTGATGGGTCACTCGCTGTGCGGCCTTGAGGGCTTGGTTGCTGAACTTCCCTGTTCGTGACCTGGTCCTGGCCTCACCCCTCACGAGCAGCAGAATCCATGTGTGTTAGGATCCGGAAAGGATCCGGAAGGACTTAGAGCCTGTTGAGGGGAGTCCCCTTGTCTTAAAAATGGGAAAAGCGAAGCTCAGACACCTCAAGTGGCCCTTGCTCGGCGACAGCAGAGCTGTGCAGAGCCCATGCCCTGTCCCCCGGTGCGGGGCTTTGGGGTCTTCCCGAGACATTCCCGGCAGCCCTTCTAACCCCCCAGCTCCAGAATGGCCAGTGATGTCCGCAGGGCCTGGCTCAGCGAGGCATCGTGGCTGCATGAGAGGCCTGCCCTTGTGCAGCCCAGCCCCTGCCCCGTGGCTACCCTGCCCCTGGCGGGGCTTCCCAGGCCCCACGCTTCCCCCCACCTCCGTGGTGCTGCCTGGTCTGTAGGGTTCCCTCCTGAGAACGGTCCCCCGCAGCCCCAAGGGAGAAGGGCAGAGGTCCCCCTCCGCCCCCTCAGAACAGAAGGAAAAGAGGGTACAACCGGGGTCCTGCCCCATGTCCCCCAACTCCAGGCACCAGCCTGTCCTCCCTGCTCGTTCCCGGCCAGCCCTGGTGTCCACTCACCACGATGTTAACCTCCTGGGGGATCCACGGCAGAGGGGGCTCCCATCCTGAGACCCGTGAGCTGCAGAAGATGCCCGCAGCTTCCTGGGGAACTGTCCTCAGTGCAAAGATGCTTCTTTGTTGGTGTAAAAGGAGTGCCTGCCTCATAACTTAAAAACAGCTCACATCTGGGCACCCCGAGTGGATGGTCAGCCTGGGACCGGTTGCCAGAAGGCACCTGGGCGGCCATCAGCCAGTCCTCCAGGCACAGGCCGCCTCCCACTGAAGGTGCTGGGCTGGACAGCAGGCAAGAGAGAGCGAGGGGGTCGGGGGGCATCCGCCTGGGTACACGGGGTCCTCACAGGGCTTCCTTCTGAGCCCCCTTGGACAGAGGCGCCGCTCCATTGTGGCAGGACAGCACCATCCTGCGACCTGCCCAGTTCTCGTTCTAGAGATGGGTGGACTCTCCCACTGCGTGCCCTCTTGCTGGTTGATCACAACATCCACTTCCTGAAATTCGGAGCAGAATGTGCACGAAGAGGTTCACTCGGCCCAGTGCCCACTGTCCATTAGGGAAGGGACACTTCCCTAATGTGCTGCCCGGGATGAAGGACGGGCCGTGGCCTCCCCAGGGTGGGGCACGCACCACATCCTGAAGCCAGGCTCTTCCTTAACCCCCTGCCCCACATTACTGGGATTCTGAGACGGGGGAGAACGACTCCTTTGCTGGGAAGGGCCACACGAACCAGGTGTCCAGGATGACCGTGGACGAGCACGGGCAGCTGGTGAGCTGCAGCATGGACGACACGGTGCGGTACACCAACCTCACGCTGCGGGACTACAGGTGAGAGCTGCCCGGGCCGGACGCACCGCCCTGCCCTGCAGCCCGTCGGTGGCGGAGTCACCCTCGGGGGGACGTGCTGCTGCTACCTAGCCTGGGCTGACCAACGCACCCAGGGCAGAGCCACGGGCTGGTCACTCTGCTGCAGGGACCCTTTCACCCAGCCTGGGAGGCACCACGCTTGGCTCAGTTCTGTGGCGTTTTCCTCAGTTTACCATTTGTTAAGAAGTGGTTTGTGCATGCAGATTTTCTGGGATGTGTCTCTGTAGTTTTAACCAAAAGTTCTAGGTCCCTCAGTCGTGTCCCGACTCTTTGCAACCCCATGGACTGTAGCCCGCCAGGCTCCTGTGTCCATGGGATTCTCCAGGCAAGAATACTGGAGTGGGTTGCCATGTCCTTCTCCATTAACCAAAAATAAAGGTAACAATTTTCACCCATCCCATTAAAAGTACCAGTTATANGGACTGTAGCCCGCCAGGCTCCTGTGTCCATGGGATTCTCCAGGCAAGAATACTGGAGTGGGTTGCCATGTCCTTCTCCATTAACCAAAAATAAAGGTAACAATTTTCACCCATCCCATTAAAAGTACCAGTTATATGTATATGTGTTTGTTTGTTTGTTTGTTTGTTTAATTACATTGTGGAGGAGACTGGTTAAGGCCGCAGAAAGGTGGGAAAAGGAAAGTGCTAGTCACTCAGTCCTGTCCGACTCTGTGCGACCCTATAGACTGTAGCCCGCCAGGCTCCTCCGTCCATGGGGATTCTACAGGCAAAAATACTGGAGTGGGTTGCCATGCCATCCTCCAGGAGAATCTTCCCGACCCAGGGATTGAACCTGCTGCTGCTGCTAAGTCGCTTCAGTCGTGTCCGACTCTGTGCGACCCCATAGACAGTAGCCCACTAGGCTCCCCCGTCCCTGGAATTCTCCAGGCAAGAACACTGGAGTGGCTTGCCATTTCCTTCTCCAATGCATGAAAGTGAGAAGTGAAAGTGAAGTCACTCAGTCATGTCCGACTCTTGGCGACCCCATGGACTGCAGCCCACCAGGCCCCTCCATCCGTGGGATTTTCCAGGCAAGAGTACTGGAGTGGGGTGCCATTGCCCTCTCCCGGATTGAACCTGGGTCTCCCGCATTGCAGGCGGATCCTTCACCACCCAAGCCAGATTCTTTGGGAGGTTAGGACCAGAATTGAGTTCTGTCTGAACCCAGGGAGTGCCAGGCAGGGTCTCTGGCTGGTGCACGTGGGGCCCGACCCAGGACAGGGCACCGGGCGGGCAGCCCTCGGCACAGCCGCGGGACCTGCTGCTTTCATCTCTTGCCGCCGCCACCCCCGCTCATCCCAGCCCCCCATCTCGACTCTCTTTCTCTCCTAGAGTCAGGGAGTCTTTCCTTCCTCCCTCCCGTGTCTTGTTCAGCAGAGGCTCCTTCGGCCGCAATCGGGTGGAATTCCCACCCGTCACCGGGCAGCTGTGGTCCTCACTGTGTCTATGCCTGCCCTGCACCCCTGGAGACTAATGTGTCCTTCTCTCCACAGCGGACAGGGCGTTGTGAAACTGGACGTCCAGCCGAAGTGCTTGGCTGTCGGCCCTGGGGGTTACACTGTGGTCGTGTGCATTGGCCAGGTATGGCTCCCACCCAGGTCTGACCAGAAGGTCCGGACTGACCCTGCGCAGTGTCTGGTCTCCACGTCTCTCCACAGCCCTTTCCTCCCTCTTTACTGAGAGCTCTGCTGCATGTGCTGAGGGCCTCCCATGTGTTCACTGAATCCTCAGCAGCGCTGTCATTCCGGCATCATCCCCACCTCACAGGTGGGGAAACTGAGGCACAGAGGCTAAGTTGCCCCAGGGCTGCGTCCGGCAAAGGGCAAAGCTGGGATTTGAACTGGGGCACCCTGGTCAGAGCCCACACTTGAGGATCAGATGTCCTGCATGGGGTGGTCCCTCACCCCTGCTGCCCACAAGAGAAATCCCAGCCCTGCAGCACTTGGCTGTGTAGCTTTGGGCCTTTTCCTCACCCTCTCTGAGCTTTAGTTTTCTCGTCCCTTAACAGCTCACAGGGAGGGTTACGAGGAAGTACACAACAGGCTGTTGGTACCGCCTCCGCAAGTGAGGAGGCTGAGAGTGGCCGTGCCTCCCTCCCCGAGGTCCCGTGATGGTGGAGGGTGGCAGCCGGGCCTCCGCGGCCTCTGCTCTTCCAGCCCCGGCAGCCTGGGTTCTCATTCAGGGCTACATGCCATTTCTTGAAATTTCCGGAACACACCACCCTTGACTGAGACCCAGGCCTGACCCACTTTATCCAGGACACTGCTCTGCAGCAGACGCCGTCTGTCGGCGGGGCCGGGCGTTCCAGCGTGCAGGGTGGAGGAGGCAGGTGCAGCGGAGCCCCTGTTGGCACAAGCAGCAGACCCGCTCCGGAGAGCTGTCTTTCGGGTCCACTGCCCCTCCTCCGTCCTGGGAGCTTACTTGCTGCGGGGAGCATGGATTCCTGTGTGTCCTAGATGACACAGCCCTCCCGCCAAGCAGTTACAGTAGACAGCAGGGTGGTCAGTGGGGGTGCATGAGGAATTGAGGACCGGGAGCGCCATGGCGAGTGGGGAAGACTGGGCGTGGCCCTTCAGGAAGGTCACATGGGAAGAGCTTATGGGCTCGGGGAAGAGCCACCTGAGGCTCTGCTTAGAAGGGGCTGGTGGGTATAAGGTCTAGTCCTGCGTCCCCAGGTTCCCAGGAGTCCACGGCCCATGCGATCGGGTGTGATGACTGCCCTGTTGCATTGTTGTTCCCCTGCTTCTCTTGGGCATCCTGACCGGAACGCCCCACGGCCGGTCATAGGGTCTGCAGACTGTGCTGGAGGGGCCCACGATTCTCGGTCAGGGAGCAGCCACATTCAGGTCTCACCTCTGAGACTTGAACCAGAGTCTGGACAGAGGCCCTCCGTCTCTCCCTGTCGGGGGCGCCGGGCAGTAAGGGTGCTTCCTGAGTTGGGCTGATGACTCGGGTGAATGTTTGACCAGGTGCGTTTTCAGTAGCAGATTTTAGGGTGGGTGCTGCCGCCCATTGCCTGGGCTTCTTCACCTCCCCCACCCCACAGCAGAGCCCACAACAAACCCCAAGGGTGGCAGAGGGGGGCTGCCTGCCCCTGGGACCGCTGGTGGCTTGAGCTGGGATCAGATGGGATCAAGCCAGAGCTGTCACAGGTGGAGGCCACGCTGTCGGGACAGTCCAGTGAATTAGAACCAAGAGGTGGGTGGGGGTGCGGACAAAGGCGGGTCACCATGTCGGGGGGCCCTGAGCCGTGTGCAGAGAGTGGGAGATGCAGCGTGGTGGCCGGGGCAAGGCTCTGAGGTCTTGCAGCCCATCTGCGAGGCCCTGCGAGCTGCAGGGCTCGCGCCTCTTCTGCCCCCGTATTGGCGGGAGGTGGCCCTGCCGCCCCGGGACCTGGCTCACACAAAGTGGGCTCCAGCGGTGGGTTTTGTTTGCTTTTTATGAGGCACCTCGTTTACTCTGAGCTCTGAATTCCATCCTCAGGCTGTCTAGGTACCGCTGGTTTTTTAACCCTGGGAGCCCAAGGCTCAGGACGGTTCATGAGCCGTGTGTGTCCATCCCCTGCTCCTCCACCCCTGCCAACTCCCATCCCAGGCCAGCAGGTGGCTGAGCCAAGATCAAGTCCTGTCTGTGTCCGCAGAGCCCTTCTGTAGGGACTGGACCCCTGGGTGCTGAGCCCCCCGCCTGCTGACTCTGTCCTGCCCTGGCAAACAGGAGGGAACTGAGGCAGGGGCTGGCCCAGGCGGGACTAGGGGGCGGGTATGCCGTGGGTGCCTCTAGGCCGCTTAACCGTGAGCCCTCTGTATCCTGTCCTCCCCTCCCTGCCGGGGCTGGGGACAACCAGGCAGCCTCCACGGACCCGGACTCCCAGCACTGCTGCCTGCCTGCTGGAGTCAGCCCCCAGGGGCCCGGTTTCCTCTGTTGGCGGG
>SJYX01023528.1:155697-214143 GCA_006410675.1 Oreotragus oreotragus | reverse complement strand
GAGGAGAGCGAAAAAGTTGGCTTAAAGCTCAACATTCAGAAAATGAAGATCATGGCATCCGGTCCCATCACTTCATGGGAAATAGATGGGGAAACAGTGGAAACAGTGTCAGACTTTATTTTTTGGGGCTCCAAAATCACTGCAGATGGTGACTGCAGCCATGAAATTAGAAGACGCTTACTCCTTGGAAGAAAAGTTATGACCAACCTAGATAGTATATTCAAAAGCAGAGACATTACTTTGCCAACTAAGGTCCGTCTAGTCAAGGCTATGGTTTCTCCTGTGGTCATGTATGGATGTGAGAGTTGGACTGTGAAGAAAGCTGAACGCTGAAGAATTGATGCTTTTGAACTGTGGTGTTGGAGAAGACTCTTGAGAGTCCCTTGGACTGCAAGGAGATGCAACCAGCCCATTCTGAAGGAGATCAACCCTGGGATTTCTTTGGAAGGAATGATGCTAAAGCTGAAACTCCAGTACTTTGGCCACCTCATGAGAAGAGTTGACTCACTGGAAAAGACTCTGATGCTGGGAGGGATTAGGGGCAGGAGGAGAAGGGGACGACCGAGGATGAGATGGCTGGATGGCATCACGGACTCGATGGACGTGAGTCTGAGTGAACTCCGGGAGATGGTGATGGACAGGCAGTCCTGGCGTGCTGTGATTCATGGGGTCGCAAAGAGTCGGACACGACTGAGCGACTGAACTGAACTGAACTGAATGAGTAGGAAGATTATTCCAACTATTTTGGGGAAAAGGCGAAGATTTCTAGGAATTGAGCCATCACTCACGTTTTGGTCTTTGATGGTCAGCCTTGGAACTGTCTTGGCGCCTGTGGGTGTGTCACTAGCTTGCTGATGTGATAACAGTGAGTGTTGAGAGGTCTAGCGGAAGTCAGCTCAGCCACCATCTTGCACCTATTTGGTTCTAATTAGTTTATTTTGTGCTCTCAGGCTATATCCTTTTACAAGTTGTGCCCTGCCCACTTCCCTCCTGTTTCGATCATTCTGAATTCTTTTTCTGGAAGATTGCCTATTTGTACTTCAGTAATTTAGTTGTTTTCCTGAGGTTTTTTTTTGTTGTTGTTCCTTCGTCTGAGAAAAAAGTCCTCTTCTCATTCTGTTTAACTTCCTGGGATTGTGGTTTCTGTTCTGGAGACTGCAGGCTTATAGTTCTTCTCGCTCCTTCTGTCTGCCCTCTGGTGGAGTGTGGTAGTATTACTTGTTCAGTCGTGTCCGACTCTTCGCAACCCCATGGACTGTAGCCCTCCAGGGTCCTCTGTCCATGGAATTCTCCAGGCAAGAATCCTGGAGTGGGTTGCTATTCCCTTCTGCAGAGGATTTTCCCAACCCAGGGATCCTACCCAGGTCTTCTGCATTGCAGGTGGATTCTTTACCATCTGAGCCACTAGGGTATCTAAGAGGTTTGTGCAGCTGATGAGAGGGACTGGGTAGAAAAAAACTGGACCTTTCTCTGGTGGGCAGGCCTGTGCTCAGTCAAACTTTAATCCACTAAACTGTTGATGGGCGGGGCTGTGCTCCCTCCCTGTTAGTTGTGTAACCTGAGACAACCCAGCCCTCTGTGGTAGGGCTAGTGACCTCCAAGAAGGCTCATAACAGCCAGTGTGTATTTCCTAGGACTGCTGCTGCCAATGCCCTAGTTCCTGAGGTGAGCCCCTGCTGCCCCTCTCCTCTGCAGGAGACCCTCCAATACTAGCAGGTAGGTCAGGTTCAGTCTTCTACGAGGTCACTGCTCCTTTTCCCTGGGTCCTGGTACACACAAGCTTTTATGCTCACTCTCCAAGAGTGAAGTTTCTGTTTTCCCCAGTCCTGTGGAATTTCTATAATTAAATCCTGCTAGCCTTCAAAGTCAGATTCCCTGGGGATTCCTAGTCCCTTTGCCAGATCCCCAGGCTGGGATACCTGAGGGGAGTGCTCTGAACCTTTACAACAGTGGAAGAACTTCTTTGGTATTATTGTTCTCCAGTTTGTGGAGTGCCCATCCAGTGGGGGTGGAATTTGTTTTTATTGTAATTGTGCCCCTCATACCATCTCGTTGTGGCTTTTCCTTTGGATGTGGAGTATGTTTTGTCAGTGGGTTCCAGCATCCTGCTGTTGATGGCTGTTCAAGAACTAGTTGTGATTTTGTGCTCTCTCAGGAGGACACAATCACACGTCCTTCTACTCTGCCACCGTGAGCCAATCCCCAAAGAGTCTCTTTTAATTTTGAAAGAGCTGAGGTTTTGTTGTGACGTGGGAGAGCTTACAACTCCATGATCCAAATAGCTGAATTCCCTTTAAAAGGACATGAATCAGGTATTTGTCTTATTCATTCATTCAGGGATACTCAATTATTTATGTAACTAACTATTCATTGATCATCTATTATGTACCAGTCAACAGCCTTGAGATAAGACAGAGGTCGTTTGTCTTGTTTCTCTGCATTTACAGAGTGTGTGGGGGAGAGTTTAGGCAAGTGAGTCCAGGGCAGGAGAACTGTGGTACAGGATACTATAAGGTAAGGGAACTAGAGAAGGCGAGGTTCAGAGAAAGAATGAGACTGATACTCTACAGGAACAGATCACATTTAATGAGGTGAGAAGGGACAGACATCACACAAGTGAGCTGCTGCACTAAGTCAAAAAAAAGAGTAGTATATAGAAAACATATATATGTAGACATACGTTGTTTTGAGGGAGTCTGTTTTTCCTCAAGATTATTTTGATTAGTTAGCTTTCAACAACTGGGGCAAGGAATTCCTGAGACCAGCCAGAGATTGGGACCAATTGGGAGCTGAATCAGTCTTAATGTCCATTCCTTTCTTGGGGAGAGAAAGTTCTTCGTGAGACCCGGAGGGGAGTTTTAACTCCAGGCTATTTTGAGCCGTGTAGCTTTCCTTCATTCCAGACCATAAAGAATATATAAAAAGAGAAAGAGAGGTGGGCCTTGTCAATGTTCCGGGCTTTTTCATGCTGATAAATGTTTGGGGGTTTGTGGTCTGGGAGGAAGGAAGTCTAAGGCCTGTAGTGTTGATTTTTTATTCTAGCTGCCAGGGTCTCGAGCAGAACAGTCTTGACTTGATCTTGAGAAATGGCTCAGGTTCAGTCCTTGAGGAACCCCTGGAAAAGATTAAACAAACAAGGTCCAAATGTGAATAGGAGGATAATGAATATGAATGGTCTGAGAAGGGGCAAAACCCAAGGCATCCAGTTCCAATCCATCAACCATGACTGCCAGGAGTTGCTTAATCTCTGGTGGATTCGAGAGGCTTGATCTGTAAGGTTTTTTTTGCAGCTTCCTGGACAACAGCCAACTGGTTGGCATAGAAGCAGCAGGATTCATCCAGAAAAAGGCACAAACCTCCCTTTTCTGCAGGATGTAGATCTAATCCCCTTCTTTTTTGTAACACTAGGGCTGCCAAGGAATCGAGTTGATTTTGGATAGTTATTAGAGCTTGGGCTATTTCCTGGAGGCTGTCTGAGAGGTCTTTAGATAGTGCCTGGTAGTTTTGAATGGAGGTGGTTAGTTCCTGTTCCAATTCTAGCCACCACCCTTAGTCCCACTAAGAGGGGAATGAAATGAATGGCTTGTTTCATTCGCTTGTGAATGAGAGGAATAGGTAGGGGCTGATCACTGGGGGCTATAAAAATGTTTGGACTGGAGTATACCAGAGTGCAGGTTCCGGTCCAATTAGTAGGTAAACGGAGATATGCAGATGCCCCACACAAGAAAAACAGGCCAGTTGTCACAAGACAACAGTTGAAGTTGATGGCAAAGAGGAGTCAGCAGGTGGCGGGGGCGGGGGGGTGTTGGTGAGCAGAGTTTGATCATTTGTTCAAGAACAGTCAGGGACCCTGCTAACATGGCCCAATGATGGGAGAAGTGGAGGAGTATGCTGACAGAAATCGTCCTGTAAAGGTTAAAGAGTGTCCTGTAGGACCAGAAATATTATATATAGCCTTTCCAGTGGCAAAGAGTAACGTGGAGGTACGGTTACACATGGGTTTAGGGATTATGTCCACAGGTTGGTCATATGAACTATTTAGGGAATTTCTAGATATGAAAAATGGAGAACGCAATGGCAACCCACTCCAGTACTCTTGCCTGGAAAATCCCATGGATGGAGGAGCCTGGTAGGCTGTAGTCTATGCGGTTGCTAAGAGTCAGATACGACTGAGCAACTTCACTTTCACTTTTCACTTTCATGCATTGGAGAAGGAAATGGCAACCCACTCCAGCGTTCTTGCCTGGAGAATCCCAGGGACGGGGGAGCCTGGTGAGCTGCCATCTATGGGGTCACACAGAGTCGGACATGACTGAAACGACTTAGCAGCAGCAGATATGCAAAAAGGAGCTGGTTGTAATAGTGTTACTTTCTGGGTGATATGGCCTCCTATTGGAGGTTTTCCATTGTAGGAGGGAAGGTCAGTAAGCAAAGATTCTAAGAGTTTGTCCGAATTCTGGATTTGATCACTAGTGTGAAGATATTTAAGATATAAGATGAATAAAGGCTCCCCACCATATGAGTGGTGTAGGGATATGTTACCAGTGGTCCAGTCAAGGATGGATGTGGAGAGGGCTAAATCTCCCTGAGGAGTTATGGGTAGACATATCCAGCAGTCTTTAGCCAATTGTAGGTATGGGTTGAATTAAGGGTCCAGAATAACTAGTTGAAGTTAAGATTTTGAAAGAGTTCTTGGGTCAGAGGAAAGAGAGAAGATAAGAAGAAGATGATGTTAAGCAACATTTGGGGAAGTGAGTGTAAGATAGACTACTATGGAGAAGAATTGGATTTCTAAAGGGTAAAAGTTATAAAAGGGTCCCTGCAGCCACAGGGTGAAGATGTAATCTTCAACATATTTGAACATCAATCCTTGAGGACCTGAGATCCAGATATCTGCCAGGAGGTGTTCCAGAAATAATTGTAGCCGTGAAACTCACAGGCTCATCTGTTGTCCGTTGGGGCTGGTGGAAGCCGTGAGAACTTTAGAGTTGTAGAGCCTGTGTGAGAAACTTGATAAGTATTAGTCTGGTAAACATTCTCATCATTGGGCTGTATAACCTTTTTTAGTCGAGTAATGTGCACCCAAGGGGTGAGTTCTTTTAATTTTGCAGCGGTAGGTGTCAACAGAATTACCATGTAGGGTCCTTGCCATTTGGGGGTTATATCTGAGTGGGACTGAACTGTCACATAGACTTTGTCTCCTATTTGGAAGGATGGGTACGGGATATTGGGATGTGTTCGAGGGAGTAGGTTATCCATATGTTGCCAAAGGGCATCTCGTATCTGGGCAAGTAAGGGAATAGGAGGGTGGGATGGCAGTTTAGGACCCTCATGGGAAGTGGAGGGGGTCCTAAAGGTATTATGGGCCTCCCATACATGGCCTCGAATGGACGGATATTTAGGGATTTTTTTGGAACGGCCCGGACCTTTAAGAGGGCTAAAGGGAGGAGTTTATTCCAGTCCTGATGAAGTTCGACTGTTAATTTGGTCAGAGTTTCTTTTAGAACCTTACCAGAGGACCAGGGGTGATAAGGAATGTGAAACTTCTAAGGAATTTGAAGGGTCCGTGCAATATTTTGGGTGATCTGGGACATGGACTCGGGCCTGTTGTCAGACTGGAGGGAGGAAGGCCTCCAGACTTGGGGAGGGTTTCAGTGAGAATAAGGCAAGCCACAGTAGAGGCTCGTTTGTTAGTCGGGAAAGCGTCGATCCATCCAGCAAATGTATCTAAGAAGACTCGGAGGAATTTAATCCTCTTTACGGGTGGCATGTGGGTGAAATCTACTTGCCAGTCTTGTGCGGGAAGATGCCCGCAAATTTGGTGGGTGGAGAAAGGAGGGGTTGAATGTTAGAATTAGGGTTTGTCCGATGACAAGTGGTACAAGCTTGGGTCAGATTACTTAAATAAGTCACATCGTCTTTAGTTAAGTCAATAAAGTTCTGAAGAAAGCTTTAAGTACTCTTGCAGAGGAAAAAGGGAATGTAAATATGAAAGTAATGTGCAGATGTTAGGCTCGTCAGTTTGGGCTATAGTAAAGACAGGACTAACAGAGGCAGACTGCCGCTTTGCTTCATAATCTGCTATATTGTCTGCTTTGGTTCGTGATCTGCTATATTGTAACAAAAGGAGATAGGGCCATGTCGCTGGTGTCCCCAACAATATATTACAGCAGCTTGTTTTGGGAGCTGAGCTGTATGGAGGAGTCCAGAAATAAAAGAAGCATTGAGAATAGGTGTGCCCTTCTGAGTCAGGGATCTGCTCTCCCCCCAGATTATAATATTAGAATGTAATGTGTTATAGACATATCTAGAGTCAGTGTAAATGTTTACCTTCTGGTCTTTGGCTAGGGTCAAGGCTTGTGTAAGAGGGTCAAGGCTTGCCTAAGAGCTCTCAGTTCAGCCTGCTGTGAGAATGTGTGAGCTGGGAGTGTGGCTGATTTGATGAGGTGAGGCGGGGAATAACTTTGTTGGGCTGTCCCTGGACTATAGCGTTTCCAGCCCCAAATGGGGCTTGCTTCTGGGCACTGCCATCTATGAGCCAGGATGGGACTGTGGGGTCAGTGATGGGCTGATTGGTTATATGTTCGAAGGAATTCAGTGAACACAATCCAAGGTCTGAACCCAATCATGAACTCAGTGCTCTGCTTCTGGATCTGGCGTAGGGAGTAAACTAGCAGGATTAAGAGGTTTACAGGGTGTAAAAGAAAGGGATGGGTCGAGGTGGTGTTCGTGGAGGATTTGTAGTCGAGCAGGAGACAGAGAAAGGAAAGCCCCATGAGAGAGCAAATCCTTAAAGGAATGAGGTGAACGTACATTTAAAGGAGCATTTTGGGTTACTTTTGGGGCTTCAGGTATTAAGAGAGTAGTTGCAGCTAAGGCCTGGAAATAAGGTGGTCATCCAAGCGTGATGAGATCCAGTTGTTTGGATAAGTAAGCTTCTGCTGCTAANGAGGATGAGATGGCTGGATGGCATCACGGACTCGATGGACGTGAGTCTGAGTGAACTCCGGGAGATGGTGATGGACAGGCAGTCCTGGCGTGCTGTGATTCATGGGGTCGCAAAGAGTCGGACACGACTGAGCGACTGAACTGAACTGAACTGAATGAGTAGGAAGATTATTCCAACTATTTTGGGGAAAAGGCGAAGATTTCTAGGAATTGAGCCATCACTCACGTTTTGGTCTTTGATGGTCAGCCTTGGAACTGTCTTGGCGCCTGTGGGTGTGTCACTAGCTTGCTGATGTGATAACAGTGAGTGTTGAGAGGTCTAGCGGAAGTCAGCTCAGCCACCATCTTGCACCTATTTGGTTCTAATTAGTTTATTTTGTGCTCTCAGGCTATATCCTTTTACAAGTTGTGCCCTGCCCACTTCCCTCCTGTTTCGATCATTCTGAATTCTTTTTCTGGAAGATTGCCTATTTGTACTTCAGTAATTTAGTTGTTTTCCTGAGGTTTTTTTTTGTTGTTGTTCCTTCGTCTGAGAAAAAAGTCCTCTTCTCATTCTGTTTAACTTCCTGGGATTGTGGTTTCTGTTCTGGAGACTGCAGGCTTATAGTTCTTCTCGCTCCTTCTGTCTGCCCTCTGGTGGAGTGTGGTAGTATTACTTGTTCAGTCGTGTCCGACTCTTCGCAACCCCATGGACTGTAGCCCTCCAGGGTCCTCTGTCCATGGAATTCTCCAGGCAAGAATCCTGGAGTGGGTTGCTATTCCCTTCTGCAGAGGATTTTCCCAACCCAGGGATCCTACCCAGGTCTTCTGCATTGCAGGTGGATTCTTTACCATCTGAGCCACTAGGGTATCTAAGAGGTTTGTGCAGCTGATGAGAGGGACTGGGTAGAAAAAAACTGGACCTTGCTCTGGTGGGCAGGCCTGTGCTCAGTCAAACTTTAATCCACTAAACTGTTGATGGGCGGGGCTGTGCTCCCTCCCTGTTAGTTGTGTAACCTGAGACAACCCAGCTCTCTGTGGTAGGGCTAGTGACCTCCAAGAAGGCTCATAACAGCCAGTGTGTATTTCCTAGGACTGCTGCTGCCAATGCCCTAGTTCCTGAGGTGAGCCCCTGCTGCCCCTCTCCTCTGCAGGAGACCCTCCAATACTAGCAGGTAGGTCAGGTTCAGTCTTCTACGAGGTCACTGCTCCTTTTCCCTGGGTCCTGGTACACACAAGCTTTTATGCTCACTCTCCAAGAGTGNAGCCCCTGCTGCCCCTCTCCTCTGCAGGAGACCCTCCAATACTAGCAGGTAGGTCAGGTTCAGTCTTCTACGAGGTCACTGCTCCTTTTCCCTGGGTCCTGGTACACACAAGCTTTTATGCTCACTCTCCAAGAGTGAAGTTTCTGTTTTCCCCAGTCCTGTGGAATTTCTATAATTAAATCCTGCTAGCCTTCAAAGTCAGATTCCCTGGGGATTCCTAGTCCCTTTGCCAGATCCCCAGGCTGGGATACCTGAGGGGAGTGCTCTGAACCTTTACAACAGTGGAAGAACTTCTTTGGTATTATTGTTCTCCAGTTTGTGGAGTGCCCATCCAGTGGGGGTGGAATTTGTTTTTATTGTAATTGTGCCCCTCATACCATCTCGTTGTGGCTTTTCCTTTGGATGTGGAGTATGTTTTGTCAGTGGGTTCCAGCATCCTGCTGTTGATGGCTGTTCAAGAACCAGTTGTGATTTTGTGCTCTCTCAGGAGGACACAATCACACGTCCTTCTACTCTGCCACCGTGAGCCAATCCCCAAAGAGTCTCTTTTAATTTTGAAAGAGCTGAGGTTTTGTTGTGACGTGGGAGAGCTTACAACTCCATGATCCAAATAGCTGAATTCCCTTTAAAAGGACATGAATCAGGTATTTGTCTTATTCATTCATTCAGGGATACTCAATTATTTATGTAACTAACTATTCATTGATCATCTATTATGTACCAGTCAACAGCCTTGAGATAAGACAGAGGTCGTTTGTCTTGTTTCTCTGCATTTACAGAGTGTGTGGGGGAGAGTTTAGGCAAGTGAGTCCAGGGCAGGAGAACTGTGGTACAGGATACTATAAGGTAAGGGAACTAGAGAAGGCGAGGTTCAGAGAAAGAATGAGACTGATACTCTACAGGAACAGATCACATTTAATGAGGTGAGAAGGGACAGACATCACACAAGTGAGCTGCTGCACTAAGTCAAAAAAAAGAGTAGTATATAGAAAACATATATATGTAGACATACGTTGTTTTGAGGGAGTCTGTTTTTCCTCAAGATTATTTTGATTAGTTAGCTTTCAACAACTGGGGCAAGGAATTCCTGAGACCNGGTGAGAAGGGACAGACATCACACAAGTGAGCTGCTGCACTAAGTCAAAAAAAAGAGTAGTATATAGAAAACATATATATGTAGACATACGTTGTTTTGAGGGAGTCTGTTTTTCCTCAAGATTATTTTGATTAGTTAGCTTTCAACAACTGGGGCAAGGAATTCCTGAGACCAGCCAGAGATTGGGACCAATTGGGAACTGAATCAGTCTTAATGTCCATTCCTTTCTTGGGGAGAGAAAGTTCTTCGTGAGACCCGGAGGGGAGTTTTAACTCCAGGCTATTTTGAGCCGTGTAGCTTTCCTTCATTCCAGACCATAAAGAATATATAAAAAGAGAAAGAGAGGTGGGCCTTGTCAATGTTCCGGGCTTTTTCATGCTGATAAATGTTTGGGGGTTTGTGGTCTGGGAGGAAGGAAGTCTAAGGCCTGTAGTGTTGATTTTTTATTCTAGCTGCCAGGGTCTCGAGCAGAACAGTCTTGACTTGATCTTGAGAAATGGCTCAGGTTCAGTCCTTGAGGAACCCCTGGAAAAGATTAAACAAACAAGGTCCAAATGTGAATAGGAGGATAATGAATATGAATGGTCTGAGAAGGGGCAAAACCCAAGGCATCCAGTTCCAATCCATCAACCATGACTGCCAGGAGTTGCTTAATCTCTGGTGGATTCGAGAGGCTTGATCTGTAAGGTTTTTTTTGCAGCTTCCTGGACAACAGCCAACTGGTTGGCATAGAAGCAGCAGGATTCATCCAGAAAAAGGCACAAACCTCCCTTTTCTGCAGGATGTAGATCTAATCCCCTTCTTTTTTGTAACACTAGGGCTGCCAAGGAATCGAGTTGATTTTGGATAGTTATTAGAGCTTGGGCTATTTCCTGGAGGCTGTCTGAGAGGTCTTTAGATAGTGCCTGGTAGTTTTGAATGGAGGTGGTTAGTTCCTGTTCCAATTCTAGCCACCACCCTTAGTCCCACTAAGAGGGGAATGAAATGAATGGCTTGTTTCATTCGCTTGTGAATGAGAGGAATAGGTAGGGGCTGATCACTGGGGGCTATAAAAATGTTTGGACTGGAGTATACCAGAGTGCAGGTTCCGGTCCAATTAGTAGGTAAACGGAGATATGCAGATGCCCCACACAAGAAAAACAGGCCAGTTGTCACAAGACAACAGTTGAAGTTGATGGCAAAGAGGAGTCAGCAGGTGGCGGGGGCGGGGGGGTGTTGGTGAGCAGAGTTTGATCATTTGTTCAAGAACAGTCAGGGACCCTGCTAACATGGCCCAATGATGGGAGAAGTGGAGGAGTATGCTGACAGAAATCGTCCTGTAAAGGTTAAAGAGTGTCCTGTAGGACCAGAAATATTATATATAGCCTTTCCAGTGGCAAAGAGTAACGTGGAGGTACGGTTACACATGGGTTTAGGGATTATGTCCACAGGTTGGTCATATGAACTATTTAGGGAATTTCTAGATATGAAAAATGGAGAACGCAATGGCAACCCACTCCAGTACTCTTGCCTGGAAAATCCCATGGATGGAGGAGCCTGGTAGGCTGTAGTCTATGCGGTTGCTAAGAGTCAGATACGACTGAGCAACTTCACTTTCACTTTTCACTTTCATGCATTGGAGAAGGAAATGGCAACCCACTCCAGCGTTCTTGCCTGGAGAATCCCAGGGACGGGGGAGCCTGGTGAGCTGCCATCTATGGGGTCACACAGAGTCGGACATGACTGAAACGACTTAGCAGCAGCAGATATGCAAAAAGGAGCTGGTTGTAATAGTGTTACTTTCTGGGTGATATGGCCTCCTATTGGAGGTTTTCCATTGTAGGAGGGAAGGTCAGTAAGCAAAGATTCTAAGAGTTTGTCCGAATTCTGGATTTGATCACTAGTGTGAAGATATTTAAGATATAAGATGAATAAAGGCTCCCCACCATATGAGTGGTGTAGGGATATGTTACCAGTGGTCCAGTCAAGGATGGATGTGGAGAGGGCTAAATCTCCCTGAGGAGTTATGGGTAGACATATCCAGCAGTCTTTAGCCAATTGTAGGTATGGGTTGAATTAAGGGTCCAGAATAACTAGTTGAAGTTAAGATTTTGAAAGAGTTCTTGGGTCAGAGGAAAGAGAGAAGATAAGAAGAAGATGATGTTAAGCAACATTTGGGGAAGTGAGTGTAAGATAGACTACTATGGAGAAGAATTGGATTTCTAAAGGGTAAAAGTTATAAAAGGGTCCCTGCAGCCACAGGGTGAAGATGTAATCTTCAACATATTTGAACATCAATCCTTGAGGACCTGAGATCCAGATATCTGCCAGGAGGTGTTCCAGAAATAATTGTAGCCGTGAAACTCACAGGCTCATCTGTTGTCCGTTGGGGCTGGTGGAAGCCGTGAGAACTTTAGAGTTGTAGAGCCTGTGTGAGAAACTTGATAAGTATTAGTCTGGTAAACATTCTCATCATTGGGCTGTATAACCTTTTTTAGTCGAGTAATGTGCACCCAAGGGGTGAGTTCTTTTAATTTTGCAGCGGTAGGTGTCAACAGAATTACCATGTAGGGTCCTTGCCATTTGGGGGTTATATCTGAGTGGGACTGAACTGTCACATAGACTTTGTCTCCTATTTGGAAGGATGGGTACGGGATATTGGGATGTGTTCGAGGGAGTAGGTTATCCATATGTTGCCAAAGGGCATCTCGTATCTGGGCAAGTAAGGGAATAGGAGGGTGGGATGGCAGTTTAGGACCCTCATGGGAAGTGGAGGGGGTCCTAAAGGTATTATGGGCCTCCCATACATGGCCTCGAATGGACGGATATTTAGGGATTTTTTTGGAACGGCCCGGACCTTTAAGAGGGCTAAAGGGAGGAGTTTATTCCAGTCCTGATGAAGTTCGACTGTTAATTTGGTCAGAGTTTCTTTTAGAACCTTACCAGAGGACCAGGGGTGATAAGGAATGTGAAACTTCTAAGGAATTTGAAGGGTCCGTGCAATATTTTGGGTGATCTGGGACATGGACTCGGGCCTGTTGTCAGACTGGAGGGAGGAAGGCCTCCAGACTTGGGGAGGGTTTCAGTGAGAATAAGGCAAGCCACAGTAGAGGCTCGTTTGTTAGTCGGGAAAGCGTCGATCCATCCAGCAAATGTATCTAAGAAGACTCGGAGGAATTTAATCCTCTTTACGGGTGGCATGTGGGTGAAATCTACTTGCCAGTCTTGTGCGGGAAGATGCCCGCAAATTTGGTGGGTGGAGAAAGGAGGGGTTGAATGTTAGAATTAGGGTTTGTCCGATGACAAGTGGTACAAGCTTGGGTCAGATTACTTAAATAAGTCACATCGTCTTTAGTTAAGTCAATAAAGTTCTGAAGAAAGCTTTAAGTACTCTTGCAGAGGAAAAAGGGAATGTAAATATGAAAGTAATGTGCAGATGTTAGGCTCGTCAGTTTGGGCTATAGTAAAGACAGGACTAACAGAGGCAGACTGCCGCTTTGCTTCATAATCTGCTATATTGTCTGCTTTGGCTCGTGATCTGCTATATTGTAACAAAAGGAGATAGGGCCATGTCGCTGGTGTCCCCAACAATATATTACAGCAGCTTGTTTTGGGAGCTGAGCTGTATGGAGGAGTCCAGAAATAAAAGAAGCATTGAGAATAGGTGTGCCCTTCTGAGTCAGGGATCCCCTCTCCCCCCAGATTATAATATTAGAATGTAATGTGTTATAGCTATATCTAGAGTCAGTGTAAATGTTTACCTTCTGGTCTTTGGCTAGGGTCAAGGCTTGTGTAAGAGGGTCAAGGCTTGCCTAAGAGCTCTCAGTTCAGCCTGCTGTGAGAATGTGTGAGCTGGGAGTGTGGCTGATTTGATGAGGTGAGGCGGGGAATAACTTTGTTGGGCTGTCCCTGGACTATAGCGTTTCCAGCCCCAAATGGGGCTTGCTTCTGGGCACTGCCATCTATGAGCCAGGATGGGACTGTGGGGTCAGTGATGGGCTGATTGGTTATATGTTCGAAGGAATTCAGTGAACACAATCCAAGGTCTGAACCCAATCATGAACTCAGTGCTCTGCTTCTGGATCTGGCGTAGGGAGTAAACTAGCAGGATTAAGAGGTTTACAGGGTGTAAAAGAAAGGGATGGGTCGAGGTGGTGTTCGTGGAGGATTTGTAGTCGAGCAGGAGACAGAGAAAGGAAAGCCCCATGAGAGAGCAAATCCTTAAAGGAATGAGGTGAACGTACATTTAAAGGAGCATTTTGGGTTACTTTTGGGGCTTCAGGTATTAAGAGAGTAGTTGCAGCTAAGGCCTGGAAATAAGGTGGTCATCCAAGCGTGATGAGATCCAGTTGTTTGGATAAGTAAGCTTCTGCTGCTAAGTCACTTCAGTCGTGTCTGACTCTGTGCGACCCCATAGACGGCAGCCCACCAGGCTCTGCCGTCCCTAGGATTCTCCAGGCAAGAACACTGGAGTGGGTTGCCATTTCCTTCTCCAATGCATGAAAGTGAAAAGTGAAAGAGAAGTCGCTCAGTTGAGTCAGACTCCTAGCGACCCTATGGACTGCAGCCCACCAAGCCCCTCCGTCCATGGGATTTTCCAGGCAAGAGTACTGGAGTGGGTTGCCATTGCTAGGGGTCCCCATATGTCCCCTGGTTTCTGGCACAGAATCCCTAAGGCATGTCCCTGTCGAGAATGTACAAAAAGGAAAAAAGGCTTGGTGTAATCAGGTAAGTAAAGAGAAGGGGCCTGAAGTAAATGTTTGACAAGAATCTGTATGGGGATGTGGAGAGAGGTGGGGGCTCAATAAGGGTTCATCTAAGTTTCCTCAGGTAGCTTGGTAGAGGGATTTTGGGTGGAGAGCAAAATTTGGGACTCATTTAGGAAGAAATTTAATAGACCTAATAGACAGTGAAGTTCCCTCTTGGTTTGGGGCCTGGGGGTCTGTGTCAAGGCTCAAAGTCTTTGAGTTGGAATTATTTTGGATATGGGAGTGAGAAGCAATCCTATGTAATTGACAGTGGTATAAGCAATTTGTGCCTTGGAGAGCAAGATTCTGTAGCCTAAGGCATTTAATAATGTCATAGTGTGGACTAGGCAGTTATGGCGAGAGGAACTACATACCAATAAATCATCTACATATTGAAGTAAGATAGTAGAGCCCAGGTCTAAAGTTTGTAGGGATCTTTGAAGGGCTTGACCAAAAAAATGAGGGCTATCTCTAAACGCTTGTGGCAAAACAGTCCAAGTTAATTGTTGAGATTGACATGTGTCTGGGTCCATCCAGGTAAAGGCAAACAGAGGCTGTGAAGAGTGGTGTAGAGATATAGTAAAGAAAGTGCTGTAGCCACGTGTTCCGGGAAACAAACTCACTCAGAAGGACAATGCAGATAGTGGAGTGCAGTTTATTACACCGGCGGGCCCAAGGCAGTCTCCTCTTAGCCAAGGACCCCAACCAGTTTTTGTGAAAACCTTATATACCTTAAGTCTACATGCTCAAACCCACATCCCCAAATTCTCTGAAACTAGTCTGAACAAAGGAAAAGAAAGATACAATCAAAGTTAACCTGTGATTCGTATGCCTTAAGCCTAGGTATTAATTACCAGTGAGCAATTATCAATAGGCATGTGGTCATAGCCCAAGAAGCATAGCAGAATTTATGATTCTATTTGATTACACAGATAATTAGGGTATTCTTTTAGGCGATGGAGAGTCTAGGTATGAGCCCTGAGGCTCTTCCATAGGTGGGGGGGGGGGTGCGGAGGGGGGTTCCGATTTTCCAGTTAGTTTGTCGTTTCCATAGATACTGGGCATATAACTCAAAGTCCACAGTCTGGCCCAAGATGGAGTCCTGCTTTCAAGACGGAGCCTGTTCTAGTTCCTCCTTCAAAAGCATATTTGAGATCCAATACCGTGAAATAGAGTGTGTCAGGGGGAATATGTGAGACAAGGGTGTAGGGATTAGTGACCAGGGGGTGTACGGGTATTGTGGCCTCATTGATCTTGTAAAGATGTTGTACTAGACGCCGGGGGTGGGGTCCCCTTTTGACTGCCAGGGGTATTACGAGGAGAACAGATAGGCTGCAAAAGGCTGGCTTTGAGCAGTCGGGAGACTATTGGTTTAAGTCCTTGTTGGGATTCTGTGGTCAGGGTATATTGAGTTTGAGCTATGATCTGAGAGGGATTCTTAAGGAAAACCTGTACAGGGGAATGGTGTCCAGCTACTGATGGGGGTTGGGTGTCCCAGACCCGAGGATCTATTGGGGGAAGATCAAGGGGCAGGTTTTGGGAGTGAGGGCTGGCCAAGGGTTTGGGTACCATTTGGATGCAAAGAACTGTTATGGGATCTAAGAATGGGAGGTTTGTAGAAGTTTGTAGCTTAGCCAGAAGATCACGCCCCATCAGTGCCATTGGGCATTGAGGAACTACTATAAAAGACTGTGTTAATGTTGTTTTGCAAAGAACAAAGGAGGGGGAGGTTATTTTGGGATAAAAAGGGATGCCTGAGACCCCTTCGGTGGCTACTTCTGAAGGCTGGAGAGGACCTTTAAAGGAAGTTAAAAGCAAAAGGCCGCTCCAGTGTCTATTATGAACAAGACTTTGTGTCTGGTCAACCGTGCCAATTACTCGAAGCTCCAAGTCTGTCTGTATGGGATGGACTTCCTGGAGCTTGGGCTCCATCACTGGAATAACTCAGGCACAGTTGGATCAATTCCCCCTCATCCTAGGAGCCATGGTCTGGGGTGCCAGGGCCCCCCAGAGTCTGGCTTTTGACCCATTGTTGTTGGGCCTGGGGAGGACTCTGAGATTTGATGGGTAGTGTCCGAGGACAATTCATTTCCCAGTGTCCCCCTTGTTTGCAGGTGGGGCAGGGTTTGGTGGGTGGCCGGGGGTTTGGGCAGGATTTGGCCCAGTGTCCTATTTGGTTATATCTGAAGCACAGGCCTGGAGGTCCCACACAGGTGTGTCAAGGTTGGCAGGCCAGAGGGGTTGAATTTTTTTCTTGGATAAGCTGCAGCAAATAAAGCATATTTGGGCTTTCTTTCCTTTTCTTTTTCCTTTTTCGCTTCTTCCTCCCTATTACTGAAAACTTTAAAGGCTATTTCTAGGAGACCTCACTGAGGGGTTTAGGGGCCCTTTTCTAACTGGCATAGTTTTCGGCAAATATCAGAGGCTGACTGACTTATGAACTGGACGTGTAAGTATAGGAGTCTGGTGGGGGTGGAAATATCTAGGTTAGCATATTTCTGGACTGCCTCAGTAAGCCATGAAAGAAAAAGGGCAGGATTTTCATCTTTTTCTTGAGTCACTTCTCTAATCTTATCGTAGTTAACATGAATGTGAGAGCTTTTTAGCATTGCTTCTAGTAAACAGGAGATCATATAATGTAGGTACCAGATGCTGGCGTCGCCAGCTTGATATGTCCACCGTGGTTCAGTTAAAGGAACTACATCATCAGCCTCTGGATTAGCCCTATCTTGGTTATGGAGCTGATCAGCATGAGCTTGGGCTACCTGCCATATCCATTATTTTTCATCAGGTGTTAAAGGCATTTAACGATGTAATAAAGATTATTCCAGGTTAAATGATATGCTTGTGTAAGGCGGAGGAATTCCTCCCTATATCTAGTAGGATTTTCTGAAAAGGATCTCAATTTTTCTTCAATTTGGCTCATGTCAGAAATTGAGAAAGGCACATGAACCCATGTAGGGCCCTCTGGTCCTGTTACCTCTCTGTGAGGAAAGGTGTTTGCTTTGGGTCCTGGTCGATGGAGAGGGAGTGGAAATCTCTTTGGCAGGTTTGGGGTCATCACTTCCTGATTTTGAGGAGGAAGGGCTGGAGAGTGGGGTCTCGCCCCCGGATGTCTCATCACTGGGGCGGTAGGGAGGAGGCTCATCTGCTGGGTGGAAATCAGGAGGTGAGGGTTTAGGGGGCCTTTTAGGGGCTTTAGATTTGGATTCTTTTGTAGTGGAGGGGGAGAGAGAGCAGAGGAGGATTTGATAGGTAGAACGGTCCTTACAGAGAGAAGTACAGCTTCTAAGGTCCCAGAGGGCTTGAATACAGGGGACTTCCGACCACTTGCCATTCCATTTGAGGAAGTTAGTGAGATCTGATAAAACATTGAAATCGAAAGTCCCGAACTCGGGCCAGCAGTTTTGGGTGTCCAATTTGTATTGAGGCCAAATTTGAGTACAAAGTGACTCGAGTTTATGAACCTTGAGATCAGTCAAGAGTAGAGGTTTGAGGTTTCGTTTTACACAGGTCAAGGGAGAGTCCCACAGGACGCATTGGCTTGACCCCATAGCAAATGGCTAACGACTGTCTGGTAGAGACAAAAGGTCGTCACCGAATCTTTCGACTGGGCAAAGGCAGAGACAGACTCTGAAGGAGGGAGAGGGCGTCCCCCAAGTACCTCCCCAGAGGGCCTTTTGGCCGGAGGGTTCCCTGGGAACCCAGAAAGGACGATAGTCTATGGCACCCTAGAGTACCATCCGGGCTTACCTGGGCTCCTGGGTCAGGCGAGAATTTGTGGTGGATGGAGGGAGGTCGAATGGCAAAAGGCCTCTGTCCTGGAGTTGGTCGGTCTCATGAAAAAGAGAGTGAAAGAGAGAGGAAGAGGCCAATATTTCTTGGGCTACATGGAAAACCAATAAAGCTCTCACACAGGGCTTGTACCACTCACGAAGGCACAGGGCGTCCTCTCAGGGAGGGCTTGAAAGCCCAGGTGGGAAAGTAAGCTGGGCAATTTTCCATGCTGCAAAGAGCTGGCCGTGGAGAATGAGAAGGAAACTCAACCTCCCAGGTTTCGGCACCAAGAGTGTAAAGTAAGGGAACCAGAGACGGAGAGGTTCGGAGAAAGAACGAGACCGATACTCCACAGGAGCAGATCACCTTTAATGAGGTGAGAAGGGGCAGCGTCAGACCAGTGAGCTGTGGCACTAAGTCAAAAAAAGAGTAGGTATATATAGAAAACATATATATTCAGAGCTACGTTGTTTTGAGGGGGTCTGTTTTTCCTCAAGATTATTTTGATTAGTTAGCTTTCAACAACTGGGGCAAGGAATTCCTGAGACCAGCCGGAGATTGGGACCAACTGGGAGCTGAACGTAATCAATCTTGATGTTCATTCCTTTCTTAGTGGGGAGAAAGTTCTTCATTTTGTATAGGATGGTGGGAGAGACCCAGAGGGGAGTTTTAAGTCCAGACTATTTTGAACCGTGTAGCTTTCCTTCAGAAAAGCGCTGTGAATGTCTCAACAAGGGACATAAGACCCAGCCTGGGGTGGGTGAAGTGGGTGGAAATTCTAGCTCACCCCTCTGGCTTTGTGGGATCCTGGATGTACAGAGCCTGGTTTCGTTCCCACCACTTTCCAGCCCTTCTACCTTTCTGGAGCCCTGCTGTCTCTGGCCTCTAAGCCCCTGGTTGTAGTGCTAGGTTAAGAACAGCAGAGAGCAGCTTGGAATCACTGCTGGCAGAGGCGGGGCCAGCCTGCAGGAGGCACTGAAACAGGACAGGAAAACTGGCTCCAGGCCGAGGGACTGAGAAAGCCGCACGTGGCCCACACTCCTGGATGTCCCTCTTTCCTGCGTCCGCCAGCAGGAAGTCCCGGTTCCTGGCCTCCTGACCTCAGCAGAGCTGGCTGGGTCTATGTTGTCTGAAAAGAAGGTTGGCGTTTGTTCTTGATCCGGTTCACTGGGCCCAGCAGGAGGAATGTCATCTCTTTCATCTCCTCTCCGGCAAGCCATTCCTTGGTTAAGAGCACAGGCTGGCCGCCAGAGCAGAGAAAATCGCTTGTGATTATCCTGTGTGAGATGCGTAGAAGAGACAGCTGCTCGCCACAGGGATAACCCAAGGTCCCAAGCAGATCCTTTTTTACCAGCAAAGCAGCAGACGTGATTCTAGCTCATGGTTGGTGTGGGAGGGGGTTTGACTGACATCACAGTCAGGCACAGTGACAGACAGCCACAGTGACCTGGCTTCTCACCTTCCCAACCCCATTAAAGTGTCCCTGTTCTCAGCTTCTTTCTCTTGGGCAAAAGAGTGAATTGAAAGATTTGTCCCAATGCAGTGCTAAGGGATGATATTAGTTTTATTTCTTCTTCTCTCCTTTTCCCCAAATCACCTTGCTGATGTCTTGATGTGAGCAAGTTTGTTCCCTCTTTTACCCCAAGGAAGGGTAAGCTAAAGGGGATATGCTTGCTCACAAAATGGGACTCTCAGTGAAACAGTGTTTCTCAAAGTATGATCCAGGACCAGCTGCACCAGAAAATAAGTTATAAAAATGTAGATTTCACTGTGTGACAGTGTCTACCAGATTTAAACACATACCCACCCCATGGCCCGTCAATCCCACTCCTAACTATATGCAAGAGAATAGAACGTGCATGTCCAACAAAAGCCTGGATAAGACCATCTGAGCAGCACTATTTAAAGGATCCCCAAACTGGGAGCAACCCAGATGCCCATCAACAGGAGAATGGAGGAATAAATTGTGGTTTATCCATCTTCAGCGGTAAAGCCGGTAAACTACCCATACAGAAAACAGGGTGGGATGCGTCTCGTAGACATGATGCCGGACAGGATAACCTAGACACGAAAGGGGGAGTCCTGTGTGGTTCCCTTGAGAGGACGTTCAAGCACAGGCTAATCTGTGTTGAGGGAAGTTAGAATAATGGTTACCTGCCGTGGAGGCGGTACGGGCATTTAGAGTGTTGAAACTGTTCCGTATGTTGATCTAAGTAGTGATTTTATAGGCATATGCATAGATAGACAGATAGCTAGCTAGCTAGATATCTAATGACAAAGAATTTATCTTTGTCATTAAAAACTATAAGCAAGCATCATCTTGTTTTAATTAAACTGTTGAAATTAATTTATTTATTTTTGGCTGCACCCAGTCTTCATTGCTGCATGAGCTTCTGTCTAGTTGTGGTGAGCAGGGGCCACTCTCCAGGTGCGGGGCTGGGGCTTCTCATTGCAGTGACCCCTCTTGCCGCAGAGCCCAGGCTTCAGGAGCTGCAGCTCATGGGCTCAGTAGTTGCAGCTCCCGGGCTCTAGAGCACAGCCTCAGTAGTTGTGGTGCTCGGGCTTAGTTGCTCTGCTGGATCCTCCTGAACCAGGGATCGAACCTGTGTCTTTTGCACTGGCAGACAAATTCTTTACCACTGGGCCAGCCAGGAAACCCAAACATCATCTTAATATCTTCATCTTATTCAACAAGTGGATGGATAGAGTGTAATTTATATAATCATTCCCCTAATATATCCTGGATAAGGTCATCAAGAAGACGTGACCACCAGATGACCCTCGAGCTGAACCCGGGCACTTGGAAGCTGTGTCCCCCATCCTCCCCTCCCCTTGTTCTTAGAATGTGTGTTCTGCTTGTCTTCTGGGCTCCCAGAAGCCACTCCAAGGGTATAACCTTGAAATAGAAATGTGACATTGAGACTATCCAATCTGTGTACGTGACTGACTCCAGTTAAGGGCTCTTTGTAAACTTTTAAGATTCTGGCTGACAAGTGCATGCTCAGTCGCTCAGGCGTGTCTGAATCTTTTCGACCCCATGGACTATAGTCCACCAGGCTCCTCTGTCCATGGGACTTCCCAGGCAAGAATACTAGAGTGGGTTGCCATTTCCTTCTCCAAGTGGCGAGTGCAGAAATCTATTAGTCTTGACATCACCCAAGACAAGTCTGATAAGTAAGCTTTCTTACTCATTCAACCTGCCACCTACCAATCTAAGTGATCTGCTTTTTTCTGGGGTCTCCCCCTGCCCTTGGCATTTGGGGCTGGTTTCAGAGTTCCCTTTCTTGCCAGAGCAAACGTCTTGATGAATGTGCTTTCACATCAGTCATTGCATTAAGGATCGTCGCTTTTGGATAGATTATTAAAAATTAATGACCCCAACAAAGACTATGCACACTTTTAAGACACAGGAATTATTGCCACAAGCTGCTCTCCAAAAGCCTTCTATTAATTTGTGTTCCTCTCCATGGTGAGCAAGAACCTGTCTCATTCTGTTCTTGCCAACTTTGAGTATCATAAGTCATCCTAACTCCAAAACCAACTCGGCCAATATAGCTGCAATTGAGCAACTCAACTGGCATCAGTGAGGCTGATCATTTTTTATGTCTTTTCAGATATGAATTTCTTAGTCTTAGGAGTGCCGGTGTGAGCTCTTGATACATATGTTAAGAAGCTGATTTATATTTTACCATATTGCATATGTTTAGGAACAGGCCACAGGTTCCACTCATACTCAGCAAATGAGTTACACAAGCACAGGAAAGCCATCTAGGGGCTTCCTCAGGAGTCTGTCTGCCCAGGTTGTCACACAAGTGTTCATTCAGTTATTTTTTAAATTGTATAGGTAGATAGATACAATTGGGGTTTCCCTGGTGGCGCAGATGGTAAAGAATCTGCCTGTAATGCAGGAGACCCAGGTTCAATCCCTGGGTTGAGATGATCCCCTGGAGAAGGGAATGACAACCTACTCTAGTATTCTTGCCTGGAGAATTCCATGGACAGAGGAGCCCATGTGGTAGCAAAGAGTTGAACATGACTGAGTGACTAACGCTTTCACTCTCACATGGATATATGTGTGTGCAGGATATGTTAGTCGCTCAGTCATGTCTGACTCTTTGCAACCCTTTTGGACTATAGCCCGTCAGGCTCCTCTGTCCATGGGATTTTTCAGGCAAGAATACTACGTGGCTTGCCGTTCCTTCCTCCGGGAGATTTTCCCAAACCAGGGATCCAACCTGCAACTCCTGTTTCTCATGCCTTGTAAGCAGATTCTCTATCTGCTGAGCCATTGGGGAAGCCCATATAAATGTGTATATATTTATATAAATTTATAAAAGATATTCTTTTCACAAGCAAGCCTGTATTTTACATTAAAAAAATTTTTTTAACTCTGAAGCAACTTTTAAAATAAATTAGCTTGGATTTGAGTGTGCCCAGGTACAGTAGGCAAAAAGCTTCTCACTGCTTAGGTGGCTGTGTCTGAAATGAAATCTGGAACTCACTCAAGCGAATGATTTGACTGGACTCTATTTCTGGAGGACTGACTATTTCTGAGGTATTAGAACTTGTCATAAATTCAGCACTTTATGTACTACACTCTGAAATTTCTGAATTGTTTAGAAATCACTTCAAAGCCTAATTTTCATTTGGGGGAAAAAAAAAGGCATACTCTTAACCTATTTGCAAAGAATTGGCGTTTTTACAACGTCTACCGTCTGCACAGAGCATCTTGCCAAAGGTCGAATGAATCTTCAATATCCTTTAATGGGGGACTTCCTGGCAGTCCAATGGTTAAGACCTTGAGCTTCCACTACAGGGCGCATGGGGTTTTGATACCAGATCAGGGAGTCAAGATCCTACCAGCCTCGCAGCCAATAAATAAATCAAAATACCCCTTGATAAAGTTTGGTAGCTGTATTATTCATTTGTGTACCTCCCCTTTCTTGCCAAATTGATTCCTAGGTGTTTCATATTTTTCCTCCTGTTGTTAATGGGCTCTCGATTTTTATATACAATTTCCGCTGAATGATGATATTCAGGAACATATCAGGGGTTTGGATATGCTCCAAGTCTTTGCTAAACTTCCATTTCAATTCTAAGAATTTCAATCTCTATTTTCCTAGATTTTCTAGGTACGCAGAGTGACATGTGGAAACTACAGCATGTTTTGTCTCCTCCTTCTCCGGAAATCAGGTCACAATCCTGATTTACATCTCCTGGAGCAAATTCTGTAAAAGCTTTAAACTTCTGAGTCAGAGAAATCTCAGACAGCTTGTTTCCGCCTTGAGGAAGCTGCCTAACATCTGTGTGCCTCACTTTCCCTCATCTGTAACCTGGTGCCACCACGGAGTCCTGTTCATAGAACTGCTGTGAGATTAGAGGATGCCTACTCACAGCATAGCATCTTTCTCAAAGCCTGACACACATTAGACAAATTATGATTATTTTTTATTATATTTNTTTGTTCTTGATCCGGTTCACTGGGCCCAGCAGGAGGAATGTCATCTCTTTCATCTCCTCTCCGGCAAGCCATTCCTTGGTTAAGAGCACAGGCTGGCCGCCAGAGCAGAGAAAATCGCTTGTGATTATCCTGTGTGAGATGCGTAGAAGAGACAGCTGCTCGCCACAGGGATAACCCAAGGTCCCAAGCAGATCCTTTTTTACCAGCAAAGCAGCAGACGTGATTCTAGCTCATGGTTGGTGTGGGAGGGGGTTTGACTGACATCACAGTCAGGCACAGTGACAGACAGCCACAGTGACCTGGCTTCTCACCTTCCCAACCCCATTAAAGTGTCCCTGTTCTCAGCTTCTTTCTCTTGGGCAAAAGAGTGAATTGAAAGATTTGTCCCAATGCAGTGCTAAGGGATGATATTAGTTTTATTTCTTCTTCTCTCCTTTTCCCCAAATCACCTTGCTGATGTCTTGATGTGAGCAAGTTTGTTCCCTCTTTTACCCCAAGGAAGGGTAAGCTAAAGGGGATATGCTTGCTCACAAAATGGGACTCTCAGTGAAACAGTGTTTCTCAAAGTATGATCCAGGACCAGCTGCACCAGAAAATAAGTTATAAAAATGTAGATTTCACTGTGTGACAGTGTCTACCAGATTTAAACACATACCCACCCCATGGCCCGTCAATCCCACTCCTAACTATATGCAAGAGAATAGAACGTGCATGTCCAACAAAAGCCTGGATAAGACCATCTGAGCAGCACTATTTAAAGGATCCCCAAACTGGGAGCAACCCAGATGCCCATCAACAGGAGAATGGAGGAATAAATTGTGGTTTATCCATCTTCAGCGGTAAAGCCGGTAAACTACCCATACAGAAAACAGGGTGGGATGCGTCTCGTAGACATGATGCCGGACAGGATAACCTAGACACGAAAGGGGGAGTCCTGTGTGGTTCCCTTGAGAGGACGTTCAAGCACAGGCTAATCTGTGTTGAGGGAAGTTAGAATAATGGTTACCTGCCGTGGAGGCGGTACGGGCATTTAGAGTGTTGAAACTGTTCCGTATGTTGATCTAAGTAGTGATTTTATAGGCATATGCATAGATAGACAGATAGCTAGCTAGCTAGATATCTAATGACAAAGAATTTATCTTTGTCATTAAAAACTATAAGCAAGCATCATCTTGTTTTAATTAAACTGTTGAAATTAATTTATTTATTTTTGGCTGCACCCAGTCTTCATTGCTGCATGAGCTTCTGTCTAGTTGTGGTGAGCAGGGGCCACTCTCCAGGTGCGGGGCTGGGGCTTCTCATTGCAGTGACCCCTCTTGCCGCAGAGCCCAGGCTTCAGGAGCTGCAGCTCATGGGCTCAGTAGTTGCAGCTCCCGGGCTCTAGAGCACAGCCTCAGTAGTTGTGGTGCTCGGGCTTAGTTGCTCTGCTGGATCCTCCTGAACCAGGGATCGAACCTGTGTCTTTTGCACTGGCAGACAAATTCTTTACCACTGGGCCAGCCAGGAAACCCAAACATCATCTTAATATCTTCATCTTATTCAACAAGTGGATGGATAGAGTGTAATTTATATAATCATTCCCCTAATATATCCTGGATAAGGTCATCAAGAAGACGTGACCACCAGATGACCCTCGAGCTGAACCCGGGCACTTGGAAGCTGTGTCCCCCATCCTCCCCTCCCCTTGTTCTTAGAATGTGTGTTCTGCTTGTCTTCTGGGCTCCCAGAAGCCACTCCAAGGGTATAACCTTGAAATAGAAATGTGACATTGAGACTATCCAATCTGTGTACGTGACTGACTCCAGTTAAGGGCTCTTTGTAAACTTTTAAGATTCTGGCTGACAAGTGCATGCTCAGTCGCTCAGGCGTGTCTGAATCTTTTCGACCCCATGGACTATAGTCCACCAGGCTCCTCTGTCCATGGGACTTCCCAGGCAAGAATACTAGAGTGGGTTGCCATTTCCTTCTCCAGGTGACGAGTGCAGAAATCTATTAGTCTTGACATCACCCAAGACAAGTCTGATAAGTAAGCTTTCTTACTCATTCAACCTGCCACCTACCAATCTAAGTGATCTGCTTTTTTCTGGGGTCTCCCCCTGCCCTTGGCATTTGGGGCTGGTTTCAGAGTTCCCTTTCTTGCCAGAGCAAACGTCTTGATGAATGTGCTTTCACATCAGTCATTGCATTAAGGATCGTCGCTTTTGGATAGATTATTAAAAATTAATGACCCCAACAAAGACTATGCACACTTTTAAGACACAGGAATTATTGCCACAAGCTGCTCTCCAAAAGCCTTCTATTAATTTGTGTTCCTCTCCATGGTGAGCAAGAACCTGTCTCATTCTGTTCTTGCCAACTTTGAGTATCATAAGTCATCCTAACTCCAAAACCAACTCGGCCAATATAGCTGCAATTGAGCAACTCAACTGGCATCAGTGAGGCTGATCATTTTTTATGTCTTTTCAGATATGAATTTCTTAGTCTTAGGAGTGCCGGTGTGAGCTCTTGATACATATGTTAAGAAGCTGATTTATATTTTACCATATTGCATATGTTTAGGAACAGGCCACAGGTTCCACTCATACTCAGCAAATGAGTTACACAAGCACAGGAAAGCCATCTAGGGGCTTCCTCAGGAGTCTGTCTGCCCAGGTTGTCACACAAGTGTTCATTCAGTTATTTTTTAAATCGTATAGGTAGATAGATACAATTGGGGTTTCCCTGGTGGCGCAGATGGTAAAGAATCTGCCTGTAATGCAGGAGACCCAGGTTCAATCCCTGGGTTGAGATGATCCCCTGGAGAAGGGAATGACAACCTACTCTAGTATTCTTGCCTGGAGAATTCCATGGACAGAGGAGCCCATGTGGTAGCAAAGAGTTGAACATGACTGAGTGACTAACGCTTTCACTCTCACATGGATATATGTGTGTGCAGGATATGTTAGTCGCTCAGTCATGTCTGACTCTTTGCAACCCTTTTGGACTATAGCCCGTCAGGCTCCTCTGTCCATGGGATTTTTCAGGCAAGAATACTACGTGGCTTGCCGTTCCTTCCTCCGGGAGATTTTCCCAAACCAGGGATCCAACCTGCAACTCCTGTGTCTCCTGCCTTGTAAGCAGATTCTTTATCTGCTGAGCCATTGGGGAAGCCCATATAAATGTGTATATATTTATATAAATTTATAAAAGATATTCTTTTCACAAGCAAGCCTGTATTTTACATTAAAAAAATTTTTTTAACTCTGAAGCAACTTTTTAAATAAATTAGCTTGGATTTGAGTGTGCCCAGGTACAGTAGGCAAAAAGCTTCTCACTGCTTAGGTGGCTGTGTCTGAAATGAAATCTGGAACTCACTCAAGCGAATGATTTGACTGGACTCTATTTCTGGAGGACTGACTATTTCTGAGGTATTAGAACTTGTCATAAATTCAGCACTTTATGTACTACACTCTGAAATTTCTGAATTGTTTAGAAATCACTTCAAAGCCTAATTTTCATTTGGGGGAAAAAAAAAGGCATACTCTTAACCTATTTGCAAAGAATTGGCGTTTTTACAACGTCTACCGTCTGCACAGAGCATCTTGCCAAAGGTCGAATGAATCTTCAATATCCTTTAATGGGGGACTTCCTGGCAGTCCAATGGTTAAGACCTTGAGCTTCCACTACAGGGCGCATGGGGTTTTGATACCAGATCAGGGAGTCAAGATCCTACCAGCCTCGCAGCCAATAAATAAATCAAAATACCCCTTGATAAAGTTTGGTAGCTGTATTATTCATTTGTGTACCTCCCCTTTCTTGCCAAATTGATTCCTAGGTGTTTCATATTTTTCCTCCTGTTGTTAATGGGCTCTCGATTTTTATATACAATTTCCGCTGAATGATGATATTCAGGAACATATCAGGGGTTTGGATATGCTCCAAGTCTTTGCTAAACTTCCATTTCAATTCTAAGAATTTCAATCTCTATTTTCCTAGATTTTCTAGGTACGCAGAGTGACATGTGGAAACTACAGCATGTTTTGTCTCCTCCTTCTCCGGAAATCAGGTCACAATCCTGATTTACATCTCCTGGAGCAAATTCTGTAAAAGCTTTAAACTTCTGAGTCAGAGAAATCTCAGACAGCTTGTTTCCGCCTTGAGGAAGCTGCCTAACATCTGTGTGCCTCACTTTCCCTCATCTGTAACCTGGTGCCACCACGGAGTCCTGTTCATAGAACTGCTGTGAGATTAGAGGATGCCTACTCACAGCATAGCATCTTTCTCAAAGCCTGACACACATTAGACAAATTATGATTATTTTTTATTATATTTTAACAGGAACTTAAATGAAAGTGACAGGGAAGGGACACCCGGGTTGTTAGTACCAAACCGGGTGGTGGACAGACGTATACTGACATATGCAACGCAGTCTGTCTCGAGGGAGGTGTGAGGTGCCTTCTACTCCTTACTTCACCAACAGCCTCCGGGAGAGTGGCCATCCCAGCATCTCCCAACTCCCTTGAAGGGAAGTGGGACTCAAACCTAGTGCTTCTTATTTAGTCACAGTCACGTCAGACTCTTCCACAACCCCATGGACTGTAGCCCGCCAGGCTCCTCTGTCCATGGGATTTCCCAGGCAAGGATACCAGAGTGAGCTGCCATTTCCTTCTCCAGGGGATCTTTCCCACCAAGGGATCAGACTCGCAATCTCTTACCTTGGCAGGCAGTTTCTTTACCACTGAAGAAAGGTTTCCTTAGTGTAAAGGTTAAGTTTCTGTACCACCAGGGAAGCCCCAAACCCAGAGAACTTTGCTGGAAAGTCTGTGCTCATCTCTGCTGAAACACCCTGGGGGTGGGGGTGGGGGGATGGATCAGATGTTCATTGATCCCCACCTTGGCTTCACACTAGGAATAGCTGAGGATTTCTAATAACTCACTGATGGCTGAGTTCCACCTTAGAACAACTGGATTGGACTTTTCAAGGGTATTTCTCATATAAGCATCCTCTCAAGGCCTGGCAGGTGATTGTGATGGCCAGGGCTGAGACATACTGATGGCCCTAGTACAGCATCTCTAACATCTACCTTTCAAGCAGTAATCAGGGAAGCCTGGTTCCAAATTCCAGGTGCACTAAAGTGTATCCCACCTCTCTTTTCCATCAGTTAGTTCATCCACGGCTGCCTGTTATGATTAAATTTTATGTGTCAACTTCACTGTCCCGCGTGGCCCAGATATTTGGTCACATATCATTCTGGATGCTTCTGTGAGGGTGTTTTTTGGGTGAAACTAACATCTAAACCATTGGACTTTTTTTTATTTTTAAAGAATTAGTTTGTTTGTTTATTTAATTTTGGCTGTGCTGGGTCTTTGTTGCTACGCAAAAGCTTCCTCTAGTTGCAGCAGCTGAGGGCTGCGCTCCAGTTGCGGAGTGCGGGCTTCTCATTGCAGTTGCTTCTCTAATTGCCAGGCTCTGGCTCTAGGTGGGCGGGCTGCAGTAGCTGCGACTCGCAGCCTCCAGAGCACGAGCTCAGGAGTTGCGGTGCACCGACTTGGTTGCCGTGCAGCATGTGGGATCTTCCCAGACCAGGACTGAACCCATGTCCCCTGCATTACAAGGCAGATCCTTAGCCACTGGGCCATCAGGGAAGCCCTAAATCACTGGACTTTGAGTAAAGCATTACCTTTCATAATGCGTGTGTGTGTGTGGGGCGGGGGGAGGTCTTAAGAAACAAAAGACTCACCTTCTCTGAGCAAGAAGGAATTCTGCAGTTGATTGCTTTGGACTCAGACTGCAAATCTGCCCGATCTCCAGCCTTTCAGCCTGGCCTGTGGATTTTGGACTTACACCTCCACAGATCAATTTCTTCCATACACACCCATCCTATTGGTTCTGTTTTTTCTGGAGATCTAGATAGAGAGCCATAATTAAAACTTGCCTTCTGTTCAACAATCAAATGAAACATCCAACCCCCATTCGTCATTGGAAAACCATGACTAGAGAGTAAGTGTTATAGAAGCATGGGATTTTCAGTCTAAAGGTGAATATTATAGATTGCTTGGTGGTGGTTTAATCACTAATTTGTGTCCGACTCTTGAGATCCCATGGACCGTAGCCTGCCAGGCTCCTCTGTCCACAGGATTCTCCAGGCAAGAATACTGGAGTGGGTAGCCTTTTCCTTCTCCAGGGATCTTCCTCACCCAGGAATCAAACCTAGGTCTCCTGCATTACAGGCAGATTCGAATGAGCTATGAGGGGAACCCATGTTGCTTGGGCCAACTGAAATAGAAGGGCAGAGATGGAATAGCCCTAGGGTGATTGTGCCCCTCAATCCTAAAAACATTTAGGATTGTCTAGAGACATTTTTTTGTTGTCGTCATAATGAGATGAGAGTTAAGGAACTGGAGGAGAGGGTGCAAGCTTGCTGTTGGCATTAAGTGGTCAGAGGGACCAGGGACACTGCTAAACATCTTCCAAGGCACAGAAGTAAGCAGCCAAAAATGCAAGAGCACCGAAGTCGAGAAGCCCTGGGTTAGGATGGTGAAACACTTAGTCATTAAGGAAATTAACTTTTCACCTCTTGAAAGGACGAGGATTATACTCAAGTCAGGAAGGAGGCCTAACGAGGCAGTGGGAATCTGGTTGACGGACTGGAAAAACAGGTTGGGGGAAACATTACTGAAAAGCCTATTGTTGCGGTCCTTTAATGGACCAGAACCTGGTGGTCTGGAGTTGACAATAAGAAAGCGAAAGAGAGAAAGAAGCTAATATTCCCTGGTTTATTCAGAGAACCAATAAAACCCTAGAACAGGGCTTGCACCGCTCACGAAGGCATAGGGCGCCCTCTTGAGGAGGTCTTGAAAGCCTGGGCAGGAGAGTGAGCTTGGAGGCTTTCTACACTCCACAGAATTAGCCAGAGGGAGGGAGAGAGAGAAAGCGAGGGAGAGAGAAAGAAAGACACGGAGACCCAGGCCTCTGGTGGAGCAAGGGTGCTTTAATGATCTTTCTGTGAGCATATATAGGCTGTTGTACAAGGAATTTCTTTTGACAACCATAAAGATCAGCAACCGTTATCAAGGGAACAAGGGTTTAACAACGGTTATAAGGTCAGGAGACAATCCATATCTCAATAAAGAGGATCGAGACTAAGCAGCTTTGTTGTAAGAGAATGTTTACTGAAGGAGACTCATGCATGTGTTTCATCCTGTGACCTCAGGCCTGGGAGCGGCGTGCCATTCCACTCGTTCCTGTTGCCAGGAACTGATAAGGAACAAGGATTTATGAGAAACAGCATGCAGGAATCCTCCTGTTAAACGTTTCCTGACAGCCTACAGCACACCAATCGGGGAAATTCTGAAAAGGCCAGCTCTACCTGGAGGTAGGAAGGGCCAACCAGTAGGAACTTCCTGGGCATGATGTGTGGCTTGAGTTATGTTCCCAAGTGGCCGTGAACTCAGAAGGTTTCTCTCGGGGCATTCTGGATCCAGGACTTAGTGCGAGACCAGGGGAGGTGAGTAGCTGTCTTGTGCTTTGGGACTGTAGCTGTTGTTGCTGTTCTAAGCATCAGATGCAATTTGATGAACTTTCTGGGGGCGCTCAGTGGAGAGAACTAGCATGCCAGACTTCTGGTTTTCTCACTCCCGAGAATGATCTTTTGTACTAAGACGTGCATGACCTTGTAGTTTAACTTCTCAGAACTTGGGATACATGCAAGCAATGGCGGTCATATGTAATGTTCTGAACACAATGCCACATGCAGAAAGCCCTCATTAAGGGCTAAGTGAAGAAGTCGTGAATAAGTGGGAAAAGCAAATGACATAGTAAACAAATAAATGGTGTTTCAGTTCCCTCATCTGTAAAAAGGGGGATACTAAAATACTGATGGCGGGTGTGTGAATCCAGTGGGGTGACACAGTAACGTCACTGAAGGCAGTGTATGCTCAGTCCCTTTAGCCACATCCAACTCTCCATGACCCCATGGACTATAGCCCACCAGGCTCCTCTGTCCATGGAATTTCTCCAGGCAAGAATACTGGAGTGGGTTACCATGCCCACCTCCAAGGATCTTCCCGACCCAGGGATCGAACCTGCACCTCCTGTATTACAGGTGGATTCTTTACCACTGAGCCACTGGGGAAGCCCTGAAAAAGTTTAAGCATCCTTTAAAAACTCCAGATGTTCTACTCTCTCACATGTCTTACATCCCAGAGGATGTTTCCAGGGTGATGCTGAAAATGAAAAGAAAAATGGAAAGATAGGGCTGTGTTGAGATGAATGCATATTAACCTCAGAGAAAAAGGCATGCACATGACTAAAGGCTAAGACCAGGTCGAATGACATGAATATCCAGTTCAGCATCTTAATTTAGGGCTAGCTCTACATGAAGTGGAGGAGGAAATGGCTACCCACTCCAGTATTCTTGCCTGGAGAATCCCATGGACAGAGGAGCCTGGTGGGCTACAGTCCACGGGGTTGCAGGGAGTCAGACATGACTTAGGGACTAAAGAGTAACTACATCAGGCAAGTCCCAAGCAGCTACCTTTAATCAGACACACGAGCCCTGAGTGTATGAGCAGAGGGGGACACAGAAGAGAGAGGGAGCACTCCTCTGCTCTCAGCACCCAGTGTTGATGGAGTCGGGTCAATCCTGGGCACCCAGTCCTAAAACAGACCCGGAGAAATGACAGGGACCATTCTGTAGAGGGACTTCAGACCCTGTTCCAGCTTTCATTTCTTCATTAACTCATCCAGCAAGTAGCTATGAGTCCCATGTCTCCTGCGGCTGCTGCCACAAATTACCATGAACTCAGCGTGCTAGTGAAAGCATTAGTTGCTCAGTCGTGTCCCACTCTTTGGAATCCCATGGACTATAGCCCACCAGGCTCCTCCATTCATGGGATTTTTCCAGATAAGAATACTGGAGCGGGTTGCCATTCCTTTTTCCAAGGGATCTTCCCAACCCAGGAATCAAACCCAAGTCTCCTGCACTGCAGGCAGATTTTTTACTAAGATTCTTTACTAAGGCAGATTCTTTGTCTAAGCCAACAGGGAAGCACCCATTTATTATCTTACAGTTCTGGAGGTCAGAAGTCTGACACCAGTGTCTTGGGGCTAAAATCTGGGTGCCAGAAGGGCTGCGTTCCTTCCTGGAGGCTCTAGGGGAAAATTCTTTCCTTGCCTCTTACAGCTTCTTGAGGCCACCTGCACTCCTTGACTCATGGTCTCTTCCGCATCTTCAGAGCCAGCAATGGTGGATCGAGTCCATCTTATATCAGGTCTCTTGGAATCCTTTTATGGTCCCTTTTCTACTTTTAAGGAATTTTGTGATTGCATTGAGACCACCCAGACCATTCAAGATAATCTTTTTTTTTTAAGATAATTTAAAAATAATTTTCTTTATTTAGTTTTGGCTGAACTGGGTCTTCTGTGCACACAGGCTTTTCTCTAGCTGGCAGTTAGTGGGACTTGTCTCTAGTTGCGGTGCATGGGTTTCTCATTGGGATGGCCTCTTCTATGGAAGAGCACAGGCCCTGGGGTGAATGGGCCTCAGTAGCTGCAACACATGGGCTCAGTAGTTGCTGCTGTCCAGCTCTAGAGCCCAGCTCGAGAGTTGTGGCATGCAGATTTAGTGGCATGTGGGATCTTCCTGGATCAGGGTTCAAACCCATGTCTCTTACATTGCCAGGCAGATTCCTTACCACTGAGCCACCAGGGAAGCCTCAAGATAATCTTATTTTAAGGTCAGTTTATAAGCCACCTTAATTTCATCTGCAACCTTAACCCCCTTGTGCCATGTAACCTAACATTGTCACAGATTCCGGGGATTCACAAGTGAATGTCACTGGTGGGGAAAGAATCACGGTGCCTCCCACCAGCTCCTAGGCTGTGCTTAGTACTCTGCCTAGTACACCTGGGATAGATCAGAGATGTTCTCTTCTTTCAAAGGTAGTGTACTTCCTACAACGGAAGTCAGACATTAAAAAGTAGTAATACATATGAGGAGCAACAAATGATAAAGAAAACATAGTGAGCCAGGGATGGAGAGTTACGAGCATAGATTTCAAGGGCATCATCACAGAATCAGCTCTGTAAAGCTACCATCTGAAGACCTGAGTGTTGAGAGGGAAGCTCCAATCTGAGGTCAAGTTCTGGGCAGAGAGAAACCCAAATGCAAAGGCTCTGGAACACCTTCAGGGAATTGGGAGAAGTCAGCCATGCTGCTGGGCTTCCTTCCCAGGTGGTGCTAATGGTAAAGAACCTGCCTGACAATGCAAGTTAGACAAAAGAGATGCTGGTTCGATCCCTGGGTCAGTAAGATCTCCTGGAGGAGGACATGGCAACCCACTCCAGTATTCTTGCTTGGAGAATCCCATTGACAGAGGACCCTGGTGGGCTATGGCCCATAGGGTAGCAAAGAGTTGGACACAAATGAAGCAACTTAATACAACACAGCACAGGTAATGCTGCTTTAACACTAACAATCATAGCAAACACACCAAGCTTTCTCCGTGGGAGGTGCTATTCTAACAGCTTTTCATGTATTAACTCATTTGCTCCTCTCAGCAGCCTGACGCCTGAGGTGCTGCTATAGTTGCCACACTAGAGAGGAGCCTACAGAAGCTAGATTATTAGCTCAAGGTCACCCAGCAGGGAAGGAATATGTCATCATACATTGAACGATCTCTACAGGATACAGAATGGAATGTGTCTGTCCTGACTGATGCCATGGGGTATGGACCACCAGCCTCCTCTGACCATGGAACTCTCCAGGCAAGGATACTGGAGTCGCCATTTCCTTCTCCGGGGGATCTTCCCGATCCAGGAATCAAACCCAGGTCTCCTGCATTGCAGGCATATCCTCTACCCTGTCTGAGCCCCTAGGGAAACCCATTGCACTTAACTCGATCTACCAAAGATGCTCACCAAAGACACAGCATGTGTGATTACTAATGGTCTGGGAATAGCAAAATGCTGTGCAGTTTCAAGATCCAAATTCAACACAGTTCCAACAATCTGAAACTGTGGATGGACACTAATGAGTTAGTGTTTAACGAGGCTCAAAGGCAAGGCATTTAGATTTCAGAATCTGTCCACAGACCCGCACTACCTTGCCCAGACCACATGTGGAATGTTTTATACTGTTCCCAGGGCTTCTCTGATGAGAGGCGTCCTGACAAGCTGAAACTCGCTCAGAGGAGCTGAAATCTGTTCAATTTGATCACGTCAAAACAGAGGGTGTCTGTTGAATGAAAGGACATGCAGGGCAAATTCATGGCTGACAGATCAGAAGAAACTATTTGAAACTGAAATAGAATTAGATCTAGGCTGCAAAGGGACTTCTGAAAATCACCAAGAAGGCAGAAATGACAATGGAGCGAAGGCAAAGGGTATTAACAGGCAAATCATAGATGTGGAAACGTGAAGCCCAGGCAAGTCTTTGGAGAGAGTCCACTGACACTGATTCCCAGAGGCTCACAGATGAAACCAGTGTGCCTACTAGATGGGTCGCACCCAGAGAGCTGGTGATTCACTCGCCAAGTGAAGACTTGTATGCATTAAGTGTGGTGTGGGGTGTTTGGGTATTGTCATCCCAGCTTTCATGGCAAGAGACATTCAGCTGGTGATGCTTCATGTTGGTGGAGTTGCAGGACTGGGGACCAACTCACTGGAGGTGGACATGTGGCTGGGAGAACCTTCTGGAGCAAACTTTCTTAAGCACATTCATTATCTAGAACAAACTCATACAGGCCCATGAAGGGACATGGATAAGAACACTGGCTGCTGTGCTGGCTGACCTAAAGGCCAACTGGCTCTTCAGCCCTTGGATAAAGCTTCATACATATCATTAGAGCTAATTTCCCATCAGTCCAGTGAAGCTGGTACTATTTCCCCATTTTGTAGATGAATAGACTGAGGGCTGTGAAGTTCAATAACTTGGTCAAGGTCATACTGAGCTTTAAATTCCAATCCTGCTAGATCTCTGTCAGTATATTTGTTCACTAGACCACTCCCTTCCTAACGAGAAATAAGAGGCGAAACTGGAGACAATCTTTCTTTCCCATCACTCCTGTTCTTCCTTCCATCTTGTATCCCTTGCTTCATCCTTTTTAGATAAAAGCAAGAGAAAAGACAGACATTGCAGAAAGAGGGTCTGGTGGGAACTCGGGTGAAGGAGCACTTTGACCTCCTAGAATTCTGACTTCACTAAAGCTTCTTACCCAGCCTCCTAGGATGCTTTGAGTAAAAAAAATTCTTAAAAGAAAAATAAAGACTAACATATATCAAGACCACATGCCAGGCTCTGTTCTAAGGACCTTACATGTCTGTGTCTTCTATGGCCTTGGCCTATGGGATGGCGGGGTGGGGGGCATGGTGATGATTTGGGTCCTTGCATATCAGCAACAACTCTGACCCTGTAGCCATCAGCCCTTGAAATGTCTTTTGTTATTTCCCCCCCTCCAGTTTATAGTTACTTGACTAAATGACCACAAAATCTTTGGGGGGTTAATTGAGGGAATCATTGCTGTGTTTCCACCTGCTGTTCTACATTAAGGCAAGGAGTCCTGCTGTTGGTACCCCTGTGTCATATAGTCATTGGCAGGTCTAGGGGTTGGTGGCCTGCCAGGCAATGTGCTCCTATTGGCTGAGGATAGGTCTCTGGAGAAGAGAGCAGCGTGGGATTTTATCAGCAACACTGACAGCAGTTTGAGGATGGTGCTTGGGCTAATTACAAGGATACAGGTGGGCTATCAAGGCAATCAGCCCAGCATCTCCTGAGACTGAGGGGGAGATGGTGGGATCAGAGAACTCAGGAAAATAAAGGATGGGTGAAAAACAGCTTGTGGTGTTTGAGATGCTGGCAGCATGGCCCCCATTTGCATATGACGCTGTGTGTCAGGGGTGGAGGCCACTGAGCATGCTGGCCCCAAACTGTGCAGAAGGAAGGAAGAGTTTAGGAGGTCATTATGCTAGTAAGTTAAAATCTGGAATCTGACTTAGATGAGGAGATGATGAAGAAGAGGAGGGCTGGTGGACAGGGGGGCATGGTGATGATTTGGGTCCTTGCATATCAGCAACAACTCTGACCCTGTAGCCATCAGCCCTTGAAATGTCTTTTGTTATTTCCCCCCCTCCAGTTTATAGTTACTTGACTAAATGACCACAAAATCTTTGGGGGGTTAATTGAGGGAATCATTGCTGTGTTTCCACCTGCTGTTCTACATTAAGGCAAGGAGTCCTGCTGTTGGTACCCCTGTGTCATATAGTCATTGGCAGGTCTAGGGGTTGGTGGCCTGCCAGGCAATGTGCTCCTATTGGCTGAGGATAGGTCTCTGGAGAAGAGAGCAGCGTGGGATTTTATCAGCAACACTGACAGCAGTTTGAGGATGGTGCTTGGGCTAATTACAAGGATACAGGTGGGCTATCAAGGCAATCAGCCCAGCATCTCCTGAGACTGAGGGGGAGATGGTGGGATCAGAGAACTCAGGAAAATAAAGGATGGGTGAAAAATAGCTTGTGGTGTTTGAGATGCTGGCAGCATGGCCCCCATTTGCATATGACGCTGTGTGTCAGGGGTGGAGGCCACTGAGCATGCTGGCCCCAAACTGTGCAGAAGGAAGGAAGAGTTTAGGAGGTCATTATGCTAGTAAGTTAAAATCTGGAATCTGACTTAGATGAGGAGATGATGAAGAAGAGGAGGGCTGGTGGACTGGAGAAAAGACGGAGCGAAGAGCGGACCACAGTAGTCATAAATGGAACAGGCTGAAAGGGGATTGGATGATGTCCCAGAGCTGCTGTAACAAAGTACCACAAACAACAGCTATGTATTGTGTTACAGGTCTGGAGGCTAGAGTCTGAGATCAAGGTGTAGGCAGGGATACACTCCCTATGGATAGAGACCTTCCTTGTCTCTTCAGCTTCTGGTTTGCCTATAGGTCCTTGGCACTCATTGGCTTGCAGCTGCATCAGTTACAGCATCAATTACTCTGTCTCTCTTGCCACATGCCTTCCCCCTGTGTGTGTGTCTCTCTCCTCTTCTCATAAGGACACCTGTTATCTTGGATTAGGGCCACTTAATGACCTTGTCTTTATCACATCTACAAGACCTTTATTTTCAATTAAGTCCACATCCATAGCTACAAGGGCTTAGGGCTCAGTATATCTTTCCATGCTCTTCTGTGCTCAGTCGCTCAGTTGTGGTCCAACTTTTTGCAGCCCCATGCACTATAGTCTGCCAGGATCCTCTGTCCAGGGATTTTCCAGGTAAGAATACTGGAGTGGGTTGCCATTTCCTCCTCCAGGGGGTCTTCCCAACCCAGGGATCGAATCCAGGTCTCCCACATTGCAGGTGGATTTTTACCAGCTGAGCTACCAGGGAAACCCATATCTTTCTGCTGCTGCTGCTGCTAAGTCACTTCAGTCGTGTTCAACTCTGTGCGACCCCATAGACGACCTCCCACCTGGCTTCCCCGTCCCTGGGATTCTCCAGGCAAGAACACTGGAGTGGGTTGCCATTTCCTTCTCCAATGTATGAAAGTGAAAAGTGAAAGTGAAGTCGCTCAGTTGTATCCAACTCTTAGTGACCCTATGGACTGCAGCCTACCAGGCTCCTCCATCCATGGGATTTTCCAGGCAAGAGTACTGGAGTGGGGTGCCATTGCCTTCTTCATATCTTTCTGAGGGGGACACACTTCATCTGATAAAAGCAAAAATCCTGAACTTTATAGCTCACTGTGTTGCTCTGAAAATTAAGCAATAGGATGCAATGAAAAGACATGGGTAAAAAAAAAAAAAAAAAAAAAAAAAAACCTCTGAATTTACTGCTCACTACCCTGGATGGGTTACTGGCTTGTGTTGAGCTTCCAGGATAGCTCAGTTGGTAAAGAATCCACCTGCAATGCAGGAGACCCTGGTTTGATTCCAAGGTCGGGAAGATCCCCTGGAGAAGGGAGAGGCTACCTACTCCAGTGTTCTTGCCTGGAGAATTCCTTGGACTGTATAGTCCATGGGGTCACAAAGAGTCGGACACGACTGAATGACTTTCACTTATCATTTTCATGAGGCAGATTCAGGGTGGAATCCCTTTGAACTGGAAGATTCTGATGTATCAGTGTTTTCTATTTAAAATAGGTCAAAAGCAAGTGATGTGGAAGCCACGGCCAAGCTCAAGTCTTCTGAGCCATAAATCAAATACCAGTCTGGGAGCCAGTGACATGGGATGTGTCAATAGTTATTGACATGTGAAAGCACGTCACAGTACTGACACCAAGTTTTCTTCATTCACACCTCCCCACCAGGGCTTTCTGATCCTCCTGCCCAAAGGCTGAGCTGGAGTTTTCTTTTTAGCTCATGGTTTTATGAAAGGGCTTCCCAGGTGGCTCAGTGGTAAAGAATCTGCCTGCAGTGCAGGGGATGCCGAAGATGCAAGTTCAACCCCTGGGTTGTGAAGATCCCCCAAAGGGGGAAATGGCAACCCACTCCTGTATTCTTGCCTGGAGAATCCCACAGAGAGAGGAGCCTGGCGGGCTACTGTCTGTGGATTCACAAAAAAGGCAGACATGACTGAGTGACTAAACAAAAACTAATCTTATAAAAAGGTACTTCTATTTTTAAAATAAGTTGACTTGACTATTTAATATTCAAAGTATTTAATTAAATCAAAGTATTTCAAATTACATATTAGCAGAGCGTATCTGAACACATGTCATCAAATGAGACTAACTGCATGGTTTCCAAAGGATTGTCTGGCAAAATGTACAGGCTGCTTGGAATGGCATCAGGAGGCAGTTCAAAAGCTGAAAATTGCTGTAAGCACTTATTTTAAAATAAAGTTTAATTTTCACTTTAACACATTTTCATGGTTAGAAAATGGAAAGAAAAAAATAGAAAAGGTGAAGGAAACAAAACTAACACATTCTTGGAAATTACTATGAGTGTTTTCTTATATTTTCTTCCTGACTTTTTAAGAGATGGTTTACAATCATTGTTTAATTATCAAGCACCTTGGCTGAACCCACTGAGTAAAATGGATTTACTGTTACAAACCCCAGCATCTATCCATCACAGTCACGCCCCTGTGGATATTTGTAAAGGGAGGACTCTATTCTAGGCATAAAAGAAAATGGCCTGTTGCTAACGATTTTTATTCGAATTATTCAGGCAAATGAAAATTCTAAGGTTCTTTCCCATCAGCCCACATCAGCTGGGTCTCATTGCATTTCTTTCTTCTTTTTGGCTTGCCTGGGAGTCAAGCAAAGAGAAAGCCTGTATTTGGAACAATCATTAGTCTGATTATCAGTTCTAATAAAAAGCTCTAGCAGGCATTTCTCCAAATATTGGGGCTGGAAGGACTGGGTTTGTTGATATTTGTCTTGGTGTAAGAAAGCTAGCAACCAATAGTCCTGGTGAGAAGTGGAGGATATGAGGGGCTGACACACCCACCCCCAAAGAAGAGATCAGTATCATCGGTGGTTCTTCAATTCTGCAGCATACAAAAGATCTGACTCAAAACCCTGGGTCCATGATGACATGAAGTCAGGAGGCTGGAGACTGATGGTGGGGGAGCCAGGCTGATGTCAGGAGGGACAGGTTGAAGGTCTCGCTCAGGATAATGGTAGCGGGGATGCAGAGAACCCAGGTAGAGACATCCTCTGAGACGGGGTCACCTGGATGTGGGGCTCCTGGAGGAGGAAGATGACAGGTTAGCTAGCTCTTATCCAGCTGGGGCAGCAGAGTGTTTGACAGTATTATTCCCGGAGATCGAGGGAGAGGAGGAGAAAGTGTCTGCACAGCTCCCAGCTCCCCCTGTTCTGTGCCCTCTGCTGCTCATCAGCAATGGACAGCCATCCATTCACTGACTCCTCTGTCCACCTGCCTCCCATCCTCCCCCAAAGCTCTCCTTGAACGTGGCTGAGCGTGCTCTGGGAGTGGCACTTACACTGTCTGGGGGAAGTTCTTGTAAAGTGCTCCTGCTGAGAATATTCCAGGTAGTTTCTGCACTAAATATTAAGTCTGAGATTTCATGAGCCACACGAACAACCCAGAACAGGGACAGCAAATATGACCCATGGGCTGACTCTGGCCCACTCCCTATGTTTGTAAATAAAACTTTATTGGAACATAGTCATGATCATCTGTGTACAGAATGTCTCAGGCTGCTTTCATGCTCCAATGGCAGAGTTGAGCAGTAGCAACAGACGGCATGGCTAACAAAGCTGAAACCCATCAGGCCTTCCGGAGAAAACATTCATCTGCCCTTCACTAGTGCATTCTCTCCTCCCTCTGGTGCTGTGAACAAGTGTGTAATAGTGATTCTAGAAGGTGCACTTCTCCAGTGGGAGGCAACATGGGTAAACCTATGGCTGATTCATGTTCATGTTTGGTAGAAACCAATGCAATACTGTAAAGCAATTCTCTTCAACTAAAAATAAATGAATAAAGCAACTTGTGGCATGTAAATTATAGGGTAAGAAAGCTGTGGGGTCTTTTTTTTTTTTAAAGAAAAAAAAGGCCAAATAATATGGAAGTTGAGAATTAAGCATTGAATGAATGAATGAATGACTTAAAAGAGGCAGTGTCCCTAAACTAGAGAATGACATGACATAGGAGCACAAAGAGCTGAGAGCCAAGAGGGTCAGACTGTTCCTTTAATAAGTCAGAGGGGACAGTGACGGGTATAAATTTGTAAAAACTTTCTGGAATCCAAAACATGGATGTGCATCAAGAGACCTAAAAATGTACATTGCATTCTATTCTCGGGCACTGCATCTTGACATGGTAATCCCATTTCTTGAAATCTATTTCAAGGAACGAATCCAATGTTGGAGGAACTATTTGCCCACACATGTCTATTCCACAGCTGTTTCCAAGACTGAAAAAAGGAAATCAACCTACATGACCAGCTGGGTAAAGAACATATGGGCACTGAAAAGACTGTTACCGTACAGCCATTACAGTGATGTGAATGATGACGGGAATATTCTGGAACGTAAACTGGAAAAGAAGCAGGATGACAAAGTGCAAGTAAAGTACAGAAACTACCATATGGAATTACAGGCGCAAGATGGTACTACAGTAACAGCGATGACCTGGTTTATGGATTCCTCTTTACTCTGTGTCAACATTGGGAGGAGACATTTTCACACGTGATCTCTTTTAATCTTGACACAAAGCTTGTGAGTTAATCATTTTTCCATTTCATAGATGAAGAAATGAAGACTGGAAGGAAACTTCTACAAGGTCATGAAATTGGCAAGAGGTCAAACCCAAACTTTGCTAACTCTCATCCCTGTGCTTACAGCAGTTATGTTAGACATTTTTTTTTCTTTGCTACAAAAAGTGTGAAAATGGAAAGGTTTGGGTTAACTGTAGCAACAGCTGCCAGTGATCAATAAAGTCGTCCCAGGAGACTGTCCAAGGCAGTCACAGAGGGAGCTTTCTCGAGGATGCAGGAAGCCCTCCCAGCTGGGGAGGAGGGAAGTTGTGCCCATTTCACAGATGCAGACCCTGAAGAATCTGGAAGGAACAACCAAGGCTCGGGGCCAAGCAGTGAGGACTGAAGGGAGGGTACTGGGACACCTGCAAGCTGACCCAAGGAGAACTCCTGACAGCTCACTTTCCCCAGGAGGGTGGGAAGTTGCTGGCGCTGAGAGTAAGCCAAGGGTCAAGGGCCAAGGGTACCCTGGTGAGCCAGGCTGCACTGGGGGAGCCGGGCGGCAGGTGTGAGAAGGAGGGCTTAGGCTGGCCTAGTGCCTAGTCACTGGAGCTAGCTGGTACACAGGGCGGAGGGCAAAGACCAGGGATGCCAATGGTGGCACAGCAGGAAAAGCTCAGCTGAGGATGCCCTCTGCATGTCATTTCTCAGAGGAGCCAGGCCTTGCACCTCACAAATCTGCACGCCAGCAGTGTTCTTCAGAGAGTGGACCCAGATCATAAAAAAACAAATGGTAAAAAGTGAGGAGGCCAAGGTGATAAAAGCAGGCAAAAGCGCCCATGCTGGACCGGGATACAGTATTCAAAGATGGATTGGTGGGCCCTAGCACTGAAATTGACAGTGGATTCGGTCCAAATCCAAGTGATCCCGAGTCCCTTTGGGTCAAAGGTCAGCAACAACACTTTCCTACGTCTCCTGACACCATGCTCAGGTACGAGGAACACCCCTCACCTGAGAGCCGGTGGTCTCCAACACGCCTCAGGAGCGAGTGTGGCAGAGGAAGCTAGCTCAGGCGCGCCCTCTTTCTTGCTGTGTGACCCTGGGTTAGCAGCCTCCCCTCTCGGAGCCTCGATTTCCCCACCTGCTACTGAGAACTTCCAGCAGCAGATGCTATCATAAGTATCCCAGACGTATTGGCTCCTCACAACATGCCTAGGAGGTTGGCCTCCGTGGTCTTCACCCCTGTTTATGGATCAGGAGACAGAAGTCCCACAAGGAGAAGGGCCTTGTCTGACGTCACAGGAAGTGGGGAAAGGAGGGGGGATTTCAGAGCCAGGCCCAGGCCATAGGCTTGCAACAGTGAAGCCACATAAAGCGCCAGGTGACTGGCTTTGGCCACGGTCTCCCTGCCACCAGTGAAGGCAAATGCCAGACAGTTTCTCTGAGTCTGAGCTGCGCTCAGAAGACACTGCCTTTCCAGGGGTGTGAGATGTTTCAGCTGACAGGAGAGAACTGAGCCAGCTCCTCCTGAGTGTATTTCACTTAAAGGTGTTCATGAATTAGATGGCTTCAACTGAAAAAAAAAATTATGTATTTCAATGGACTCCTTACTGTCACTATCTTATCTGAGTCCATGATTCTCCCAGATCGTCATCCTCCGCTTTCTGTTTGGGCCCCATGTGGAGAGGGTGGGAGACTCCGTGAGTTGGGGAGAAAGCTGTGCAGTGCCTGTTGGGACGAGAGAGGCAGTGGGGTAGATGTGGGGGGAGGGAGGGGGCCTACAGGGAAAGGATCATAGAAGACAGCAAGTGCCCCAGGGATGGAGTAGGGGGGAAGCATGGTAAGGGGGGACCCCTGAGAAGGATGGGGAGATCTGCAGGGAAGCAGGGCTTGGGGTGATGGGAGCCCTTGGGTTTAAGAACAGGAGGTCCTTGTGGTTTTTCAAGGGAGTCGCTTGGATGGGCCTCATCCCGGATCTCAGGCAATAACACCAGAGTGTCAGGCCCATAAGGGCATGAGCCAGGTGGCTTGTCCATCTCTGTCCCTGGGACCAGTCCAGGTGCGTCAAGCACACTGTAGGTGTCAGTACTGATGACTGATTGAGTGGATGAGCGTAGGAGAGAGAGGCCTTGACGATAAAAGCAGAGAACAGTCCAACAAGGTAGACTCAGCCCCGCAGAGATAGAGAAAGGATTTGACCATCTAGGGACTTCTCTACAGACATTTTTTTTCCACAGGAGGAATTTATTGTTTGTTTTTTTTTTTTAACTTTTCATATTGGGAAAAGTTGGTTTAACACTCAACATTCAGAAAATTAAGATCATGGCATCTAGTCCTGTTACTTCATGGCAAATAGATGGGGAAACAATGGAAAAAACACTTTCCTACGTCTCCTGACACCATGCTCAGGTACGAGGAACACCCCTCACCTGAGAGCCGGTGGTCTCCAACACGCCTCAGGAGCGAGTGTGGCAGAGGAAGCTAGCTCAGGCGCGCCCTCTTTCTTGCTGTGTGACCCTGGGTTAGCAGCCTCCCCTCTCGGAGCCTCGATTTCCCCACCTGCTACTGAGAACTTCCAGCAGCAGATGCTATCATAAGTATCCCAGACGTATTGGCTCCTCACAACATGCCTAGGAGGTTGGCCTCCGTGGTCTTCACCCCTGTTTATGGATCAGGAGACAGAAGTCCCACAAGGAGAAGGGCCTTGTCTGACGTCACAGGAAGTGGGGAAAGGAGGGGGGATTTCAGAGCCAGGCCCAGGCCATAGGCTTGCAACAGTGAAGCCACATAAAGCGCCAGGTGACTGGCTTTGGCCACGGTCTCCCTGCCACCAGTGAAGGCAAATGCCAGACAGTTTCTCTGAGTCTGAGCTGCGCTCAGAAGACACTGCCTTTCCAGGGGTGTGAGATGTTTCAGCTGACAGGAGAGAACTGAGCCAGCTCCTCCTGAGTGTATTTCACTTAAAGGTGTTCATGAATTAGATGGCTTCAACTGAAAAAAAAAATTATGTATTTCAATGGACTCCTTACTGTCACTATCTTATCTGAGTCCATGATTCTCCCAGATCGTCATCCTCCGCTTTCTGTTTGGGCCCCATGTGGAGAGGGTGGGAGACTCCGTGAGTTGGGGAGAAAGCTGTGCAGTGCCTGTTGGGACGAGAGAGGCAGTGGGGTAGATGTGGGGGGAGGGAGGGGGCCTACAGGGAAAGGATCATAGAAGACAGCAAGTGCCCCAGGGATGGAGTAGGGGGGAAGCATGGTAAGGGGGGACCCCTGAGAAGGATGGGGAGATCTGCAGGGAAGCAGGGCTTGGGGTGATGGGAGCCCTTGGGTTTAAGAACAGGAGGTCCTTGTGGTTTTTCAAGGGAGTCGCTTGGATGGGCCTCATCCCGGATCTCAGGCAATAACACCAGAGTGTCAGGCCCATAAGGGCATGAGCCAGGTGGCTTGTCCATCTCTGTCCCTGGGACCAGTCCAGGTGCGTCAAGCACACTGTAGGTGTCAGTACTGATGACTGATTGAGTGGATGAGCGTAGGAGAGAGAGGCCTTGACGATAAAAGCAGAGAACAGTCCAACAAGGTAGACTCAGCCCCGCAGAGATAGAGAAAGGATTTGACCATCTAGGGACTTCTCTACAGACATTTTTTTTCCACAGGAGGAATTTATTGTTTGTTTTTTTTTTTTAACTTTTCATATTGGGAAAAGTTGGCTTAACACTCAACATTCAGAAAATTAAGATCATGGCATCTAGTCCTGTTACTTCATGGCAAATAGATGGGGAAACAATGGAAACGGTGGCTGACTTTATTGCGGGGGGGGGTTTCAAAAATCACTGCAGATGGTGACTGCAGCCATGAAATTAAAAGACGTTTGCTCCTTGGAAGGAAAGTTATGACCAACCTCAACAGCATATTAAAAACCAGAGACATTACTTTGTCAACAAAGCTCCATCTAGTCAAAGCTATGGTTTTTCCAGTGGTCATGTATGGATGTGAGAGTTAGATTATAAAGAAAGCTGAGCACCGAAGAATTGATGTTTTTGAACTGTGGTGTTGAAGAAGACTCTTGAGTTGAGAGTCCCTTGGACTGCAAGGAGATCCAACCAGTCCATCCTAAAGAAGATCAGTCCTGGGTGTTCATTGGAAGGACTGATGTTGTAGCTGAAGCTCCGATACTTTGGCCACCTGGTGTGAAGAGCTGATTCATTTGAAAAGACCCTGCTGCTGGGAAAGATTGTAGGCGGGAGGAGAAGGGGACAACAGAGGATGAGATGGACATGAGTTTGAGTAGGCTCTGGGAGCTGGTGATGGACAGGGAAGCCTGGCGTGCTGCAGTCCGTGGGGTCGCAAAGACTCAGACACAACTGAGCAATTGAACTGAACTGAACTGACACAATGAAGCATTTAATTTGCTTATCCCATCTGTTGCAAGACACAGCATCTTAGTTCTTTCCAGTAATATCTTTCAGCATAACAGACTCAAATCAGTTGCCATAAGCCATGAAGAGCAGAAATGTGATCTTCGTGGAGCACAGGTCAGAAGAGGAAGTTGATATTGGGAGGCTGTTTGGTACTGGAAGAGGATGGAGAGAGAAATACGTGCTCCCAAGGATGAAGAGAGGGGCGGAAGTTTATCAAGTCTCAGGGCCTGATTCAAAGCATTTTCTTTCACTGTAGCCCTCAGCCTGCAAAGAGGGGCTCCCATTTCTTTTCTTGAAGTGGAAATCACAGCTCAGCCTGGTTCCTCAACTTGCCCAAGGTCACACAGCTAGTCAGCAGGATGGGAACTGCTCGGTGTGTTTCTGAAGTATAAAACCCCTCCAGTGCCCATGGCGATGCACTGTCTACCCTTGAGGCTTCCTGGAGAGCTTGAGGGAGGGTCAGTCACCTGTCCAGCTCAGTCTGAGGGCAGGACGGACTCCACAGTGACAGCGGCTAAGCTAGGTCTCCTGTTCCCGTGTCCCAGGCGTGTGTGCAGATCTCAGCACAGGCGGTCTCCTGGGGTCCCTGAAACCACATCACAAGCAGTCCCCGACTCCCAGCCTCACCCTAGTCCCAGCCCCCCTCACCTCCCTCTTGTATGGACCAAACTGGGTCTTGCTGCTTACACTTGTCCTCACCCTCCAATCTTTCCCCAGTGCTAACAGCCCAGCTCCACGAAGCTGCCCCAGAGGCCTTTGTAAAGAGCCTTTTTCATCATTCCCCTCAACCCCCCACCCAAATTTAGAACCCTTCACTATTGTTTTCTAACTTTTTATTTTACATTGGAGGATTGACAATATTGTGTTAGTTTCAGGTGTATACAGCCAAGTGACTCAGTTACTCGTATACACGCATCTATTATTTTTCAAATTCTCTTCCTGTTGAGGCTGTTACGTAATATTGAGCAGAGTTCTCCATGCTGTACAGAAGGTCCTTGTGGGTCATCTGTTTTATCTCTAGCAGTGTGAACATGTCCATCCCAAACTCCCTAACTATCCCTTCTTCCCGTCTGTCCCTTGGTAATGAGTTCATTGTCTAAATCTGTGAGTCTGCTTCTGTAGAATACAGAACAATATTTCGTTCTCATATACAATCCCGCCTTCCTAAGCTTGTCTACAAGGCAGGCCTTACTCCAGCCACGCTGGTCTCTCAAACCCTCCCACACAAGCCTCCCCGAGCCCCAGCCCTCCCCATCCCTACTCCTTTCACCTGGTCCCGTGTGCCAACCACCACCCCCCCATACCCCCAAACGTGCACACACGTGGAGTTAAGTCTCACTCTTCGTATAGGTCGGAATCTCCTGATACTGTCTCTGGTGCTATTTTACACCACTCTCTAGAGTTTTCCGTAATTGTATTTAAATATCTGTTCAAGGGCAGGGCTGTTTTTCTGTCTGATTCGTCACTGCAAAGGGCCCAGAGGACAGGGACTTTCTCTGCTTTGCTCAGCTCTGGATGCATGATGCCTAGAACCGGGTGGTCCCTGTAGGCAACAGATCTGATGCAACTGTATGCAACTGATCTGCTAGGATTTTGGAATCAAAAGCATTCATTGTTGTCCTTCAGTTCAGTTCAGTCACTCAGTCATGTCAGACTCTTTGCAGCCCCATGGACTGCAGCATGCCAGGCTTCCCTGTCCATCACCAACTCCTGGAACCTGCTCAAATTCATGTCCATTGCATTGGTGATGCCATCCAACCATCTCATCCTCTGTCATCCCCTTCTTCTTCTGCCTTCAATCTTTCCCAGCATCAGGGTCTTTTCCAGTGAGTCAATTCTTCTCATCAGTTGGCCAAAGGGAAAAAAAAAAATTGGAAACTCCCTTCCAGACCCCTACTGTGCTTGTCAAGACAGAGCTTTCGTGCTCCCTCGAAGAGTCAGCCTGTAAACACAGCTGCCTCTGACTGCCTGGGAAAGGCTGCCTCACTCGCTTTGGTGAACACACGATGCATTCATCTCATTGCTCTTGAGCTGGTCAGGGAATTCAAAGCTAATTAGATGGGATCAATAAACAAGGCAGCCAGTTTTCAAACTGAGCACAGCTTTCCTGTAATTAAGCCTTGCTGGGAAGTAAATGTCACAGGCCAGCCTATGAGCCACACATAAGAGGGAATCATGACAAATCTGATCATTCTAATGCTAATTAGAGCTTGGCTGCTCTGAGAGTAGTAGTGAAAGTTTATTCCTTTTTGCTAATCTTAGAAAAAACCAGAGGGAGTTAATCACAGGGTGAGCATGGCAAAGCCAGACTGTCTGTATGCTTCTGACTGAATGCTTCTGATTCCAAAATCCTAGAGCACTGCTGCTGCTGCTGCTGCTAAGTCACTTCAGCCGTGTCCGACTCTGTGTGACCCCATAGACGGCAGCCCACCAGGCTCCCCCGTCCCTGGGATTCTCCAGGCAAGAACACTGGAGTGGGTTGCCATTTCCTTCTCCAATGCATGAAAGAGAAAAGTGAAAGTGAAGTCGCTCAGTCTGTCCGACTGTTAGCGACCCCATGGACTGCAGCCCACCAGGCTACTCCGTCCACTGGATTTTCCAGGCAAGAGTACTGGGGTGGGGTGCCATTGCCTTCCCCGAGAGCACTGCACAGGTCTGAACAAACTTGGTCCCCAAGGTAGGTCCTTGGGAAAGCCTTCATCTTAGTCTGTGTTCCAAACCAGTACACATATTGAGACCCTTCACCCTTCAAGCCCACCACACTGGAAGGCAGGACTATTACGGAATCTCAACTCATACTGCTCGCCTCATGACAGGCCAATTATCAAAAGAGGAGCTGTTAAGGTAAGGAATAACGACCATATTTGGAAAGTCAGCTGAGAAGATGTGGCTTGTGCCCCCAAAGAACTATCTTGCCTGAATTAGAATTCAGGTTCCTTTTGTACTAAAAGGGGAGGGAGTCAAGTGAAACACTTCCCGGCCCCCATCAGCCTCCAGAGGGGAAGTGCTCATTTCTTCTTCCCTGCAGTGATTCAAGAGGCATCACACATAGTGCAGTGGGAAAGAACCCACCTGCCAATGCAGGAGGTGTGGGTTCGATCCCTGGGTCAGGAAGAGCCTCTGGAGGAGGAAATGGCCACCAGCTCCAGTACTCTTGGCTGGAAACTTCCACGGACAGAGGAGCCTGGTGGGCTACAGTCTATGGGGTTGAAAAAAGTCTGACACAACTGAGGGAGCAGAGCATAGCAGCAGTTATTCCCCGGTAGGCCTGGTCAGGATGTTTCCTGTGAGCTGAAGAAAGGTATTTTAGCTTAATGCTCATCACCTGGGAGGCAGGATTCCCAGAGATGGACCATTACGTCTAACTTGAGCTTCTAGGCATTATTAGAGAGTAATATAGAATACAAAATGGTCTTCCCTATTACAAGATCTCTCATGTCTCTGCCCCTGACATGGCAGAAAAAGGCATGATGTTTAGCATTGGATGGCTGGAGTTGAATTCCTGGCAAGTGAGTTCCTAATTCTAGAAGAGTTGACATTCAGCAGCCTCTGAGCCTCAGTTTCCAAATCTCTAAAATAGGCACAGTAATGACCTCTGCAGCAGGTTGGGAAGGGCCTTCATTGTTCATCCAGGGTTTCTCAAAGCACGGACCCCAGGATGCTTTTTGGTTGAGTGTGGATGAGCATGGTCTTATGTGAGCATCAATGCATATGTTTTGATGTCTAGTAAATTATAGTAGAAAGCTGAGCGCTGAAGAACTGATGCTCTCGGGCTGTGGTGTTGGAGAAGTCCCTTGGAGTGCAAGGAGATCCAACCAGTCCATCCTAAAGGAAATCAATCCTGAATATCCATTGGAAGGACTGGTATTTGAAGCTGAAACTCTTACACTTTGGCCACTTGATGCGAAGAGCTGACTCATTTGAAATGAAAGACCTTGGTGCTCGAAAAGATTGAAGGGGGGAGGAGAAGGGGACGACAGAGGATGAAATGGATGGCATCACCAACTCAATGGACATGAGTTTCAGTAAACTCCGGGAGTTGGTGATGGACAGGGAGGCCTGGTGCACTGCAGTCCATGGGGTCGCAAAGAGTTGGACACGACTGAGTGACTGAACTGAACTGAGATTCCACACATATACGTAAGGCCATGGTCTTTAACCCTGGCCACAAAGACGAGGCCAGCTGAGGATGGAGACAGACTCGGGGTGTTCAGCTAAAAGCCAAAGATGCCGAGGGACACCAGCAGGCAAGAGAAAGGCGTGGGGCACGTGCTCCCCGAGATCCCTCCCCATAGCCCTCCCTTCCTCCACTTTGGCTTCAGATTCCCAGCCCCTAGAAGTACAGAAGGACACAAGCCTGCGACTTTAAGCTGCTCAGTTGGCGGTGCTTTGTCATGTAGCCTTAAGAAATGAAAACAGACTGGGAGGGCTTTGATTCCTAGCCCTGCCTGTTACATGCCGGCTGTTCCTCCTCAGGCAAGTTTCTGGACCCCAGGCTTCCTGTCTGCAAAAAGAAGGAAGGTGTTGGATCACAGTTGGCGGTGCTTTGTCATGTAGCCTTAAGAAATGAAAACAGACTGGGAGGGCTTTGATTCCTAGCCCTGCCTGTTACATGCCGGCTGTTCCTCCTCAGGCAAGTTTCTGGACCCCAGGCTTCCTGTCTGCAAAAAGAAGGAACGTGTTGGATCTGCGTTTGCCAATTTTGCTGATAATTAGAATTACCGGGGGCACATTCAGTGCGAGTTTATGATACCTTCCCTCCAGATTTTCAGAATCAGTGGGTCTGGCCGGGGCGGGGGGAAGGTCCAAAAATCTGTTTTTAAGAAACTCTGCAGGTGGTAGCAGTGACCTGTGTCTTGCTGTCACTGTCCTCTCTGGTGTTCTAGGCTTCTTCAGGGTCAAGCTTTGCCCTTGACTCTCTGCAAGCCTGCCCTGAATGGTGCGTGTTGACATCTGTGCCCACACACCCAGACTGCAGACCAAGGAGGGCAGATACCCTTCTGTGTCTGAATGTTGCCTGGAAGACGGCCCATGCTTAGGATTCCAGCATCGAACTCAGAGATAAATCGTCTTTACATACAAATGTTCTGTTGCAGGAAATGTGACCAAGGTCCTTGCGGACTCTCACATGTGCCTCCCTTCCTCCAGGCTGGCCAAGCCCCACTCCAGTCTAACCTCCATGCTCTTTTGAAGGAATCATGAGGCAGACAAGAAAGTAAAAGTGTTAGGCACTCAGTCGTGTCTGACTCTGCGACCCCACTCACTGTAGCCCACCGGGCTCCTCTGTCCGTGGAATTCTCCAGGCAAGAATGTTGGAGTAGGTTTCCATTTCCTTTTCCAGGGTATCTTCCCAACCCAGGGATCGAACTCCAGGTCTCCTGCATTGCAGGCAGATTCTTTACCACTGAGCCACCAGGGAAGCCCCGGAGGCAGACATAATTCTTAAAAAAAAAAAAAATTTTTTTTTGATTTTGTCAATCAGTCTAGCCGATTGACAATGCTGCAATAGTTTCAGGCAAACACTGAACGGACTCATCCCTACGAGGCAGACACCATTCTAAGTGACTTGGTCCTGTGAAGTGGGTTCCCTGACTCTTGCCTTTTACAGATAGGGAGGAAACAGATTCAGAGAGGTTAAGTGGCAGTTCCAGTGTTAAGGTCGCAGAGCCAGTGAGGGAGCTGGGGCGTGAACCTGGNCTCATCCCTACGAGGCAGACACCATTCTAAGTGACTTGGTCCTGTGAAGTGGGTTCCCTGACTCTTGCCTTTTACAGATAGGGAGGAAACAGATTCAGAGAGGTTAAGTGGCAGTTCCAGTGTTAAGGTCGCAGAGCCAGTGAGGGAGCTGGGGCGTGAACCTGGCTGGTGGTCTAGTATCAGCATCTTAACATCTCTGTCACTCACCATCCCGTCACTCAAAGCAAACCCCTTGCCGAGAGGATCCAGCCCAAGCAGCTGGGCTCATCCCCTCTTCCTGTCCCAGGGACCCCTCTGGCAAGATCTCCCATCACCTTCCCCACCCCCTTACTCTACACTTCAGCAGCTCCTTACCCTTTAGCCCTTCTTCCTCGGCTGCCTTCTGCTGGAAATCTTTTCTTCACACCCAGAGAACTTTCCCTCTGGGCTTTCCCTCTCATGTCTTCGGTGACTGTAACACACAGCCCAGTTTTCCACGCGGCTCAACCTCCTCCTTCCTTCAAGTCTTTGCTCAAATGTCACCTTTCCAGTGATGTCTTCCAGAACCATCTTTTAAGTTTGGTTAGCTCCTCATCCCCACCTAGACAACATATTAAAAAGCAGAGACATCACTTCGCTGATGAGTGTCCGTATAGTCAAAGCTATGGTTTTTCCAGTAGTCATGTACAGATGTGAGAGTTGGACCATGAAGAAGGCTGAACTATAGTCTATGGGGTTGCAGAGTTAGACACCACTGATCATCCATACACACACTCCCTTTTACACTCAGAGAGAAATGAGCCCTTGGGGGTATCAGGAGGTTGTTCCAGGCAGAGGAGCAGCAGGTGCCAGAGGTGCTGAAAGAAGTGTGCACCAGACTTGCTTGAGGACGCCGTGGGGTCCAGTTGGCCAGAGTGGAGGGGAAGGGGAAGGGGAGGGTGGGGATGCAGTCAGGTATGAGTCAGTGAGGGTCAGAGCCGGTGGACCTTGCTAAGCACTGAGGACGTAACCCTGAGAAGGTCAGGAGATCAGGGAGAGAAGTGGTTGGATGCTGGGTAGATGCCAGGGGCAAGCTGGGGCACGGATCACTGGAAGAACAGTGATACCATTTACCTGGAAGGGAAGTCTGTAGGGGAACAAGTTCAGACACAGTGGGTTTGACACATGAATTATTCATTCAAGTGGAGTAACTGAGTGCAGCCTGGGGGCACCGCCCTGGCCTCAGACCAACTTCAAGTCCTCGCTCTGCCAGGAGCTGACTCCGCCACTTGCCAGCTTCATTTGGTCTCCTTAAGGCTGAGGTTCCGCTTGGTATCCAAGTGACGATGTCACGTGGTCTGGTCAGGAACGTGGGACACAGGTGTGGGCTAGTGATGTGACACATGGGATTCGCCAGGGCAGAGATGGGATCAGAGCCGCCAAGGGGGCAAGTGCAGAGGGAAGCGGGTAAGGGCGAGGGGGAGGCCCCAGAGGAACGAACAGGGCAGACAGTGAGGTGGGAAGAGCCCAGGGAGCTCAGGGAAGGGGCTCAGGTGAGCCTCTCCGGGTCTCGGCAGGATCCGAACTGACAGTGTCTGGTCCACAGACTTCCCTCTGATGTAATCCGGGCCCTCTGAATTTTATGAACGATTGACATACAGATGTTAGAAATAGGTGCAATTTATTAGTCTCTGTTGTGTGTTGAGTATTGCATCCACACTTGGCTATTGGTCCCCACACATGCTGTTATAGGACATGCTATTTTACAATAAGGCAGCTGAGCTCAAGAGCTTAACTGAGTTGCTTAAGGACACACAGCTGGTGAGCACAAAGAATCAGGGTCTGAAGCGTGGTCACTGGGTGGATGCAAAAGCCTTGATTTCCCAGCTTAAACCAAACTGATGAATAGGGAGGAGGGTCTGATTTTAGAACATTCCACTCCACTTAAAAAAAAAAAATGGTTGAAATTTTTTATGTATTTCATTTTCCCCCCCAAGGAAAAAAATCCTCTTGTTTATGTGATTAAACAAAAATAAAATAAGCTGCATAGGAACAATTTTAAAGTCTAAAGAGACACCAACTTTGTTTTAAGGCTGCAGTAGCTGATACATCATCTCCTTGCTACCTTGTCTAGCCTCCTCTGTGGATCACAGCGATACATTCAGAAGCCTGTTAGCTAACACAGGAGTTTTTGAACACGTTCCCATCGATTCTTCCCCTGCTCATTGCCTGTCATACCTGAGGCCTGCAGTGTATCATTTAAAAGCAAAACTCCAGAAGGGAGGAGGAAAAACAAACAAACCCACCCTAAACAAGAACCCACCTTAAAGGTCTGAGGAAAACCCTTCACTTTCTCCAGTTCTCCACTTAAAGGACAGGATCCACACCACCCCTGCAATGTCCGTTTTGAAAAGTGTCAAGAGGCAGTAGCAACCAGGAGGGCTTGCAGCATAGGTTTCTGTGGCCCAGGCAGTTAGTCTGGTGGTGCATATTCCTTACACCATGTCTGCCTTGAACAAATTTAAAAAAAAAAAAAAAAAACTTATCTTAGTCATTCTAATCTCAGGTGACATGCCCGTGTTAATTTCTCCAACTCTGCATTTGCTTTTCTCACAAAAACAAACCAACCAAAAAAAAACCCTCAGCCAAGCTATGTGCTCTACACTTTCAAATTTAAAGCATTTTNAAAAAAAAAAAAAAAAGACTTATCTTAGTCATTCTAATCTCAGGTGACATGCCCGTGTTAATTTCTCCAACTCTGCATTTGCTTTTCTCACAAAAACAAACCAACCAAAAAAAAACCCTCAGCCAAGCTATGTGCTCTACACTTTCAAATTTAAAGCATTTTGTTGACCGGGCATGACAGCTAATGGACAGCATTAAGCAAGATTCATTAAAAATAAAAACCAAAAAAAACCACTAACAACCCTCCCACCACCCAAATATACCTAACATGCTAGTTAAAAACAACATCCCTTGCCCACCCACCCTCTCACCTGCATTGAACTGGGGAAAAGAAGAAAAAAAAAGTTACCACCCTAAAAACAAGAACATCCCAGAAATGTGCAACATCTTCCTCTGAAAAAGACAACTACACAGACTGCTAGAAACACATAAAGAACTATTCCAGAGCTGGTTATTTAAAGAGAGTAAACACTGCTACACACATTAACACTCGGTCAGTGTGCTCTGGGATAGAACCTTAAGAAAAACACTACCTGAGCTTGTAAGTTAATACAATCATTAAAGGGAGGTCTACGACCATGTGGATACGCAAACCTTTTAGAACCATTACTGGTTAAATGATGATGGAAAAACAACCCACCAGGCTGGCTTGTTAACCCATAAAAATGGTAACTAAATAGAGGCTTGTTGGCTGCCGCGTAGGGTGGCCAAAAACTCGATAGAGTGATTCAGCGGCATATGAATGCGCAAATACATTCCCAACTGTGCAGCCACCACGTCTGTCTAGATCCAGAACATATCCATCACCCAAACCAAGCAGCCCTCCAGCCCTTTAAGAGTTGCTTCCAAGTCACCTCCTCCCGCTAGCCCCAGGCCGCTACTGATCTGCCTTCAACCTCTATACATTTGTCCCTTCTGGACATTTCATTGAAATGGAATCATACAACATGTGACCCTCCAAATGTAGCTTTTCCTCATCTGGCTGAGAATTTCAAGGTTCTTCTCCATTGCAGCATGTATCGGAACTTCATTTCTTTCTTTGGCTGAACAATATTCCATTGTATGGAGAGACCACAGTTGCTGATCTCAGTGGCTGATGGGCATTTGACTGCTTCCACCTTTCAGCTGTTGTGAATAATACTGCTTGAGTGCTCACATGCAAGTTTTTGTTTGAGCACCTGCTTTCGGCTCTCTTGCATACAGACCAAGGCGTGGAATGGCCGGGTCATATGGTGATTCTATATTTATTTTTTGAAAACCCATCAAACTGTTCTCCAGTTTGTTTTCCAGTCTCACTGGGCTAAACATCCCCAGTGGCAATGTACAAGGGTTCCAGGTTCTCCACATCCTTGCCAACAGTATGCTTTGATTTTGTTTTTAAATTGGCGATATTAAGAGACTTCGGGCTTCCAAGATGGCTCAAACAGTAAAGAATCAGCCTACAATGCAGGAGACACGGGTTCAGATCCTTGGGTCAGGAAGATCCCCTGGAGGAGGACATGGTGACCCACTCTAGTATTCTTGCCTGGAGAATTCTGAGGACAGAAGAGCCTGGTGGGCTACAGTCTATAAGGTCGCAAAAAATCAGACATGACTGAGTGACTAACGCTTTCACTTTCCCAAGTGAAAATTCTGTCTGGATGCTGGGCTGCTAAAAAGAACCTTAGAAATGTGTCTGACATCAAGGTCTCACTCGGATGGACTTGTCCTTTCAGCGAGGTCCTTGCCCACAGAGCTGAAGTGAACAGGAATCGGGGCAAACAGAACAGGTGGTCTTGCTCTAAAAGGGTCAGTTCTCATCCACAAGCTGTGATGCTTTGGGCACGTGAGTTGACCTCTGTTCTCCAACCTCCCCAGCATGCTTGGCCATAGAATGAAGATAGGCAGAGCTCAGTGGCTGCTCTTAGGATTAGATGAGCTAGGCCTTACCAGTGCCCGCCACATAATAGGTGTTTACTAAAAGCAGATCCCTTCCAGGGGCTCCTCCTTCTGATTAAACCATGAATTTCCCAGCAGATTTCCCCTTCTTTGCAGCCTTCTCAGCATCTAGCATCGTGCTGGCCCTACAGTAGGTACTCCAAAAACATCTGTAAGAGAACACAGGAATGAGAATGAAAATAATGAGCAATAAAGAGATTTCTCAGAAATAGCTGCAATAGCGAATATATACCCTGTGCTTGCTACATGGCAAAACTAATTCAAAGGTATACACCAGGGAGTGACCAGTGGGAACGTACACTGGTTTATCCACTGTGGAAAATAGTTTGGCATTTCTCAAAAAACAAACGTAGACTTAACCATTTGACACAGCAGTTCCAGTCCTAGGTTTCTTCCCAGACAGCTCATTTGATCTGCACGTGACCTTGAGATGAGTATTCCCGATGCCCACTTTGCAGAAAGCTGACTTGTCCCAGGAGACCGGCTGGGGAATGAGTGGTAGCTGGGATCTGAGATCTGACATCAAATACAGGCTCTTTCATTGTACTATGCTGTTTATCTAGATGCTGCTGAATCATCCTGGCACCTAAGAATGATTTATGATAGCAGAAAAGGCAACAAGGGAGAGTTTGAGGCAAGGAGGGGTGGGTGCCAGCTGGGTAATTGTGGAAGGTTTGAAAAGCCTGGGAAAGCCATCCCCTCACTCCAAGATAGCCTCAGCCTTGGTGTCTGCATGTCCTAAAGCATAGCTGAAGCACAGAAATGTCATTTTTCTAGCATGTGGGCTGTGCACGCATCCGAGGTTGGTTGATAAAGACGCCTCGGATGGAGGTCTTTAGGGATCAGGGATCCACCTGATCAGTGATCAGGTGATTTCCTCCTGCTCTCCAGTCCTGCTTGGTACAACTAGGCACTGGGGAAACGGGATTAGCCATGAGAAGTTTGCCTGGTTGCTTTCAGTCGATGCCAAGGGAATTGGGTGGGCTTTTCCAGGCTCCCAAGACATCACTGTCTCCCAGGGTTCACACTTGAGCCAGGCACAGGGCCCCTTTCCCAAGGTGGGGAGGACTCCTGGGCACCCATCTCTCTGTGCTTCACCCCGGAACCATGTGTCACTTCCCGAACCCTCCCCTCTCTGTGTGAGCCGCTCAGAAGGAGGCTTCTGGTCCCCTGGGCTGAGCTTGGATCTTGTCCCAGCTGCCCAGTGATGCTCTCTCTGCCTCTCTCCATCTATCTACCAGTCCTGAAAAAGAGCAGGATGAGTACACACGCCTCGTTTTTGACCCAGAATGGGGTCATGAGGACAGCGTGGCATTCACGAGATAACCACAGTGGTGATCACCATGCAAGCAGCACTTCCCAAGACGACTCTTGTGAATTTCACCATGGGCCGATTTTACTCCTCCACTGGCAAAGCAGCAAGAGTCAGCCCCCTCATCCTGCTCGTCTGGGCTGCAGACTTGATGAAGCTGCATGCGTTTGTGTCTGCTCCACAACTCCTGCGTGTCATTTTACTGACCTTTATCACACACCCCCGGGCATGTTGGTCCTGCGCTGTTATCCAGAAGGGATCTAACACCCAGGGCAGGCGGTCAGCAGTGACATTGCCTGGGCAATCTGCCTTGGACTCCCAGGCCAGAACTTGCCGACCCACAGCTGGACACACTTTTCATAAGCTGAGCAAGCCATCAACAGCTTGATGTTGATCATTTGTTGTTTGTCAAGACTGGCATCAAGGAATGTTTATGATAGCAGCAGGATACCACTTAATCATTCATGCTGCTTTCTTTAACAATTTCCCAGGCTGTTCTGTTTATGAAGCATTTTTTTCTTTGGTCTTTAATCAGGAAAGGGCTAGGGAAGATCAAGGAAACAGGGAAGTCAGATGCGTAGATTTGGATCAGCCTTAGGGACCAATTCAGGAATTACCCAGGTTTACAGAGCAGCTGGAGCAAGAGAGTTAAAAATTGAGAGAGATGAAAATCAATTTGGTGACAATTAAATGAGAAAAGGCACTTGGAGTGCTTAGCGTGGTGTCTGACAAATGTTTACATAAAAAAGAAATTGATGATCCCGTGGTTATTATTCCTATGGCTGCTAATATGCCCCCTCCTCCCTCCCTTGCTTCCCCCCACCCCCTCTCCTCCTAACTACCTTATTTTCCACATTCCTTTACTGTGTCTTCCTTTAGGTTAGCTGCTTTGTGCCCTGCTGTGCTAAGTCACTTCAGTCGTGTCCAAATCTTTGTGACCCCATGGACTAGCCTGCCAGGCTCCTCTGTCCGTGGGGTTCTCCAGGCAAGAATACTGAAGTGGGTTGCCATGCCCTCCTCCAGGGGCTCTTCCCAACCCAGGGATTGAATCCACG
>SJYX01023528.1:141646-154994 GCA_006410675.1 Oreotragus oreotragus | reverse complement strand
AATTTGGTGACAATTAAATGAGAAAAGGCACTTGGAGTGCTTAGCGTGGTGTCTGACAAATGTTTACATAAAAAAGAAATTGATGATCCCGTGGTTATTATTCCTATGGCTGCTAATATGCCCCCTCCTCCCTCCCTTGCTTCCCCCCACCCCCTCTCCTCCTAACTGCCCTATTTTCCACATTCCTTTACTGTGTCTTCCTTTAGGTTAGCTGCTTTGTGCCCTGCTGTGCTAAGTCACTTCAGTCGTGTCCAAATCTTTGTGACCCCATGGACTAGCCTGCCAGGCTCCTCTGTCCGTGGGGTTCTCCAGGCAAGAATACTGAAGTGGGTTGCCATGCCCTCCTCCAGGGGCTCTTCCCAACCCAGGGATTGAATCCACGTCTCTTACGTCTCCTGGATTGGCAGGCAGGTTCTTTACCACTAGCGTCACCTGGAAAGCCCTAGATTAGCTTGAGCTCCATGCCGAAGTCAGCAGAGAATTAATCCTGAAAATTAAGCATAGTCACCACGGAGTGTTGGTCAGAAAACTGAGGCCAAGACAGGTGTGGTGTTTTCTGCTCAAAGCTGTCAGCTAGTGACTTGCTGGACCCACAGGGCTTTGTCAGCAGGGCGCCATCCTGTGGACAGGACACAAGGCCCAGGAGGTGGCCTCTGCCTGCAGGAGCCGGCCTGGGGAAAGACGCCCCCCTTCACGGCACTGTCTGTCGATCTTTTGTGCTGCATTGATGTGTGTGGTGCCTTCTCTTCGCCTTTGTCCTTCTACTCAGTGCGGGCTCACAAGCGAGGGGCTGACTTCAGGCAGTCTGGGTGCAGATCCACCTCTGTGACAGGCTAGGTGGGCAAAGAGTCTCCTTCCAGCTTTGCTTGCTTTACTTCGACCATGGCCAGTTAAAGCCTCCAACACACGGTGCCCCGAAGATTTTATTATAAGGAGCAGCTGCAATAATACAGTGGAGGTGATTATCTAAACAGTAGGTGGGGCCAATCAAATTGCTGGGAGCAGAGTTCTGCTGCCTGCAGCTGCCAGACTGTGGCAGGTGAACCCTTGGGACCTCAGAACGTGGCTATTCAGAAATGGAAACAGGAATCTGACACTTTGGGCCACATGATGGGCACTGGCCGAGTGTTAGACTTGAGTAGCAGCAATATTAGTATTGTTATCACGGACTATAAGAACAAAAGTTAACATTTTTGAAACCCCATGCACTAGGCTTATATGTTATTATTCTATGTAAGCCAAGAGAATTATTTTGAGGTAGTTTAAGGTCCTCTGTTGTGGTTGTTTATTTGTTAAGTCATGTCTGACTCTTTTGTGACTCCATGGACTGTAGCCCACCAGGCTCCTCTGTCCCTGGAATTTCGCAGGCAAGAATACTGGAGTGCGGTGCCAGTTCCTTCTCTAAGGGATCTTCCCAACTCAGGGATCGAACCCCTATCTGCTGCTGCTGTTAAGTCACTTCAGTTGTGTCCGACTCTGTGCAACCCCATAGACAGCTCCCCTGTCCCTGGGATTCTCCAGGCAAGAACACTGGAGTGGGTTGCCATTTCCTCCTCCAATGCATGAAAGTGAAAAGTGAAAGTGAAGTCACTCAGCCGTGTCCGACTCTTGGCGACCCCATGGACTGCAGCCTACTAGGCTCCTCCATCCATGGGATTTTCCAGGCAAGAGTACTGGAGTGGGGTGCCATTGCCTTCTCCACCTATCTGCTGCACTGGTGGATTATTTACCACTGAACCATCAGAGAAGCCGTAATTTCCTCTAGTCAAACACTAAGTGAATTCCCCTCCTTTTTCCTCTGAACTCATTCTAAGACACTATTCATTCCATGTGATCACCCGGGAGCCTGTGGTGATGTTGACAGCTCTTGATCTTTTCGCATTTACTATGTGCTTCATATACATTGACTTATTTAATCCCCACAGGAACCCTATGAAGCCGGTCCTATTACTATTCCCTGCTTGACACAAAGAAATAGAGGTCCAGAGAGGTTAAGTAACTTTTCCTAAGTCACACAGCTACTGAGCTAAAGAGCTGGAGTTTGAACTCACGGCTCCATGCTGCCTAGGGTGTGAGCCGTCTGAACTTGACTTTGTACTCCACAGCTGGCAACTTCCCCATGACATGATATCGCAGGGATGTGACGTCATTCTCAGCTCCCTGGTGGCTTCTTTGTGGGAGACAGTCTTAAGCCTCTGCTGCAAATAACTCCCCTGGGCAGTGAGTCCCTATGTACTTAATAACCCTCACTGATGGGGGAGTAGAAAGTCAGAGGTGTCTGTGATCCCGAAGGAAGCAAGACCTGCACCCCACAAACCCCCCTCGTACCAGCAGTCTTCTCCATTTGCAGCATATTTCTGAGAAGAATGCACACGTATCTCCCCATCCTCGTCCTCAGGCACAGCTCACCTCTCTCAACCCGGAGGACTCACTCACCCTCTTGAGTTTGACCTGTGGGGCGCACTGGTCCTCCCACCCCATGCCTGTGTCTCCTCACCTCAGCTGTACCCACAGAATGATTCAACACACTCTGTAATCCGTTTATGTCCACTTGTTGCCATCTCTTCTCCCACCCACATCTGTGGCTCTTCCTTCCTTCTCATCCGGGACTGTTCACCAGCTCTGACTGTGACTTCTAGGTGCTTCCAGCTTTGGACGGGCAATGTACATCCTCAGAAAGCCACCCTCTGACCATAGCTGGGATCCTATGTTCTCTCTGTGGTTGCAGTTTAAGCTTCCATCCTCCCTTAACTGCCTCGTCTCACCTGCCACTCAACCTCTGTCCTCCAAGCCCCCCAGTGCTCCAACACTCACATCTGCCTTCCCCAGACCTGAGCTGGGAATGGACTGTCCACACCCTCCTGCTGGCCCACCAGGCTTGGTTTTTTTTTTTTCTTTTTTTGAATCACCCTAGTTTATTCCCAAAGCCCTTGAGATCATTAATGACAGTGGCCTGGTGCAGAAATCCACCTAGGTAGATCCACTGCAATTTAGAACAGTCTAAACTAACTTGATTGGATGGCATCACCAACTTAATGGACATGAGTTAGGGTAAACTCCGGGAGTTGGTGATGGACAGGGAGGCCTGGTGTGCTGCGGTTCATGGGGTCGCAAAGAGTCTGACATGACTGAGCAACTGAACTGAACTGAAACTAACCATTATTATTATTATTATTTGTATATAAAGAACTCCTTGGTAAGTCTGTGTGTGGTTGCACTTTCTGCCAGGTTTTCCTCTTACTTTTATTTATTTATTTCAACTTGTTTTAAATTGAAGGACAATTGCTTTCAGTATTGTATTCTGAAATGAAGTGAAAGTCGCTCAGTTGTGTCCAACTCTTTGTGTCCCCCATGGACTATACCGTCCATAGAATTCTCCAGGCCAGAATACTGGAGTGGGTAGCCGTTCCCTTCTCCAAGGGATCTTCCCAACCCAGGGATCAAACCCAGGTCTCCTGCATTTCAGGCAGATTCTTTACCAGCTGAGTCACAAGAGAAGCCCAAGAATACTGGAATGGGTAGCCTATCCCTTCTCCAGTGGATCTTTCTGACCCAGGAATCAAACCAGGGTCTCTTGCATTGCAGGTGGATTCTTCACTAATTGTGATATCAGGGAAGCCGCACAGTATTGTATTGATTTCTGCCAAACACCAACATGAATTAGCCATCTGAAGGCTGTGCCCCGGAGGTTCCCAGTGGCAATTTCTCAGCTTCACAAATCTTCCTGTCCCTTCAGTTGGTTGCTTGGTCTTGGTCACTAAGAATAAGGATACCACTGGGCAGCAGTCCCCCAGCTCCCCACTTCCAAACCTGCATCCTGCCCATGCTTCTCCCATAATCTGTTCTCTGATTCCACACCTACTGCCGGCCCCATTCTCTGCTTCTCCAAATGGCCAACATTCTGGGAAGATTCCTCTCCTTCTCCTAGGGCATCCAGGCTCTTCCTGCTCCTGCTGCTGCTAAGGCACTTCAGTCATGTCCAACTCTGTGCGACTCCATAGACGGTTCCCCTGTCGCTGGGATTTTCCAGGCAAGAACATTGGAGTGGGTTGCCATTTCCTTCTCCAATGCATGCATGTATGTTAAGTAGCTTCAGTTGTGTCCGACTCTGTGCAACCCTATGGACAGCAGTCCACCAGGCTCCTCTGTCCACGGGATTCTCAAGGCAAGAATACTGGAATGGGTTGCCATTTCCTTCTCCAGGTTCTTCCTACCCCCTTCAAAAAACTGTTTGGTGGCATCTCAGGGGGCTCTGCAGAGCTCTGGCCCTTTCTATCTCAGCGTAGAAAGAATTCAGAGAAAGCCAAAGCAATTGGTGAGAAGTGATGTATTAGGATGCTTGTGAGGCTTACACGTGGGTGGGTAAGAGGGTGCCATGTCCTGAGAACTTAGTGGGCTACAGTTTTATAATCAAAAGAAAAGTGCGCAGGGGGAAAAGCCCACTTTCTTCCTCATTCTTGAGCAGATGTCATGCTTTCATCATCAGCTCTTTCTCCAGGGTGAGCAGGGGAGTTTTCTTGGCCCTACATGGTCAAGCCAGGACTGTCATGGCACCATGAAAAATTATTTCAAGACGCAGTACAATGAGGGTCTTTACTTTGAAATGTCATCTTTCCACAAATCATTGTTATATGTGCAGAGAGCATGTCTTCGAGGTCAAGTAACTTCCTGAGCTCACCGGGTGGGTGTGGGTCTCACGCTATCATTGTTTTATTGTTTGGGGGCATGGCTCATAATTCTGCTTGGGTTTGTGGTTAAGCAAACCTACTTTCTTGAGTGATCATTAACCTACTTACATTAACTCCCATATTTTTCCTACATGCAATCCCCTAGTGGGATTAGCTATTTAACCACCTGCTTTGTCCCTGTACTCTGACCCTATCACACCCACTCACACTTCCCGGTGGCCTCCATGTGGTCACAAGCCATGGACACCATTAGCTCCTCTTCCACGACCCCTGAGCCGCATTCAAACAGCTGACCGCTCACATCCTCTTACAGTTCTCCTGCCGAAGTTCACTCTCCCTGTTTTCTCTGAGTCAGTTTCCTTTGCCATTTTCCATCCCCCACCTGCTCTTTTCTGGTCAAAGTTCCTTAGGAAGTTTTTTCTCCACTCTCTTCTGTGACTTACCTAATCCCGTGGTGTTAAATGTCATTAACGTATCTCCAGTCCAGACCACGTCTTGAGCGTTGCCCCTGTTTCCAACTGCCCAAGTGACATTTGCACTTGGATGTCACACAAGCATCTCAGCCACACACTTCCAAAAGAGAATGCTTTATTTCCTCCCATCCCCAAATCTGCTGGTTTGAGTCTTCTCCAGCTCAGTGAATGATGGTTGCCGTTAATTAGACACCAAGGATTTGCCAGGCATCTCCCCAGGCCTTTGATGTACATTCTGCCTAGGCTAAGAATCATATGAGAGAATGATAACCACCATCTATTGAAGGATAAAGAAACAGACCCAGAGGTTAAGTAATTTGCTCTGGGTCATGGAGGCAAAACCAGGGTTGGCATACAGGTTTCTGATGCTAACATCCTTGCTCTTTCCAAGCGGTTTGTGCCTTTTCAAATCAGGCTCTTGTCTGAGTGTTTGGAGATCATGTGGCTCAGACGGTAAAGTGTCTGTCTACCACGTGGGAGACCCGGGTTCGATCCCTGGGTTGGGAAGATCTGCTGGAGAAGGAAATGGCAATCCACCCCAGTACTATTGCCTGGAAAATCCCATGGACAGAGGAGCCTGGTAGGCTACAGTCCATGGGGTCGCAAAGAGTCGGGCACAACTGAGTGACTCCACTTTCATCCTTAGGTACCTGCAGGACCACCACCTTGCATAACTCCAGGGGGACACTGACTGTGGGAATGGAGCTCCTTGGAGCCATGTGGTGACAGCCACTCACACAAACTAGAATGGAGGTGCAGCCCCTGGGGCTTGACAGGCAGTGGCCAAGGATGTGGGCTCCTTCAGTCCCCTCCCATCTCACTCAATGCCATTCTCTTTTAAAAAGTATTTAATTGGAGGGTAATTGTTTCACAAGGTTGTGCTGACTTCTGACATACGTCAACATGTATCAGCCATAGGTATACATGTGTCCCCCTCCTCTTAAACCTCCCTCGCACCTCCCACCCCAGCCCACCCTTCTAGGCTGACCCCATTCTGACTCCTCTCTCCCCCTCCACCCACCCCACCCCAGAGGGCTCCCCTGGCTAAAGCCAGGCACTGTCAGACTCCGTGGGCACAGAGATGGGTCAGCTGTGGCCCCAGAGTGTAAGGAGTGTGTCCTGTCTCTTATACACATCTAGATGTGTATAAGAGACAGCAGGCTCCTTCAGTCCCCTCCCATCTCACTCAATGCCATTCTCTTTTAAAAAGTATTTAATTGGAGGTTAATTGCTTCACAAGGTTGTGCTGACTTCTGACATACGTCAACATGTATCAGCCATAGGTATACATGTGTCCCCCTCCTCTTAAACCTCCCTCGCACCTCCCACCCCAGCCCACCCTTCTAGGCTGACCCCATTCTGACTCCTCTCTCCCCCTCCACCCACCCCACCCCAGAGGGCTCCCCTGGCTAAAGCCAGGCACTGTCAGACTCCGTGGGCACAGAGATGGGTCAGCTGTGGCCCCAGAGTGTAAGGAGTGTGTCAGGTAGGATTTTCTGGAGAACCAGAGCCAATAGGATGTATATCTAGATAGACAGGTAGATATTGACAGAAAAAGACAGAGAGCTTTTAAGCAATTAACTCACATGATCATGGGGCCGGCAAGCCCCAGACCCTTATGGCAAGTCCACAGGCTAGAAATTCTGGCAGGAATTAATGTTGCAACCTTGGCCTGAAGGCTGGAAACTCTGGCAGAATTTCTATGTTGTCATCTTAATGAAGGATTTCTTCTCCTACCGGGTGCCTTAGTCTTTGTCCTTAAGGCCTCCAGCTCACTGGATGAGGCTCACCTACGTTATGGAGGCCCATCTACTTAAGGTCAGTTGATTGTAAATGTTCGTGCATGCTCAGTTGCTTCAGTCATGTCTGACTCTTTGCAACGCCATGGACTGTAGCCCACCAGTCTTCTCGCTCCATAGGATTCTCCAGGCAAGAATACAGGAGTGGGTTGCCATGCTCTCCTCCAGGAGATCTTCCTGACCCAGGGATCGAATATTCATCTCCTGAGCCTCCTACTTTGCAGACAGATTCTTTGCCGCTGAGCCCCAAGGGAAGCCCTGTTAAACGTGAGTCATACCTAAAAACTACCAGCAATAGCTTGCCTGTTCTCTGAATGTCTAACCACATAACTAGACATCGTGGCCTTGCCAAGCTGACACATAAAATGAACCCTCAGGAGGGGGTCAAATTCACGGTCAAGGATGCAGATGAAAGAACCGTCAGTGGTTCAGTACAGTCTGGTTCCTGCAAGGCTAATGGAACAAGCTTGGGGAAGCACAGGACGAAACGACTCAGACTTTCCAGAAGGAACAGACGGACAGCAGGGAAGGTAAGCTTGGAAGATAAGACAAAGGCAAGAGGGGAGGCAGTCCAGCTTGGGGCCCTGAGAGACAGCAAGAGGGGCCTGAACATGGAGGTCCAGTGGGCGGCGTGTCCCTGGGTGTGTGCTGTCCAGACGCAGATGGGTCCCTGGGTGGAGGGCCTCCAGTTGACATTGTCAGGCAGCCCACGTGTCTTCAAACTCAGAGCCCGTTAACGCAAGAACTGCTTATTCTTCCAGAACTGTAGTTTTTAGTCTGCTTGGCTCCTTGACACCCTAAGGGCTTCATTCTTCAAAAAAAATGGTTTTCTCCTTTATCTGAAGACATTCTAAAAGCTTGCTTTTCCAGTTGTAGAAGTGATTGGTTTCTGTGTGTTTTAGTGTAGAAAATTGAAAAACATAGGAAAGCAAATCAGATAAACATTGGCTGAGAAAGCACAGCTGAGTGGTAACTGCTGTTATATTATGCTGCTTGCAGGGTGTCTGATTTCTTTGCTCAGAAATATGTCATAAGTCATCTCTGCAGCCTATCTCCTGCTGTGGTCTCTCCCTGCTGGGCCAGGCCTCTTACCTTCCATACGCCCCCTGAGAAGTCCATATGCTCCTCCTAAACTGTCTCTTCTCCCAGAATGTAAGCTCCATCAGGGCAGGGTGACGTCTGTTTTGCTCAAGATTTCATTCCCGTAACCTAGATGCTTAGTGTTAAAGTGTTAGTTGCTCAGTCGTGTCAGGAAACTATATTCAATATCCTGTGATAAACTATAATGGAAAATAATATGAAAAAGAATGTATATATAAGTGTAACTGAATCATTGTGCTGTACAGAAGAAATTAACACCACTGTATGGGGGCAAGTCACTTCCGTTGAATCCAATTCTTTGCAACCCTGTTAACTGTAGCCCACCAGGCTCTTCTGTCCATGGAATTCTTCAGGCAAGAATACTGGAGTGGGTTGCCATTTCCCTTCTCCAGGGGATCTTCCCAATCCAGGGATTGAACCTGGGTCTCTTGCATTGCAGGTAGATTCTTTACTATCTGAGCCACCAGGGAAGCCCTAGATGCTAGGAGCTTAATGAATAACGGTTCATTAGGCTTAATAAATAATCTAATGTATAAACATTTTTGGTTTAAATTTAACTTTAAAGTAAAAAACTGAACTGAACTGAAAGGATCCACCTACCAATGCACTAGACATGGGTTCAATCCCTGGGCTGGGAAGATCCCCTGGAGAAGCAAATGGCAACCCATTCCAAAATTCTTACCTGGGAAATCCCAAGGACAGAGGAGCCTACAGTCCATGGGGTCGTAACAAATCAGACACGACTTAGTGACTGAAAAACAGGTACACCTATTTTTAATGTTGGCTAGAGTATATTTCTTTATACATCTTCCTCATCTTGTCAAGTAAGCATGTATTGTCAACATACAAATGGCAACCCATTCCAAAATTCTTACCTGGGAAATCCCAAGGACAGAGGAGCCTACAGTCCATGGGGTCGTAACAAATCAGACACGACTTAGTGACTGAAAAACAGGTACACCTATTTTTAATGTTGGCTAGAGTATATTTCTTTATACATCTTCCTCATCTTGTCAAGTAAGCATGTATTGTCAACATTTTCCAATGATATTAGGTATTCTTCTTTAACATAAGCTTCCAGCACATGAATGTGCCAAAATTTAAACTTTCTTCTTAGATATTCTATCCTATTGTGAAGACCATTTTTCTACCATGAAAAATGTTGCAATGATCATCTCAGGCTTAAGTCTTTGTACATTTTAATTACTGCTTTGATGCTGCGGCTGCTGCTAAGTCGCTTCAGTCGTGTCCGACTCTGTGCGACCCCATAGACGGCAGCCCACCAGGCTCCCCCATCCCTGGCATTCTCCAGGCAAGAACACTGGAGTGGGTTGCCATCTCCTTCTCCAATGCATGAAAGTGAAAAGTGAAAGTGAAGTCGCTCAGTCGTGTCCGACTCCTAGCGACCCCATGGACTGCAGCCCACCAGGCTCCTCCATCCATGGGATTTGCCAGGCAAGAGTACTGGAGTGGGGTGCCACGGCTAACTATAAATGGAGTCATTGGGCCAAAGGACTGAAATACTTTTACAGCTCTAGAGACATATTTTCAAACTCCAGAAAGGTTGTAGAGTTTTCCACTTCTTTTGTGCTAGGGATTCAGGTTACAATCGTGCTGCACGTGTGCGTGCTAAGTCACTTCAGTTGTGTCCAGCTCTTTGAGGCCCCATGGACTGTAGCCCGCCAGGCTCCTCTGTCCATGGGATTCTCCAGGCAAGAATACTGGAAGAGTACTGGAGTGGGATGCCACGGCTAACTATAAATGGAGTCATTGGCCCAAAGGACTGAAATACTTTTACAGCTCTAGAGACATATTTTCAAACTCCAGAAAAGCTGTAGAGTTTTCCACTTCTTTTGTGCTAGGGATTCAGGTTACAATCGTGCTGCATGTGTGCGTGCTAAGTCACTTCAGTTGTGTCCAGCTCTTTGATGCCCCATGGACTGTAGCCCACCAGGCTCCTCTGTCCATGGGATTCTCCAGGCAAGAATACTGGAGCAGGTTGCCATGCCCTCCTCCAGGAGATCTTCCTGACCCAGGGATGGAACTGCCTCTCTCATGCCTCCTACACTGGCAGGCAGGTTCTGTACCATTAGTGCCACCTGGGAAGCTCCTACAACTGTGCTAACTGTTTGGTAATGGTTTCAATTTGACAGGCGACATTGCACTTTGAATTTATGCTACTTTTATTTTCGCATCTTAAGGACAGAAAGTCTAGGGTTTCCAAAACATGCCCCATTGTAAGAGGACCTTACAAATGAGGATGACCTGGGGAGGGCCAGCCAGTGCTTCATCAGCCATGTGGCAGGGGTAGGAAAAATGGAGAAACAGGCCAGAGAGGAACAGAGGCGCCCGGGGCTCTGGGGAAGCTGGGCCCACCACCCAGCGTCCCCACCAGGCCTCCTCCCCTGGGTTCCTCGTTCAGCGGCTGTCTAACCACTTCTCCCTTTTTTTTCTTTTTCAGGAACAAAAAAGCCCAGTCCAAAGGCTGACAAAGAAGCATGAAGCTCAGGGAAAAGGACTCAGCAGATAACAAAGGAAGTGACTTGGAGAAAAAGAAACTGGTCAGTCCTGGTTCCCTTATGTCTCCCTGGTAGGAGTGTTCAGGTGACCCCAAGATGGTCCCCCCTGGGGGAGGTGGCGAGGGCGTTGAGCACTGAAGGATGAGCAAAATTAGGGGCCCTGGTAAAAGGTGTGTGTGTGTAGGAGTGTAGGAGTGTCAGGACAGGCCCGGCACACCCAGGAATGCTGGGCTATGACCACATCCTTCTTTTAAAAAATTGTTTTGTAAAAATTGAAGTATCGCTGATTCATGATGTTGTGCTAATTTTTGCTCTATGGCAAAGTGATTCAGTTATGCATAGAGACACCTTTTTAAAAATATTTTTTTCCAGTAGAGACACAGATGTAGAGGACAAACGTGTGGATACAAGGGGAGAAGAGGGATGGTGGGATGAACTGGGAGAAAGGAGGGCTAAGCCAGTTTTCACACCTGGGTCACATCCATGTCTATGCACCACCACTCTAAAGGCCCCAAGAATGGGAGAATGAGAATGAGGGCTTGAGATTAATACTCACGGAGAGAAAGAGGGCTTCCAGAGTCACAGACAATCCTTGTAGCCCAATACCTCCTACATTCTTCATTACACTCTTCAGAACAAAATCTGGACATCAGGTAGAGGACAAACCCAAGAGGCAAAAATCCAAAAGGAGAAATTAACTCAAAACCCAAGGGTGAACTAAGCAGTTAATCAGTTAATTTTTGCTGTTCAGTCACTCAGTTGTGTTCGACTTCTTGCAACCCCATGGACTGCAGCACTCCAGGCTTCCCTGTCAGTTTTATCAATTAATAGTCTCTTAATAAAACTTAAAGCACGCTGTTACTAGTGAGATTCCTTCCTATCCTGGGACAGGACCCCCAACAGTACAGGTGGTGTTTTATATGATTATCAGTTGCAACATGGTTTAGAAACACAGGCTGAACTGCNACTGTATAGTTTCCCACTTCTTTTGTGCTAGGGATTTGGGTTACAACTGTACTGCGTGTGTGCATGCTAAGTCACTTCAGTGATGTCTGACTCTTTGAGACCCCATGGACGGTCCGCCAAGGCTCCTCTGTCCTTGGGACTCTCCAGGCCAGAATACTGGCGAGGGTAGACATTTTCTTCTCCAGAGGACATTCTTGACACAGGGATCGAACCCAGGTCTCCTGAATTGCAGGTGGATGCTTTACCATCTGGGCCACTAGAGAAGCCCCGGCCACATCCTCAATAGAGTGAATTGCCTTAGGACCTGTCTGAGCGCATAGGCCACAGAGCATGTGGCTGGGGGGCTGGCATCAGATTTGGAGATGGGTGAGTCCAGACTCTCGCTGAATTTCTGTTCTTCCCTGTGGCGTCTGTGGCGTCAGCCTAGTGGATCCTCCTGAGCCTGGTGGGAGGGCGGGTGGTGTTGCAGGTGGGAACAGTTGGCAGAGGGCAGAGCGGTGTAGATGTGTCTTGGGAGATGGTTAACGGGGAGCCCCAGTTAGCTGTCATCTGGTTCACCGGAGTCCCACCGGATGGTGCTCATCACAGAGGCGTGGTACTGAAGCGGGGAAACTGGCCTTGGCAATGGTCTAGCTGCACCCCACTGGCCTCCGCCCTTTTCTCTGCTGCTGTGCACACCAACACGGGGTTGGGGGCAAGGGGACCCAGGGGGGATCTTTCTACAGGGAGTTCTCACCATATCCTTTGTTGAGANCGTGGTACTGAAGCGGGGAAACTGGCCTTGGCAATGGTCTAGCTGCACCCCACTGGCCTCCGCCCTTTTCTCTGCTGCTGTGCACACCAACACGGGGTTGGGGGCAAGGGGACCCAGGGGGGATCTTTCTACAGGGAGTTCTCACCATATCCTTTGTTGAGAAAAAGATGAGAACAAGAGCACTAGGCCAAGAAAGAGCTCGTTAAGGGGACAGGGGGATGTGAAGAACAATGATGAGTATTCATTGTGAGCTTAGCTGTAGACCAGGCGCTGTTTTAGGTTCCAGGGTTTTTCACGTTCTTCATGCACAAACTCCTCAAATCTTAGCAAGTCTAAGAGGCGGTGGCACCACTATCAGGCCCATTTGACAGATGAGGACACCATGCCAGAGAGGCTGAGAAACTTGCCCAAGAGCTCACAGGTTGTCAGAAGTGGGGCTGAGACCAAAGCCAGGCGGCCCTTTGGGCACCACTGTCGGGGGTGGGGGTGGGGGTTAACCCGCTGAGCTGTGGTGAGCAGAGAGAGCAGCTCTCATCGGGCTCGGCTCATCGAGGCTTTCAAAAGAACGGAGCTCTCTGTTTTCTCACCTTGGAATGCTCTGGGGTGCCCCCTGGGAATCCAAGACCCTCCATTTGTCTGAAGGAAGAAAGCACGGTTAACCTCAAGGCCAGGCTTCCCAAATAGACGAGCCCAGCCTGGAACTTGAGCCAGGACAGTTGGGCTCCCATCTCAGGTGTATGACGTCACTGCTCACCTCTGGGCTGGTTTGCGGAAGGGCTGGGGTGGGGGGTAACGACAATTGACAGTCAGTTCCACCAATAAGAAGAACTCTTCAGGCTAAGCACCGCCTCCAGGCTGCACAACAAAAAAGGGAAACTTGACTTCCTGCAAGTTTCTTTTGATCCACTGAGTGGTGTCCAGTCCGGGTTTCTGGGAGAGCCCCTCGTGCAGCGCAGGGTCAGGGCAGCTGCTAGAAGGCTGTCCCCACCTCCGCCACCCCCCTCCACCCCCTCTCCCCACCTCCAGTCTGCAGCCCGTTTGGGTGGTC
>SJYX01023528.1:120415-136779 GCA_006410675.1 Oreotragus oreotragus | reverse complement strand
TGGTGCTGGGAAAACTGGTCAACCACTTGTAAAAGAATGAAACTAGATCACTTTCTAACACCACACACAAAAATAAACTCAAAATGGATTAAAGATCTAAACGTAAGAGCAGAAACTATAAAAGTCCTAGAGGAGAACATAGGCAAAACACTCTCCAACATAAATCACAGCAGGATCCTCTATGATCCACCTCCCAGAATATTGGAAATAAAAGCAAAAATAAACAAATGGGCTCTAATTAAAAGTAAAAGCTTCTGCACAACAAAGGAAACTATAAGCAAGGTGAAAAGACAGCCTTCTGAATGGGAGAAAATAATAGCAAATGAAGCAACTGACAAACAACTAATCTCAAAAATATACAAGCAACTTATGCAGCTCAATTCCAGAAAAATAAACGACCCAATCAAAAAATGGGCCAAAGCACTAAATAGACATTTCTCCAAAGAAGACATATGGTTGGCTAACAAACACATGAAAAGATGCTCAACATCACTCATTATTAGAGAAATGCAAATCAAAACCACAATGAGGTACCGTTTCACTCCAGTCAGAATGCCTTTTCTTTAAAACCACTGGGCTTCCCTCATAGCTCAGTTGGTGAAGAATCTGCCTGCAATGCAAGAGACCCAGGTTCGATTCCTGGGTCAGGAAGATCCCCTGGAGGAGGAAATGGCAATCCACTCCAGTATTCTTGCCTGGAAAATCCCATGGACAGAGGAGCCTGGTGGGCTACAGTCCATGGGGTCGCAAGAGTCTTAGTGACTAAACCAACCCCTTCACCCGAATCATATTCGCCTTCCCCCATTGCCTCTTTGGAGCAGTCTCTCCGCGCTATCTGAGGGGCTGTCTCCTGGGCTGTGGTCCTCATTTTGCCCCAAATGAAAATTCACACTATGGAATTTCTTTCTTTCTTCCTTCTTTCTTTCTTTCTTTTTTTTCTTTTTAAATAGAAGAATCAGGTACTCATGGTGGTGATTTCTGGGAAGAAAAATTTCCTTTTCAGGACTCTCCAGCTGCTGTGGTGAAGACCTATGAATGGGGAAAAATTTTTATTGCCCATTTCCTGTTCAGACAAGATACAGTTGCCACATTTCCTGTTCGGTGCCCCCTTGCCCTCCCTCTGGGGTCTCTGCCTCCTGATTCAGGGAGATGGCCTGGCAGAGCCCCTCCTGGAGGTGCTTCCGGTGAGCCAGCTGCAAGGAGGGCCAGTGGGTGGGTCTTCACCAAACAGGACAAGGGCTCAGCTCCCCTTAGCCACAGCCACCCAGGGCCTCACGAGCGTGCCCATCCGAGGACTGTGATGCTGCGCAGGAGGAGAAGAAAGGTAAATGCAGCACCTGGTCTCTGTCCGGGCCCTGGAGGGCTCCCTCTGCCTTCCTGAAAAGCCTCTGGTCTTCTGGCTCCTGGACCCTGTGACATTGGATGCAGGGCTCCAGCTCTGAGGTCGCAGCTCCCTGGGCTCCCACCAGCTTCTTCCGGCAGCATGGCTGTGCTCGGGCAATGAGGCCACGCAGAGACCTACGCTCATCATGTGCGCTGCGCTATCCCCTCCCCACCCACCTTGGGGTGGGTGCTGAGACCTGGCGGGCATGCAGGGGTGGGGGATCTGGGGGACAGGGCTCTCACCTGCACTTCTCTGCCTCCGATGGGTGCAGACAAGGACATAATGACCAAGGCTAGGAGTGAGAGAAGCCCGGGGACCTGCACAGCCCAGGGATCAAAAGGAACAACATCTGAGCTGAGCCCCAGAGGATGAGTTTAAAAATGAAAGGCGATGGAGGACGGGCACGGTGTCCAAAAGTGATTCTGTTCCGTCAGTGCATCCCATTCAGTTCCCGCTCCTCCCTCTTACTGCAGAGAGTACTCTGACCCCACACTTGCCAACCTCCATCTCTATGGTCTGTAAATCCTCCTCCTGGCCTCTGTCCAATCACCAGCATGTACAGAGCACTTTCTCAGCAGGTTTGGGGCCTGGAAGCAAGACCCCCCCACCTCAAAAAGTAAGACCCACACCAACTGTCCAGCCTCTGCTGTTGATACTCAGGGTACCTACCCCTGGACACCTACTCTAACTTCTTTCTTCTGCAGAATATCCCATGAGGTGGATCTGTTGCAGGGAAGGGCCAATTCTGACTCCATTTTGGAACTGTTTCTCTGACTTGCTTTTCATGGATTTTGTTATTATGATCATACATAAGGGCCTGCCTCAGAGAATCCTGTCCCTCTGTCAAACTGTTCAAGTGCCTTTGTTCAGAACACTGCAGAAAGGAAAAAGCTAACACAGACCCTGCCGAGACTGATCATTCTAGGAGATACTTGCAAGATTAATGATCTTTTTACTTTGTTTCCTCACAACTCCCCTGCCCCCATCTCTGTTCTAGAAAAGAGCCAGGCATCCAGACCCTGATAAGATGGTTGTTTTGAGACATTTGTCTGCCATCTTCTTGGTCTGCTTGGACTCTGTCATGGGTCTATTAACATCCCCATTTCACAGATGAGGACTTTGAGTCACAGAGGAGCTATATCACTGGTCTGAGTTTACACAATTGAAACCGGCAGAGACGGGGGTCAGACAAAATTGATAGAAAAGTGAAAATGAGGAGGTGGGATTTTCAGGTCAACTTTCAACGGGTCTTAGATATGAAGGTCTCCAGAAGTGAGGATTTGAGGGGGGCACAGAGGCTTCAACCAGGGTGAGAGACCTTGGCACGTAGCTTGGCCAACAGCTATACTGTTCTGCACAGCTTGGTCAGAAGGAGCAGAGAGGGAAAACAGAGTGGACAGCAGTTCAGGGCACTGGCTATGTGCACACACCCCTCAGCATCCCAGGGCAGCTGCACAGCCACAAGTGTATACAGCTGTGGCTACAATTTGCCCATTTTACAGTTGGGCCAGCTGAGGCCCAGAAAGGTCAGGACCCTGGACAGCTCCTACACCCGTGCTGGAATGGTCCAGCACTGGAGCCAGCGCTGGAGGAGGCTGCCAATGTGGGCCAAGCAGGGACGGGCTATAAGAGCCTAGCTTCCTTTCCTGGTCAGTGTCTGATTGATTCCCTTCCCTAACCCGTGGACCTCATCTATTAATATCACGTCTACTGTGCCGCATCTCTGGAGCTCTGTCAGGGTCCAGCACTTAGAACACACACACAGACACACACACACGAAAAATGGTGGAGAGAAAGTGCCTTCCGAGAGCGCCGGGTCCCCCTATCTGACAAGTGGTCCACACTTCCCTGGCCAGGTTAGGATGGCAGCGCCTTCCCACCTCCTGCCTTCTGGCCAGCCTTTGCCAAGGGGCCCAGCTGCTTGTACCCCCAGTCCCGTGATGGCTGTGGCCATCCACAGATGGGTCCAGCGGGCAGGATTACATGGAGACAGATGCTTGGACCTCCAGGCCAAGCTCTGTCTCTCTCTGTCTGCAGGTCCTTGTCCTAAGGTGCTCACACCAGCCTGTAGGTTGGCAGCTCAGCCTGGAACAGAGCACGTGTGGATGGGTGTGCCTCCTGGGGCCGTGAGCAGCGTTAGCCCTGAGACGCTGCACCCAGGAGAGGAGGAGGCAGTGTGGTGCAGTGGGTGCTGCAGGGGGTGGGGGGGCTGAAGCTGGACCACCTGGGTGGTCTCTGGTCTCCATCCCAGACACCACCAGGGACTGCTCCGTGTAGGGTAAGGGAGTTAGAGAAGGCAAGGTTTGGAGAAAAGAACCAGACTGGCACTTTACAGGAACAGATCATCTTTAACGAGGCTAGAAGGAGCAGCAATCAGATTAATGAGCTGCTGCACTGACCCAAGAGAAGAGTAAGTATATACAGATACATATGTGGAAATCTACTGTCTTAAGGGGGCCAGTTTTTTCTCCAAGGTTGTTTGTATTAGTTATCTCTTAAATGGCTGGGGCAAGGAATTCTGGAGATGGCCAGAGGCTGGGACCGAATCAACCTTAATGTAATTTTTTTTTTTTTTTTCCCTGTGAGAGAGTTCTTTGTTTTGCATAGAATGGTGGGGAGGACCCAGAGGAGAGTTTTAACTCCAGGCTATTTTGAGCCAAGTAACTTTCCTTCACTCTGTGCCTCTGTTTCCTCCCCTGTAAAATCAAGATAAAATGTACTGATCCTAAGAGTCTGTGGGAGAATTCCCATAAAGGGCTGAGAACAGATGTCTGGCCCGTAGGTTTTAGCGAGAACCCAGCTGCTGCTGCTGGCAGCTTAGCCTGGCTTTGCTTTTTACCTCGAAGATGAGTCAGAGACTGGCCAGATTCTGCTAAAATCACAGGGTTGTAGCTGCTAATAGCACCTGCGAAAGGACGTTAGGTCTGCGTTGCACAGATCTCTTGCAGCTCGACAAAGAGGGCAGTCGTGTGGCGGTGTAGGGGGTGGTGGTGTGGGGGGGACCAAAGGCAAACTGAACTCCCTGGACTGGCCACGCCCACCTGGACCGGTCCCTGACGGGAGCCACTGCTGGACAGCTGGCATCCTTACCCTGGGAATCCTCCCCAGGGAAGAGGACAGCCCACCTGCGTCCTGCGGGCCCCTGGCTCTGCCTCCCGAGCGCCAGCTCTGACGTGCTTTGCTCTCCTTTCCCAGGACTGGTCCTGCTCGTTGATCGTGGCATCTTTCGTGGGCGCCTTCGGCTCCTCCTTCCTCTACGGGTACAACCTCTCGGTGGTGAACGCACCGACTCCGGTGAGTGCCCCGCGGCCGCGAGAGGCGCCCGGCAGAGGGCGCTGCAGCCACGCGGAAAACCGGGTGTTACCACCAAGGCTTGGATGGTACCCCATTCTGCAAACCTTTGCGGGCCGGTTCTGTGCCAGACGCCGGCTGGACACTGGGGTGAGGGGCGGGTTAGAGAAAGCGAGAGCAGTACCCGCGCTCGAGGGAGAGGTGGGAGATGCAGAAACAGAGGATGATGGCCCTGCGTGGGATCAGTTCCTTGCTCCTGGAGGGTTCTGGGAGAGTGTAGGGAAAGGAGCGGGGTCGTGGGAGGTCCCAGGGTCCAGATCCTAAGGGTCTTAGTCCGGGGCAAGGAACACAGAATCTGAGGCTCACGGAGGGATCTTAGGTATAGAAACATTTCCCTGATCTGTTTTTTTCTTTTTCTTGTCTGTGTTTATGGCTTTTAATCACAGCTACTGGTAGGCTGCAGTCCACGGGGTCGCACAGAGTCGGACACGACTGAAGCGACTTAGCAGCAGCAGCAGCAGCAGAGGTCACCTGAGTATCTGTTGGTTTAAGATGCATCGCTGGCTCTTGTTTTCTTCTGAAATCAGGTCATTAGGTGCAGTTCTCCAGGCCCTCCCAACACCACTGCTGGTNAGGCTGCAGTCCACGGGGTCGCACAGAGTCGGACACGACTGAAGCGACTTAGCAGCAGCAGCAGCAGCAGAGGTCACCTGAGTATCTGTTGGTTTAAGATGCATCGCTGGCTCTTGTTTTCTTCTGAAATCAGGTCATTAGGTGCAGTTCTCCAGGCCCTCCCAACACCACTGCTGGTTTGCACTTGAAAGTTTGGTTTGCACCCACCTAGGCTGTGAGGTTTAGGTTCTACCTGTTCCTGGAGGTGCTGGCTTCTACTTGACCAACCTCCATCCCTGGGGTAAAATGGATGGGTCAAGGGTGGTGGGACAGGAAGACTTCCTGGAGGAGGTGATATCAGAGCTGCATCTTGACTGTGGAGCAAAGGCACAGAAGCCTGATAGATGAAACATTTGCAGAAATACAGGTCTGATACAGTTGGAGCCCAGGATGTATTTTGGAGAGTGTAAGGGCATGAGCTAAAGAGGCAGATAGGGTGTAGGCTCTGGACTTTGCCGGGTGTTTGTAAGGCTTCTCCTTGTTTGGGAGCCTAGCATGCTGTGTGCAAAATAGAGGGGGAGGCCGAATCAGTGCATCTCAAAGGGATCCCAGGAGCCCTGACTTTGCAGACGTGCCTCAGGGATCCAGCCTCCATCTGTGCAGAAAAGCACTGTTTTTTTCACTCTGTTAACTTTTTTATATTTGGGGCTCTGTCAGTTCATTTGAAAAATTGATTCTGATACTGAAAATGGTTTGCAAAACCAGGAGGACTAGATGGCTTCTCTGAACGCTGGCAGCAATCAATGGCTTTGATTTTGTCATTGTGATGTCATCCTGAGATGGGATCTGATTTGTCCGTATTTGTCTTTAAGAGCAATGGGGATTTGCACTCTTTTATTTCCTTGGGCTTCCCAGGTGATGGAGTGGTAAAGAGTCCACCTGCCAATGCAGGAAATGCAGGAGACTCGGGTTCTACCCCTGGGTCCGGAAGATCTCCTGGAGAAAGAAATGGCTACCCACTCCAGTATTCTTGCTTGGAAAATTCCATGGAGAGAGGCGCCTGGAAGGCTACAGTCCATGGGGCTGCAAAGAGTCTGACATGACTAAGCACACAATTTATTTATTTACTTGGCTGTGTTTTGTCTTAGTTTCGGCATACTGTATCTTCCTTGCATGCTGCGGGATCTTTCATTGAGGCACATGGATTCTCTAGTTGTGGCTCACGGGCTTAGTGGCTCCGTGGCAGGTGGGATCTTAGTTCCCCAACTAGGGACTGAACCCACATCCCTTGCATTGCAAGATGGATTCCTTAACCACTGGACCACCAGGCAAGTCTCTGGGAATGTGCACTTTTGTTTCATCTTGATAATCCAGCAGAGCCTCCAGCGGAGGGTAGAGAATCTTTGCACTTATGGCTTATGGGGCAAAGAGACATGTAAAACTTGTAAAGCTTGAGCATGGAATAGAATGATATGCGTGGAAACGTCACAGTTCAAGCAGTGAGCACGGGGACAGTAGGAAGGAGTAATCAGGTCATTCACTCATTCGAGAAACTGTTTTTAATTAATAAACTTTATGTTTTAGGGCAGTTTTAGGTTAGGGAAAAACACAGAATTCCCATATACTCCCTGGGGGACCACACGCAGTCTCAACACTGAACATCCTGCACCAGAGCCGTACCTTTGTTATAACTGGTGAACACACATTCACACATCCTTATCAGCCAGAGCCCACAGTTTACATGAAGGTCCACTCTTTATGTTATACTTTCTACAGATTTGGACACAGGTAGGCTTGTGGGCCTGCCTGGTGGCTCCGTGGTAAAGAATCCGCCTGCCAATGCAGGAGACAGGGCTCAATTCCTGGGTCGGGAAGATCCCCTGAGGAGGCAATGACAACCCAGTCCAGTATTCTTGCCTGGAGAATCCCACGGACACCGGAGCCTGGAGGGCTACAGTCCATGGGGTTGCAAAGAGTTGGACATGGCTGAGCACCTAACCAACAACAACAAAAGAAACGTAGTGACTTATACCCACCGTCGTAGTATGTTGCAAAATAGTCCCCAAACACCCTCTGTGCTCTGCCCGTGAGTTGCCCGTGAGTTGCTCCTTCCTGCACCCTGGCAGCCACTGATCTTTGACCGTCGCCGCACAGGCACACCTTGCTTTATTGCCCTTTCTTTCTTCTTTTTGCAGATATTGGATATTTAACAAATTGGAGATTTGTGTTAACCCTGTGCTGAGCATGTCTATGGCACTGTTTTTCTAACAACGTTTACTCACTGTTTGTCTCTGTGTTACATTTTGATGATTTCACAGTATTTCAGACTTTTCCATTATTATATTCATATGGTGATCTGTGATTTTGTTTTCTTCGGCTGTACCTGCAGCATGCAGGATGAGTTCCCTCACTCGGGAGAGAACCCATGTCCCCTTCGCCGGGAGCACAAGTCCTAACCATCGGGTCACCAGAGGCCCAGCGGTCAGGACTCTTGTTTATGTTGCTGTTATAACAGCTTTGGGGCTCCACAGTCTGAGCCCATATAAGACACAGAACTTGGTGGGTCAGCGTTGTGTGAGTTCTGACCGTCCACCCAGTCAGCTGTTCCCCCACCTCAGCTCTTTCTCCTTGGGCCTCCTTATTCCCTGAGACCCAGCAAGACTGAAATTAAGCCAGTGAATAACCCTACAATGGCCTCTAAGTGTTCAAGTGACAGGAGAAGGCACATGTCTCACTTTAAATAAAAAACTAGAAATTACTGAGCTTACCGAGGAAGGCATGCTGAAAGCTAAGACAGGCCTAAAGCTAGGCCTCTTGCCCCAAACAATTGCCCAAGTTGTGAATACAAAGGAATGTTCTTGAAGGAAATTAAAGGTGCTACTCCAGTGAACACATAAATTGACAACAAAAGTAGAGCAGCTTGATTGGTGATCTGGAAAAGGGTGTAGTGGTCTGGAAGGAAGATTCCACCGGACACAACATTCCTGCTGCTGCTTCTGAGTCACTTCAGTCGTGTCGGACTCTGTGTGACCCCATAGACGGCAGCCCACCAGGCTCCCCCATCCCTGGGATTCTCCAGGCAAGAATACTGGAGTGGGTTGCCATTTCCTTCTCCAATGCATGAAAGAGAAAAGTGAAAGTGAAGTCGCTCAGTCTGTCCGACTGTTAGCGACCCCATGGACTGCAGCCCACCAGGCGACTCCGTCCATTGGATTTTCCAGGCAAGAGTACTGGGGTGGGGTGCCATTGCCAGAGCCTAAACCCAAGTCAGCTTCCCAGGTGGCGCTAGTGGTAAAGAGCCTGCCTGCCCATACAGGGGATGCAAGAGACACGGCTTTGATCCCTGGGTTGGGAAGATGCCCTGGAGGAGGAAATGGCAACGCACTCCAGTAGTCTTGTGTGGAAAATCCCACAGACCGAGGAGCCTGGCGGGCTACAGTCCGCGGGGTCACAAACAGTCGGACGTGACTGAGCGAACGGCATGCGGCATGCAATCCAGAGCAAGATCCTGACTCCCTTTAATTCTGTGAAGGCTGAGAGGCGAGAAAGCCGCGGAAGAGAAGTTTGAACCGATAGCCAGAGATTGGTTCATGCGGTTTTAGGAAAGGAGCCATCCCCGTAACATAAAGTGTGAGGTGAACCAGCAAGTGCTGAGGCAGAAGCTGCAGTAAGTTACCCAGAAAATCTAGTTGTGATCATTTATGAAGGTGGCCACAGTAAACAACAGCCTATCAGTGCAGACGAAACAGCTTTCTACTGGAGGACACCAGCTAGCACGTCCACAGCCCCACAGGAAAAGTCAGTGCTTGGCTTCGGAGCTTCAGAGGACTGGCTGGCTCTCTTGGTAGGGTGGTGCTCTTAAGCAGTGGATTTTAAGTTGGAGCTGATGCTCATTTACCAAACTGAACATCCTAGGGCCCTTAAGGATTTTGCTATCTTGTCTCTGCCTTTGCTAAACAGAAGAAAGGACAGTCTGAATGACAGCACATCTGTTTGCTGAATATTTTAAGCTCACTGTTGACACCTACTGCTCAGGAAAAGATTCTCTTGGAAATGAGATTGCTGACTGACCATGCCTCTGGTTACCCAAGAGCTCTGATGGAAACACACAATGAGATTAATATCGTTTTCCTGCCCGCTAATACATCAGGTAGACGAGGTCGGGTGCGTGCAGATTGCTATGGCTGTAGATCAGTCCTAAAGGAAATCAACCGGAAATATTTGCTGGAAGGACTGTTGCTAAAGCTGAAGTTCCAATACTTTGGCCACCTAATGCAAAAAGCCGATTCACTGAAGAAGCCCCTGATGCTGGGAAAGGCTGAAGGCAAAAGAAGGGGGTGGCAGAGGATGAGATGGTTAGATAGCATCACAGACTCAATGGAATTGAATCTGAGCAGACTCCCAGAGATAGAGAAGGACCAGGAAGCCTGGCATGCTGCAGTCCACGGGGTCGCAAAGAGTCAGACACGACTGAACAAACAGGAAAGCTTGTACCACATCCGTTCTACTGCCTGGGGATTTAGGGGTGACTTTGATTTCCAAGTCTTCTTTAAGAAATACATTTCCTGGGAAGGATATGGGGAAGCAATGGTTAGGGAGTTTTGCTTGGACACGTTTGTGTCTGTGGTCAGTCACTCAATCATGTCCAACTCTTTGTGGCTCCATGGACTATAGCCTGCCAGGCTCCTCTGCCCATGAAAATTTCCAGGCAAGAATATTGGAGTGGGATGCCATTTCCTACTCCAGGGGATTTTCCCAGCCCAGAGATTGACCCTGGGTCTCTTGTGTCTCCTGCATGGGCAGGCAGATCCTTTATCACCCTTGCCACCTGGAAAGCCCATTATGGACATGCATGCACTGCTATATTTAAAATAGATACGCAACAAGGACCTACCATATAGCACGTGGACCTCTGCTTATTGTTATGTGGCAGCCTGGATGGGAGGACTGTTTGGGGGCAGAATGGATCCGTGTACATGTGTGGCTGAGTCCTTTTGCTGTTCACCTGAGACTATCACAGCATTGTTTGTTAATTGGCACTGCTGCTGCTGCTAAGTCGCTTCAGTCATATCCGACTCTGTGCGACCCCATAGATGGCAGCCCACCAGGCTCCCCCGTCCCTGGGATTCTCCAGGCAAGAACACTGGAGTAGGTTACCATTTCCTTCTCCAATGCGTGAAAGTGAAGAGTGAAAGTGAAGTTGCTCAGTCATATCCGACTCAGCGACCACATGGATTGCAGCCTACCAGGCTCCTCCATCCATGGGATTTTCCAGACAGGAGTACTGGAGTGGGGTGCCATTTCTTTCTCCAGTTAATCGGCTATACCCCAATGCAAAAGAAAGCTTAAGATGTTTTTTAGAAATACGTTTCCTAAGGCTATAGCTGCCATAGGTAGTAATCCCACTGATGGACCTGAGCAGGGTAAATTGAAAACTCTCCAGAAAGGAGTCACCATTCTAGATTCTAGATGCCGTTAAGAACATTGGCTCTTTTCTACCCTTTGGACTGTGCAGTCCATGGAATTCTTCAGGCCAGAATACTGGAGTGGGTAGCTGTTCCGTTCTCCAGGGGATCTTCCCAACCCAGGAATGGATGGAACCCAGGTCTCCTGCATTGCAGGAGGATTCTTTACCAGCTGAGCCACAAGGGAAGCCCTGTGATTCAGGGGAAGAGGTCAAAACATTTCCGTTAACAGGAGTTTGGAAGAAGCTGGTTCCAGTGCTCATGGGTGACTTGGAAGGGTTCAAGACTCCCATGGAGGAAGTCACTGCAGATGGGGTGGAAACAGCAGGAGGCCTAGAAGCGGAGTGCTGAGTCGCTTATCGACCCTTTGTGACCCCAGGGACCATAGCCTGCCAGGCTCCCCCGGCCATGGGATTTTCCAGGCAAGAGTACTGGGGTGGGCTGCCATTGCCTTCTCCGTGTTTAAGCCCAGGGCTTCAGGAGAACAATTCTTTTTTCAACTCGTTTTTTTCAACTCATCATACATTTCCCAGCAGCAGTGGTGTAGTTTATCCCTTTCCTCTCCCCAGTCCTTCCCTAAGGGCAGGTAAACATGCAGTAACAAGGAGTAAAATCATCACCTCTCTCTCCAAGAGCAGAACCATCCCAGTTAGCGGCAGATGTTAAATGCCGGCCCAGGCCCAGATGCCAGTGAGCCAGCAGACAGAAGCAGAAGGAAGCTGTGGGCCTTTCAATTAATCCCACCCCAGGCTGCCGTTTTAAAGCCGCTGTTCTGGAAGCCCCCTTGCTCTCACCAAAGCAGGGCACATCATGGGATGCCTCTGTGTGTTCCGAGGTCTTTAACAGGGAAAATTATTAAATGGGAGGGCTGATGAGTGTAGAGCTTGTTACAGACATCCGGGTGGATCGGGACCGGTAGGGGCAGGGGAGAATGGGGCTCCACCTCTTGGTGGGAGAAGGCTAAGATTACAGGAGAAACCAGCGCATTTTATCATTTCCGAAACAACTGGCCATTATTGTGATGAGATAGGCATCTGATTAATTTCATCGTGGACCAGCATTTCCTCTGATTTGGGAATCTCATTCTTGCTTGCTCCTTTTTTCTCTTTTCCTTTTGTCTCATCCTGCCTCACTAGTTATGCAAGCAAAACAGGCTGCTATTAGGAAAAACAAACAGCACCACTTTAATAAGTCAATCATAAAATTACTGCTATGATTCCCCTTCTATGAAGCAGGAACTGAATCTCTCATTTGGATATCAACCTTCATGGCAGATAGCGTGACATGCGCGCATGCGTGCTACGTTACTTCTTTCAGGTCCAACACTTTACAACCCCCTGGACTGTAGCCCACAAGGCTCCCCTGTCCATGGGATTCCCCAGGCAAGAATTCTGGAGTGGGTCGCCATGCCCTCCTCCAGGGGATCTTCCAGACCCAAGGGTGGAACCCGCATCTCTTATGTCTCCTGCTTTGGCAGACAGGTTCTTTACCACTAGCGTCACCTGGGAAGCCCTAGATATTGTGACAGTAATCTCATTTTACAAGACAGGGAGCCTGGGGGGCGGGAAGAGATATGGGGTAACTGACTCAAGGCCACTCAGCCAATGGGGAGTCACAATCTCAGCCCCACCCAAATGCCACTTTTAAGACTTTGTCTAAATCTCCCTTTTCTTATTTCCCCAGAGATCAGCCACACATGCATTTTATATCCTCTTTGGGAGCTCAATATTTATTTTGTAAGCATTTCTTCCGTAACTGAGTACTCCCTATTGCCAGGATTGTTAACAGCTGTGTATTGCTGCCTCCCGTGGCTGTTCCACCTTCCCAGTGTGGGCCTCTTAGATTGCTCTCAATTTTCCTCCAGTACAAGATGCTGATGCACTGTTTAAACTGGGATCTCTGAGTCATTGTTTGCTTTTAATCAGAGCCGGCAGAGCTGCTGGCTGACAGGAGGAGGGGTCCTTTCCAGGCCTGGGGTGTTGGTGTCTGAATATTCCACACTGTGGGTGCCACTCCTGGGGTCCCCAAATTATGGGAGCTCAGATGCCTGCCTCTTTGAGTCAAAATCTTTTCATTTTATAAAGCTCCTCTGGGGGAAAAGGCCTTTGTTGAGCCTAATGGGCAAGGGACCATGTTCCCAGCTCAGAGCAGCTCTGCTTCGAGGGGTGGGCGCCCTGGCTGCTGTAGCCAGACAGAGGGAACCTAGTGACAGCCAGCCCAGCAAGGCAGGGACTCAGGATGGAGGAGATTGGATGGCATGACTGGTATGAACAAACCCAGGCAGATAAAACTGGAAACATTCTCTTTCTGCCCTGCAGGAGAAAAACCCTCAGGTTTGTTGAGCACTAACTCTAGCCATTGTGCTAGGGACCACCCATCCCCACCCAGTCCTTCCTGCAGGACTGTTCTGGCTGCAAACCCGGGTTGTTCCACAGATAAGTTATTCTGTAATTGGTGCTCAAAACCATCACCCCGCACTTGGGTTGAATCAGGATGTCCTTTGAGATCCCCTGCTGCCTCAAGACTGATTTTCAGCAGCCATAGGCAATTTGAAGAGTAATGAAAGAACTCACCATTTTCACTCCAGCCAAACAGAGGGCATGCAGAGAGGACTAGGAAATGTTATCTGAGTGAAGGTCCGCGTAAATGCACTGTCCTCCTGCAAACACAGCTCTGTGTGTGTGTGTGTGTGTGAGTCACTCATTTGTGTTGGACTCCTTGCAACCCCATGGACTCTAGCCTGCCAGCTCTTCTGTCCATGGGATTTCCCAGGCAAGAATACTGGAGTGGGTAGCCATTCCCTTCTTCAGGGGATCTTCCTGACCCAGGGATCAAACCTGGGTCTCCTGCATTGCAGGCAGATTCTTTACCATCTGAGCCACCAGGGAATCCCTTAACATAGCTATGCGATCCCTCAAAGAATGTCCCAGCAGCAGACAGACTCCAGATCCTTTTTTTTTTTTATTAAGAGGGATATTTGGAAGCACATATTCTTCTCACAGCTCCTGCCTTGGGCCGCATAGAAAATGAAACTTTCTTTCTTTGTGCTGTATATAATTAAACCCAAGGGTCGGGCCACCTTCCTCATTACAAAGGTAGTTGAGGGAGGAACCCAGAAAATTCTGGAAGCCTTCCTCTCCGATGATCACTTGCAATTACTGTGTCCTCTTTCATCACGCTCAGTGTTCGTTCTGAAAGCCGGCTGAGTGGGCTAAATATTCTCAGATGTCTAGAAGTACAGAGGCCTCTCCTTCACTCCTCAGTTACTCAGACCCCTCCAGGAGAGTCTCACAGTAGGAAGAAAAGACTCTCCAGAGCTGCAAACTGAATATTAAGTCAAGAGGGAGCTGGATGCTTTCCTTAGGACCCCAGAGGTGGGTTGGGGTCCCCAAGGCCACCCTAGTCTTCATCATTTGCTAGAAGGGCCCATAAGACTCACCACGAGGCTTATTCATGATTGATTTATTACAGCAGAAGGATGCAGAGCAAAATCGACCGAGGAGTTAGGTGCTTGGGGGGAAGTGCAGAGGAGACTAGGGTCGTCTCCGGTGGACTTGCGCCAGATGCCCTTAATTTCCCCAGCAGCAAGCTATGACACCTCCGTGAACAGTCTTCCTTCAGGGAAGCTCATCAGAGACTCAGGATTCAGGGCGTTTATCAGGGGTGAGTCACAGAGTCGCCTCCTTGAGACACGTGCACAATTCCTGACTCCCGGAAAAGAAGCACAACCACACTGCCGGGACACGTTAAGTCCCCGGAGCCCTTCTCACTTCTGGGAATGGTGTGTTCCCTCCCCAGATCCAAGTTCCCCAAGGCCAGCCCAGGACTCACCTAGCAAGCAGGCCTTTCAGAGGATAGAAGTCTCAGGCCAGACATGTTCACTTTTTCTGCACAGGTGGCAGAAAATATCCACCTGCCAATGCAGGAGACACAGGAGACAAGAGTTCAATCCCTGGGTTGGGAAGTTCTCCCCCTGGAGAAGGAAGTGGCAACCCACTCTGGTATTCTTGGACAGACCGGTATTCTCCGGTATCCTGTGGACAGAGGGGCCTGGTGGGCTATAGTCCGTGGGGTCACAAAGAATTCCACACAGATTAGCAACTGAGCACACTCTGTCTTTGAAAAAGGAAGTGACAACCAGTGTTCTCGCCTGGAGAATCCCAGGGATGGAGGAGCCTGGTGGGCAGCTGTCCATGGGATCGCACAGAGTCGGACATGACTTAGCATGCATGCATGAATTGGAGGAGGAAATGGCAACCCACTCCAGTAATCTTGCCAGGAGAATCCCATGGATGGAGGGCCCTGGTGGGCTGCCATCTAGGGGTCGCACAGAGTCAGACACGACTGAAGCGACAGCAGCAGCAGCAGCAGCAGCAGCGCCCTGTCTTAGTTCTGCTCTTCAGGGGACACTAGGTGGCGCCGCTGAGCTGACACAATTTTGTCTGGCGTGGTCTTCCCTTCCAAGAGCCCGGTCTATAAAGGCTTCTGTACTGTTTTCCTCCCGGTCCCTGTGTGTTCAGTAGTGTGGGACTGTCTCTGCAAATCCCTAAGGAGTTAATACGCATGACCTGCTCTGTGATGCAACGGTGTGTGTACTCCGGCCTATCCACACAAGGGTTCTATGTATGAGTATTGTTATAGCCCTCCTGAGAAAAATTTGACATGGATTAATGACAACATCTATGAATCAGGCAGGAACATTAATATCGTAAAACAGGCTACGAGGTAATTTGCCTCCCGTTGTCTGGCAATTTCCTGTCGTCCTTTGGAGCTGTTCTGCGGCAGTCCTTGCGGCTGGGCATTGCACGGCTCAATTAGTTGCCAAAGCCTGGCCCCTGTGCTGCTGGTGGGGAGACAGTGGCAAATTATTCATGGCTTCTAGACCTGAGGAGTAAACAAGTCTGGAACCCTTCTTTCACAAGGCGGAAACAATGATGTCAAAACCCCCCACCCCTGCCAGTCACCCCAGCTTCTGTTTGTTTTTTTTTTTTTTTTTAAATTTTGTAATTCTTGTGGATCCAGCACTGTCCTTTATGTCCATCTTCACATTAAATCCTCTTGGTGACTCTTTAGGGAGGAAAATGATTTCATAGATGAGGGGCCAAAGGCACAGAGAGGTTGAGTGACTTGCTGAAGATCACCCAGCAGAAAAGCGGCCAAGCTGAGAGGTGGGTGAAATGGATTCCAGGGCCTTTAACCACTGAGAACCCGCCCCTCAGAGAGAGCCACTCGCTGGAGGCCACAGGGGACGAAACGGTGCAAGTGAGTCCGAACCCAAGGCTTCTCAGCTCTTTGTTGAGTCTCTGTTCCTTTAACCCTGTGACCTCTATTTATTTCTCGGCAGTTTGGGCTCTAGTCAGTGAGGCCTTTAACCACTGAGAACCCGCCCCTCAGAGAGAGCCACTCGCTGGAGGCCACAGGGGACGAAACGGTGCAAGTGAGTCCGAACCCAAGGCTTCTCAGCTCTTTGTTGAGTCTCTGTTCCTTTAACCCTGTGACCTCTATTTATTTCTCGGCAGTTTGGGCTCTAGTCAGTGCTGGTCCTGATATAAGTATTCCCTGGTGAGTTTATAAACTGTTTCTATGAGACTCATCATCTCTTAACAGTTCAG
>SJYX01023528.1:22478-111034 GCA_006410675.1 Oreotragus oreotragus | reverse complement strand
GCAGTAGCTATGGGAACTTATCACACAGGAGGTACACCAATTGTGGGATGGAGTCAGGGCTTTCGGAGGCTCCTCTGTGTTCCACCCACTGTCACTCACAGTGGGCACTCACACCCACTGTCTTATCTAACTCTCTCTACTCCGCGGGTTCTATCCATGGAGAATGGGAATAAGCGAGGTCAGAGCATCTGGCCAAGCTCAGCCAGCTCACATGGTGCCTGAGTTCAGGTTGGAGCCAACACATGTCATCTGCGGCACATGATCTTTCCACTTGCCAAGGAGATTGTAGTTAGTGTCCTGCTGGCAGCGGTCTGGGGACACCCTTGACTGTTTGACAAGGAGTAAGTGCCCAGCTGACCTGCAAATCGGCACCCCTTTCCAGGATCTCCAAGGTGCTGTTGCTAAGCCTATTCCTGTAAATGGAATCACCTCCAGTCCCAGACTCTATTGCTGCTGACACACACTTACCTTATATCTGCCTGTGGGCACTTATCCCACAAGTCTGCCCCAGCGTCCAACTTATGTTCCCTCGCATCATTGCCATCCCATCCCCTTCACCCTCAGCTCTTCCTGAGGGGCCTGGCAGAGCCAATAGATTCCTTCAGTGGCACTCAGACTGGCCTCCTTCACATATCATTGGATCTAGTTCTTCTCTCTGCGGCAGAACTGAGAAAACGTGTGGGAAACCACAGGGAAACTCACTCAGGCTTTGGAATCAGATCCTCAGTCAGATTCTCCAGCAAAGCCAGGGTTCATCCACTCAGCACACGCTTTTGAGCACCTCTGGGGAGCCAGGCACTGTGTCTGCACTTGGGAACACAAAGAGAGACGACGCCCGCAGCCTGGGGCTGGTGCTCTGGGCCGTAGAGGAGGCAGACCCAGCACAATCAGTGTGCAAGTCGTTCTGACTGTGGGAAGCGCCGTGAGCAGGCGGTAGGGGACAAGGAGAGGCAACCAGTGTTCCCCTCAGTTCCAAGTCTATGAAGCCCAGATAAGCAGCCCACCTGAGAGGGCAGCTCTGAAGGCGACCCAAGATAAGTTCACAGAAAGTCTCTGTCACCCAGGACTCCCCGAGTCACTTTTTAAATGGCAGGAACCCATATCAGACTGGCTTATGCCTTAGAGGGAATTAGTTGGCTCACGTGGCTGAAATATAATTCAGTTGAATCCAATAGCTCCTATGATGTCATCAGAAAATGCATCTGTGTTCTCTCCTCTCAGCTCTTGCTTGTTGTTGGCTTCATGAACAGGTGGCCTCTGCCCACAGTGGGGGCAAAGTGGCCTGTCTCTTATACACAAGATGTGTATAAGAGACAGCTCGATGGACGTGAGCCTGAGTGAACTCCGGGAGATGGTGATGAACAGGGAGGCCTGGCGTGCTGCAATTCATGGGGTCGCAAAGAGTCGGACACGACTGAGCGACTGAACTGAACTGAACTGAACCGCCAATATCCTTTTTGGTAAGTAAGAGGAATTTTCTAGAAATGGATTTGCTGGGTTCTATGTTAGGATCTTCAACTTGACTAGGTAAAGCTAAACCGTTTTCCAAGGTGACTGTACAAATTAAATTCCCACCGTCAGTGTACCAGAGTACACACTGCTAGTCACTACCGAACCCTTACCAGACCTGTTCATGTTTAATCTCCCTGGGGACTGGGTGATCTCCATACAGGTACTGGATGCTGCTCCAAGCTCTTGGGTGATTTCAGGACAGCCTGAGACATCAGTGTTATCACTCCCATCTTGCAAATGAAGAAACTGAAACAGTCTGTTCAGCTGTTAAAATCATTAGCAAATCATCGTGCTAGGATTCAAGCCCAGGTCTGTGTGACCAGACCCTAAGATTTTTCTGCCATGCTATAACAACTGGCTGTTACTGGAGAGGTCTCTGGGCCTTTATGGGGTACCTATGGGGAACTATGAGCTTCTTGGAGATGGAACTCTCGTGGGGAGCACAGTTCATGACCTCAGTCTTTGGTGTATGTCAGAATCACTCAGTCCCATCCCAAACCCACTGAATCAGAATCGACAGCAGTGTGTGTGTGTGTGTGTGTGTGTGTTGGGGTGGGGGAGGGTCTAGTGAGCAGGAAGTGGGCATCTTATTGTGGTTTGTTTAAATAATTTTTAAGTTTTATTTTTGGCTGTGCTGAGTCTTCGCTACCCCGCAGACTTTTCTTTGGGTTGAGGTGAGCTGGGGCTACTCTTCATTGTGATGGGCTGGTGTCTCACTGCAGCAGCTTCTCTTGTTGCCCAGCACAGGCTCTAGGGCACATAGGCTGTGGCATGTGGGCTCTACAGGCTCAGTAGCTGTGGCGCATAGGCGTAGTTGCTCCATGGCATGTGACGTCCTCCTGGGCCAGGGGTCGAACTATGTCTCTTGCATTGGCAGGTGGATTCCTTACCCCTGAGCCAGCAGAGAAGCCCTCACTGTGGGTCTGATTTACATCTCTGTGTTACAAAACGTGTGGAACATCATGTCATTAGCTTCCTGGTCAGCTGAATTTGGTTTTGGAGTCTGTTCAAGTCTTTGATTCATTTCTACTTGTGTTGTCTTCTTGTTGATTTGTTAGAACTCTTTCCATATTGTGACTACAAATCCTTTGTAGCTACATGGGTTGCAGATATGTAAGCTCAGTTGGTGGCTTGTATTTCCAATTTTCATGATGCCTTCTGAAGAGGAGAACACTCTAAGTCTGGTGAAATCCAGATGAGCATTTTGTTTTTCTTTTGTGGTTTTTTTCTGTGTATGTCTTGAATCTTTACCCACCCTAAGGCGGCAAATATTTTCCCTTATTTAGGTATGAACATTTTGAACACATTTTCAAGGTGATTCTGTTGTGTCGTTCTCCTTGGTTCAGAGTCAGATCTGAATTTGACTCCCAGGTTTGCCACTCAGCTGAACAAGTCATTTTGTCTTTCTGAGCCTCCATTTCCCTACCTGCAAAAGGATTTAAAAATAAGGTCTGTCCTTAGAAGGTCTGTTTGTTAGAAGGATTCAGTGAAACAGAGCTCAAACAGAGCTTAGCGAAATGCCTGGTATGAAACCAGTGTTCCATAAAAGTCATTTTGTTTATATACAGATGAGCTTCGAGCAGCTGGGAGGAATAACATGGTTTGTTGTTTGTTTTCAGTACATCAAGGCCTTTTACAACAAGTCGTGGGAGAGAAGGCATGGACATCCCATAGACTCGGACACTCTGACCCTGCTCTGGTCTGTGACCGTGTCCATATTCGCCATTGGTGGACTCGTGGGGACATTCCTGGTGAAGGTGATCGGAAAATTTCTTGGGAGGTCAGTGGGGGCCCCTCTGTAACGGCCATACTATGTCTGTATTAGAGTCAGGATTGCAGCAGGCAACAGAATTCCACTCAGTCCAACTGGAGAGATTATAATGCCAGAAGGACAAGGAGCAGAAATAGGGTACCATAAGCCAAGGAAAAGTGAATCCACAGGTGAGGGGTTGACAGGCTGGAGCTGAGGCTGTGGAGGCTTTGTCAGGACCCTACTGTCCAAACAGGGAGGAGCTGGAAAGAAATACTCTGGCTTTTTTATCTGCCGGCCCTCCAGTCTGCCATAGGTGCCTCTCATTGGTCAAACCCAGGCGGAAGCCTGAAAACTCAGGCATCTCATTGGTGCAGCTCAGGAGGACCAGCTTCAGGGCTCAGAGCAGTGAGGGGTGAGTGGAGAGGGACCTAGGTGTGGGAGCAATTGGACAAGAGTCAGCACAGTGTCTTAGAGACTGTTCCACAGAGATCTCTATAGAGCTGCTTTTAAAAAATCAGTTGCTTAAACAGTCTTCCATTGTATGACTGGATGATAATTTCTTTAACTGGCTCTTGTCTGAGAAACATTTGGGCCATGTCAAACTCTTCCCATTACAAACACAGCTGGCATGAATATTAATTTCATGTTAAAATTCCCCAACATCAACCTCTCCAGTCAGATCCACTTTACCCCTGTGTTTCATTTGTCTTTTATTTTCTACGTGAAGCCTTCTCTCGTGTAAGATTGTGTTATCCATAAATTCCCCCAAACATCTGCTCTGTGTCCTTGCTCATAGCAACTTCCTGGGGGATGCTGAGGTGTTTAGTGCAGAGAGTAGAGTCTTTAGAGCATTCACATGTGAACTTGAATCATGAGTCTTCTACTTCCTGGCTGTGCTGACAGTTGAACCTCAGGTCTCTCATCTGTGGAATAGAGACAAGAGTTCCTACCCTGCAGGTGATGCTGTAAAGGCTAGAGAAAATTAATGGGGGAGAATGGCCCATTAGCTCAATGAAGAGAAGCTATTATTATCCACCATATTATTTTCTCATCATCACCTTGACATAGTAGGGGGTCATCCAAACATAGTAAAGTGAAAGAAAGAAAGTGAAGTCACTCAGTCATGTCTGACTCTCTGTGACCCCGTGGACTGTAGCGCTCCAGGCTCCTCTGTCCATGGAATTATCCAGACAAGAGTACTGGAGTGGATTGTCATTTCCTTCTCCAGTAGATCTTCCTGACCCAGGGATCAAACCCAGGTCTCCCGAATTGCAGGCAGACGCCTTGCCGTCTGAGCCACCAGGGAAGCACCCAAAGAGCCAGATGGACTGCTCCAGGCCAGAATCCCTGAGTGAGTAGCCTTTCCCTTCTCCAGGGGATCCTCCCAACCCAGGGATCGAGCCCAGGTCTCCCACATTGCAGGCAGGTTCTTGACCAGCTGAGCCACAAGGGAAGCCCACAGGGGAAGTTTCCACGGGGGAACACAGCAGGGGGTCCACAAATCTCCATATTGCACTGAATTGGTGAAGAGATGGGTCAGACCCCTGGAAATTCCTCTGGGCTTTGGGGCTACACAAACACTGTTAAGAATGGTGCTACCCACTACTTTATACCTGGCCTCACATCCTCAAATTAGGGTTGGTGATGTTCAGAACAGACTTTCCAAAGGCTGGAGCAGGCAGCCATTCTGAAAAAAGAATCCATGTGATGCTCGAAAAGGTCTGTGGTACCCCAGTGAGGTAGAGCAGGTGCCAATATTCTCCATGTCACTCAGGCGGCTTCCAGGGCAGTAGCTATGGGAACTTATCACACAGGAGGTACACCAATTGTGGGATGGAGTCAGGGCTTTCGGAGGCTCCTCTGTGTTCCACCCACTGTCACTCACAGTGGGCACTCACACCCACTGTCTTATCTAACTCTCTCTACTCCGCGGGTTCTATCCATGGAGAATGGGAATAAGCGAGGTCAGACCATCTGGCCAAGCTCAGCCAGCTCACATGGTGCCTGAGTTCAGGTTGGAGCCAACACATGTCATCTGCGGCACATGATCTTTCCACTTGCCAAGGAGATTGTAGTTAGTGTCCTGCTGGCAGCGGTCTGGGGACACCCTTGACTGTTTGACAAGGAGTAAGTGCCCAGCTGACCTGCAAATCGGCACCCCTTTCCAGGATCTCCAAGGTGCTGTTGCTAAGCCTATTCCTGTAAATGGAATCACCTCCAGTCCCAGACTCTATTGCTGCTGACACACACTTACCTTATATCTGCCTGTGGGCACTTATCCCACAAGTCTGCCCCAGCGTCCAACTTATGTTCCCTCGCATCATTGCCATCCCATCCCCTTCACCCTCAGCTCTTCCTGAGGGGCCTGGCAGAGCCAATAGATTCCTTCAGTGGCACTCAGACTGGCCTCCTTCACATATCATTGGATCTAGCTCTTCTCTCTGCAGCAGAACTGAGAAAACTTGTGGGAAACCACAGGGAAACTCACTCAGGCTTTGGAATCAGATCCTCAGTCAGATTCTCCAGCAAAGCCAGGGTTCATCCACTCAGCACATGCTTTTGAGCACCTCTGGGGAGCCAGGCACTGTGTCTGCACTTGGGAACACAAAGAGAGACGACGCCCGCAGCCTGGGGCTGGTGCTCTGGGCCGTAGAGGAGGCAGACCCAGCACAATCAGTGTGCAAGTCGTTCTGACTGTGGGAAGCGCCGTGAGCAGGCGGTAGGGGACAAGGAGAGGCAACCAGTGTTCCCCTCAGTTCCAAGTCTATGAAGCCCAGATAAGCAGCCCACCTGAGAGGGCAGCTCTGAAGGCGACCCAAGATAAGTTCACAGAAAGTCTCTGTCACCCAGGACTCCCCGAGTCACTTTTTAAATGGCAGGAACCCATATCAGACTGGCTTATGCCTTAGAGGGAATTAGTTGGCTCACGTGGCTGAAATATAATTCAGTTGAATCCAATAGCTCCTATGATGTCATCAGAAAATGCATCTGTGTTCTCTCCTCTCAGCTCTTGCTTGTTGTTGGCTTCATGAACAGGTGGCCTCTGCCCACAGTGGGGGCAAAGTGGCCTAAGCCCCTTAGACAGATATGGTTCCCACTGAACATCCCCGCCACAAACTTCTTCCAACAGTCCTCGGACAGGCCCCAGGCAGGAATCTCACCTCCCTGAGAGAGCTTGCAAACTGTCAGGACTCTTCCAAAGGAGCCAGTTCTACTCCATGAGGGGCATTTGACAATGTGCAGAGATACTAAAGCTTGTCAAAGCTGAGGGCTGTGACTGGTACCCTCTAGAGGCCAAAGTCCCAAACAGAAGGAGTCAGCAAACCCAAAACACGGGGCTTCTCCAGTACGCATGGTTTATGCATCATCAGTTGGTTTTAAGGACGTAATCCACTTGGTATTAAACGTGCATGAACTGGGAAGTCACAGTTAAAGGTCGTAACAGACCTTTACTATGGCTCTGCCCACTGCCCACCACACGTCTGTCAGAAACAACGCTGGCCTCCTCTGAGCTCACATAGGACTTCCTGTTTCCCTCTGTTACATCACTTGGCATTTGGGGTTACAATGATTTAGTTACATTTCTGTCTGTCCCGAAAGGCGAGCTCCTCAGTGTAAGATCCGTGTCTGTATAGGAGCCCCAGCATATGGCACAGGAGCTCGAACACAGCAGGCAAGCCATAAACATTTGTTGGGTGTATGAAAGGATGGAGGGAAAGTGCTCGATGCTAGAAATTTGTCTACCATGACTCCCCCAAATGACCATCCTTCTCTTGCTTGCATGCTTTTTATTTGCCCATACATTTATTTTGCTTGACAAATATTTATGGAGAGCTTGCTATGTGCCAAGCACTTGGTGGTCCACAGAACTGACAAAGTCCCTGGGGTAGCAGCTCTCCAGGCAGAGGGAACAGGAAGTGCAAAGGTCCTGGGGGAAGAACGGGCTTGGTTCCTTTGAAAATAAGACAGGAGGTCAGTATGGCTGGAGCTGAGTCCAGGAGGAGAAAATGAAGCAGGAGGGGTCACTGGGTTCAGAAGCAGAAGACACTGTGGGGAAGGGCTGGGACTCTGGCTTTGACTCAGAGAAAGATGGGAAATTACTGGAGTATTTTGTGATCTGACTCACATTTTGAAAGGCTTGCTTTTATCAGTGGATTCAGGACGGCTGATTAGGAACATCCTGCCATAAGCCAGGTGAAGTGATTCGTTTTGCACCGGGTTTGTCATGAGACACAGTGAGAAACAGCGAGAATTGTTTGCATTCTGGAAATAGTTTGGCAGTAGAGAAAACAAGCCCTGCTCATGGACTGTGTGGGAAGCAAGAGAGAAATAAAAAATAATGCTAACATTTTTGTCTTGAACAATCACAAGGATTAAGGATTGTATTGCCCTTTTTAAAAAATTAATTTTATATTGGAGCATAGCTGATTAACAATGTTGCGTTAGTTTCAGGTGTAGAGCAAAGTGATTCAGTTACACATAAACATGTATCTATTCTTTTTCAAGTTCTTTTCCTATTTAGGGTATTACAGGATATTGAGCAGTTGCTTTTTTGAGGTAGGGAAACCCTTGAGAAAAACAAGATTGGGGGGGAGGGAAGAAACAATACTGGAAACTCAGTTTCAGGTGTACTACGTTTGAACTGTCTGTTAGCCCTTCCAGTGGAGATGTCAAGTGCACGATTAGATTTGTGAGTCTAGCACTCCAATGTGCCCAGAACTCAGATGTAAATCCAGATGTCTTTTTTTTTTTTAGAATTCTCTTTGATAGTGTTTCTTTTTTATTTTTTTACACGAACTCCCAAACATGAACCCCCCTCCCACCTCCCACCCCACATCATCCCTCCAGAACATCCCCATACACCAGCCCCAAGCAGATGTCATCAGTAGAAAGGTGACACTTAAAGCTAGGAGATAAGACAAGATTACACAGGAGGTACATAAGATCATGCCATCCAGTTCCATCACTTCACAGCAAATACACAGGGAAGAAAATGGAAACTATGACAGACTTCATTTTATTGGGCTTCAAAATCACTGTGGATGGTGACTGCAGTCCTGAAATTAAAAGACGCTTGCTCCTTGGAAGAAAAACTATGACAAACCTAGACAGTATATTAAAAAGCAGACATCACTTTGCCGACAAAGGTCTCTCTAGTCAAAGCTAGACAGTAGTCATGCATGGATGTGAGAGCTGGACCATAAAGAAGGCTGCTGCTGCTGCTGCTGCTAAGTCGCTTCAGTCATGTCTGACTCTGTGTGACCCCATAGAGGGCAGCCCACCAGGCTCCCCCATCCCTGGGATTCTCCAGGCAAGAATACTGGAGTGGGTTGCCATTTCCTTCTCCAATGCATGAAAGAGAAAAGTGAAAGTGAAGTCGCTCAGTCTGTCCGACTGTTAGCGACCCCATGGACTGCAGCCCACCAGGCTACTCCGTCCATTGGATTTTCCAGGCAAGAGTACTGGGGTGGGGTGCCATTGCCTTCCCCGATAAAGAAGGCTGAGCACCGAAAAATGGATGTTTTTGAACTGTGGTGTTGGAGAAGACTCTTAAGTGTCCCTTGGACAACAAGGAGATCAAACCAGTCAATCCTGAATATTCTTTGGAAGGACTGATGCTGAAGCTGAAGCTAAAACTCCAGTACTTTGGCTACCTGATGAGAAGAGCTGACTCACTGGAAAAGACCCCGACACTGGGAAAGACTGAGGGCAAGAGGAGAAGCAGGTGGCAGAGGATGAGATGATTAGATAGCATCATGGACTCAATGGACATGAGTTTGAGCCAACTCCAGGAGACAGTGAAGGACAGGAAGTGTGGTGTGCTGCAGTCCATGGGGTCACAAAGAGTGGGACACAACTGAGCCACTGAAGAACAACAAAATATAAACCAAAGGAATAGGTTCAAGAGCTGAGCCTGGAGCCCTCCAATGTTCAGAGGGCTGGGAAGATGTTAACGATCACCCAGCAAGGTAGGAGCAGTCTTACCACTGAAAGAAATCTACAACATGAGGAAAGGGAGATGGTGATCAACCAGGTCCTACACAGCCAAGGAATGAAGACCAGCCTGAGCTCTGGGTGGTGAATTAAGCAACACGGAGGTGGCTGGTTGTCTTGGCAAGATCTATGTCAAGGGCACAAAGGAGCAGACAATCATGGGAGTGGGTTTAAGAGAGAAAGAAACAAGAAGAACTGGAGACAATGAGGGCAGACCACTTTTTAAAATTAATTTATTTTTTTATTGAAGGATCTTTTTGAGGAGTTTTACCACAAAGGGGAGCAGAGACAATGGTGTGGTGGATGGAGGAAGAAGTTGAATCAGGAGCATTTTTTGTGTTTTGTTTTGAGATGGGAGCTGCAGCACGTTAATGAGATGTTCCAGCAAGGAGCGGAAGATGGATAGTCAGGAGCAAGGGGTGACACTTGCTGAAGTTATAACCTTGAGCAGGGTCAGAGTGGGTGGGGAACTAGTAGGTCATCAAAGGGATTGGTTTCAGGTGAGGGTGGAGACTGTTCATCCATAGAAATAGGAGGGAAGGCAGAGCTTATGGGCACAGATGCTTGTAGGATAAATCACATAGAAGGAACATGTGGACCGTCTTTTTGGATTGATTCTGCTTTCTTGGTGGACTAGAAAGTAAGGTCAGCAGCTGAGGAACAGGACAAGGGGATTAAAAGAGAGAGAAGATGCTTCAAATAGTCCCCTAGGAGACCAGGAGACTGAGCAAAACAGGAAACTCTAGAATGGTTGGTTGGGGGCTTAAAGACCACTTGAGTTGGGTGATCATGAATTTCAAGTAAGACCAGGCAACATGATTCAGTGTATTTTTTTCCCAGCCAAGATGAAATCTATATACATGTGCAAGATAGACTGCGATCTAAATAGGGTTGGAGTTATCTCAGAAACACAGAATGAAGGAGGGGAGTGAGTGGATCAAGGAGTGGAAGGTGTATGAAGGTGTATGAATGTTTAAAATGATGGACCTTGGAATTCAAGCTGGATAAGCAGGAATAGATGGACATGGTAGAAGCTAGATCCCATCTTGGCTTATAGGCTTGCTCAGCTAAAGAATTGTTGGAAGGCTAAGTGGTAGGAGCCAGGAACTCCAGAATTTCCCCCATTTCATTAGTGCTTAATGAAAAGTACTTTCCAAATCCAAACTGAAATCATACTCCCTGTATCTCCTGATGGGAGTCCTGTGCATCAAGGTAAAATAGTGGAAGGCAGCTCTCACACTTCCCCTGAACCCTCTCTTTTCTGGGCTGAATGTCTCCAGTCCTTTTGACCATTTCTCAAAGACATGGCCTCCAAACTCCTCATTACCCCTTTCTGTCAAGAGCTGATGATTTGGGCTGCTCTGGGAAGATTCTACATCACTGGAGAAGCTCAAAGTACTGAACCAGGTGTACACAGTTGGGGGTCCCAGGGGACACTGGGGTTCTGCTCTCAGAAACAGCATGGTGCTGGTCCCTCTTGTTCTGTTGCATGTTCATCCCTGGGAAAAATATGGAAACACAATAATTAAAATCCCCGTCTCTGAACCCTAGTGAGTCAGCGTTGTGAATTATCTGCAAAGTTTTCTCTCCTCACTGGGACATTATCATGCTGGGGGTTATTTTGGGAAGGAATTCATTAATATGATAAACTCACTTAGAGGGTGTGCAGCCCAATTTGCAAATGTTTCAAATCAGACCTGAATGTGATTTTCACATGTCCTGCATAGCACAAAATGCACCATTCTATCCAATGCAAGAGCTCAGACCCAAGCCCTGGGAGGCGTCCAAGGCTCCTCTTCCTCTCTCCACTTCTATCCAGCTCATCCATATTTTAGGTTCTGAATACCAGTTCCCAGTGTCTGTGGCCAGGGGCGGGGTATTCCCTACATCCTCAAGACATTCTCCAGACACCAGCTGTTTGTTCTATAATTCAACTCTGTTCTGACACTGTCTACCCAGGGATGGTATCAGATTACAATATCGAGGGCTCTGTCCCACCAGACTGCCCCTCTCCCAGTTCAGACACCAGTCCCAGGCCCAGGTGGTCACCTGAGCTTCTGACCATCTGGCTCTGGACTGGAGGTTCCAGAGACCCCCTGCCTTGGCTTTCAGGTTAAGAGTTTAGTCTCGCAAGACTTCCCCTCCCCTCTTCCAACACTAGATGCTGATAGCGAGTCATGGTTGTCAGCTGCGCTTCTGACTCAGTCTCCAGCCCCTCTCCTCTCTCTGTAGGTCGGGATGGGGTTGAAAGTTTCAATCTTCTAATCACATGGTTGACTCCACCCACAACCATCCCCCCATCCTTATTTCCTATCCAAAATCAGAGCTTCCAAGGATCCCCCTCTTAGGGTTTTATTAATTGCTAGAGCAGCTCACAGAACCTACAGGAACATTTTCCTTGGTGGGTGACTGGTTTATTATGGAAGGATATAACTGGGACCAGCTAGATGGAAAAGACGCGTGGGACAAGGGATGGGGAAGGAGGCAGAGCTTCTGTGCTTTCTCTGAATGCACCGCTCTTGCCAAATCTATACATGGTCATCAACCTGGAAGCTCTCCAAATCTTGTCCTTTTGGGGTTTATGGAAGCTTTGTTACACAGGCATCGTTGCTTACATCATCGGCCATGGGTGTTTGAGCTCAATCTCCAGCCCCTCTCCCCTCTCTGGAGGTCAGGATGGAATTGAAAGTTTCAACATTCTAGTCACATGATTGGCTCCATCTGGTAACCATCCCGCCATCCTTAGTTCTTTTCCAAAAGTCACTTCACTGACATGAGCTCACCTGTGGGCTTGTTATGAATAGCACAACACTGATTTCATTGTTCTGGCTCTGAAGCAATTTTAGGAAATGAGGTCTATTTAGTGACAAAATATTATAACAAAAGATGCCCCCATGGTTCTTATCACTTGGGAAATTCCAAGGGTTTTGGGCACTGTAGCTGGAAACCAGGGATGAAGCCTGCATATTTTTGTTACTATAAATCACAATATCACTATCAACAGATTCCATCAATTCTGTCTTCAAAACACACCAAGATCCGGCCATGGCTCACTGCCTCCACCATCCTGATCCAAATCCCTGTGAGCACTTGCCCGATCTATTGCAATATTCCCTGTTGGCCTCCCTGACCCCACACTTACCCCTGCACCCCATGGTCAACATAGAAGATGGAAGAGTCTTATTAAAATCAGGCCATGCCTCGCCTCTCCTTTAAAGCTTCAAAGGCTGCGCTTCTTACTCAAATAGAAACCCAAGTTGTCATGGTGGCCTGCGGACCCCTTACAAGCTCCCCTTACAAGCTCCAGTCCCCTCCCCTTTCATGTTCTACTGCTTGCTCTCTGGGTCTCCTCTGCTTCCAGCCGCACTGGCCTCACTAATGTTGCTGAACAGTCTGCGTCTGGCTCTTCTCTGCCATGGTTGCTATTCGCCTGGGTCCATTCAGCTCGTCTTCTCATTTTTCAAATCGCGCACTTTCTTCTCAGGTGTCAGCTTCTTGGCAAGGCCGTCGTCCCTGGCCACTCTGTGTAACATTGTACCCCCTCCCCTGCTCTCGTGTTCTCTACAACATTTCTCACCAGCTGATAGGCTCCACATGTTTTATTTTTACTTGTTTATTAAGAGGAGCATAAAGGCAGGGACTTGGCCACATTCATGGCTGTGTGCCAGAACATAGAATGACGCTCAGCACCCAGTCCAGCTTCAAACATGTGTTGAGTGAATAAATGTCAGCTGAATGAAAAAAAAGACTGTTGAAAGAATGAATGAACGTGAGTATATGTGGTAGCCACCACTGCAAACAGCTTAGTATCCTGGATTCTGGAATGCCAAATATCCCATTGAATAGCTTGTGACCTTGAAGAAAGAAAGAAAGTGAAAGTCATTCAGTCGTGTCCAACTCTGAGAATCCATGGACCATATAGTCCATGAAGTTCTCCAGGCCAGAATACTGGAGTGAGTAGCAGTTCCCTTCTCCAGAGGATCTTCCCCACCCAGGAATCAAACCGGGGTCTCCTGCATTGTAGGCAGATTCTTTACCAACTGAGCTATCAGGGAGGCCCTATGTAACCTTGGCCAAATCTTAGTTTCTAGATCTGTTTCTTCATGTGGGAAATACAGTAGTAAGTCACCTAACTTACAGGGTCTTCAATGAATGTAAAGGACTTCATGCCTGACACATCGTAAGGACTCTATGAATGTTAGCTATCATCATGGTTTCTTTATTTTACCTTATTGAGTCTCTGAATACGTTCCAGATGACATCCTAGGCACTTTGCATAAATCATTCTCATAGAATCCTTACAAGATAGACATTAGTATATTCACTTTACAGGGGAGTAAATCAAGTCACGACTGAGAGAGAGTAAGAAATCTTTCCAAAGTTGTTCAACTAGTATGAGCTGTCCAAGCAGGAACATCACTGAAGTTGAGTTCAGGAGAACAGCAGTTCTCCAACTCACAGATGTGGAAGCTACAGTGAGACTCATGGCAGATCAGAGCTGGGCCATGTGGGGCAAGCGGGGTCCACATGACTAGACTCATAGATTCATCCCTTCATTTATGCAGCAAATATATATGAGTCACCTGCCTGTGTCAGGAACTGGTGTAGTTGCTGGGGATCCAGTGACAAGACGAAGTCTCTGCCCCCCCAGTGCTTACATTCTCGTACAGGAAGATGGACAGCTAGCATAAAACAAGTGACAGGAGGATAATTTCCTGTAATGTTAGGGCTGTGGAGAGGCTAGAACAGGGTGAGAGGATGGGCTGTGGAAGTGGGGAAAGCAGTCATGTCAAAGGGTGTCAGGAGATTGCATTTGAGTTGAGGCTTTAGTGAGATGCCTCCCTCATAGCTTAGTTGGTAAAGAATCCACCTGCAATGCGGGAGACCTGTGTTCGATCCCTGAGTTGGGAAGATCCCCTGGAAAAGGGAAAGGCTATCCACTCCAGTATTCTGGCTTGGAGAATTCCAAGGACTATACAGTCCATGGAGTTGCAAAGAATTGGACCAGGCTGAGCAACCTTCACTTTCACTTTCTTTCAGTGAGACGGAATGACCCCATTGGATCAGAGACCACTTCTGAAGATTTTAGCCACCTGGGGGGCTCCCTTCCAAGCCCCTGAGGTGTTAGCACCACAGGATAGCACACCCACTTCAGAGGTCCCCCCTTTCGACATCTCCACCTGCTGATACTTGCTTAACCAATTCCCTATGTTAAGTTGGTTAACTAATTCAACCAACTAAATTGGTTAAACTAACTACAGTGGTCTTCATTTTCCTATCTGACCTCTGACTCATGGATTATAAGACACATTTTTGACTTTGTAATGTTAAATGAAGGTCTTAGAACCAATGAAATAAAACATTACACCAGGGAAATCCACAGAGGGTCAGGACTGGCGATGCTTTCAGAGGTGACGTAATCAACCCCAGTGATGAGCCCAGAGGAAGGAAATGCTTTGCTCGGGGTCACACAGCCAAAAGTGGTGGTGGGTCCATTGAGGAGTCTGGACCTTGCTCCTGGAATGGACAGGCCAGTGGCAGCCTCATCAGACCTTTTCTTTTTCTTCCAGGAAAAACACTTTGCTTGTCAACAATGGGTTTGGGATTTCTGCCGCGTTGCTGATGGCCTGTTCTCTCCCAGCTGGAGCCTTGGAAATGCTCATCGTGGGACGTTTCATCATGGGTGTGGATGGAGGTGAGACTTCATCGTGTCAGAGGAAGAGGCAGTAACACATTCCTCGGCGGGGTGGTGTGTGTGTATCAAAATGTGATGGGTATTTTGTGGTTGTCACATGACTGGGTCCCTACTGATACTGAATTGGCAGAGACCGAGGATGCAAGAGGGCTTCCCAGGTGGTGGTAGTGATCAAGAACCCAGCTGCCAATGCGGGAGATGCAGGAGACCTGGGTTCGATCCCTGGGTCAGGAAGATTCCCTGGAGGAGAACATGGCAACCCACTCCAGTATTCTTGCCTGGAGAACCCCACGGACAGAGGAGCCTGGCGGGCTGCAGTCCATATGGTCACAAAGAGCTGGACACGACTGAAGCAACTTAGCACACATGCATGCATGAGGATGCAAGAATCCAGCATGGAGTGGGGCAGCCCCATGGGATGGACCACCTACCCACGATGCTCCTCTAATGGAGAAGTATTGACTGGGATGATCCCAAACTGATACCAAAGACGGGGATGCTTTTCTGCACATCGTGTGTTCTGTTTGTCATCTTCACCACAAAATTCATATCCCAAGAGGTCTGTGGGTTTTATGTCAGGGATTTTTATGAGGGTTGTTTCCTGTCTGGGCCTCTGACTCATTCGTTCTTTCTTTTAGGCTCCAAGCATTTACAGAGCACATGCTATGCTGGGGACACAGCGGTGAACAGGAAACCCCAGTTCCTACCCCCAGAGCTTACGTTCTGGTGGAGGGACAGATATGTAACTAGATATATAAGGCAAATAGTGACAAGCCCTAGGAGGAAAATGAAGCAGAGCAGGAAGATAGCAGGAAGCTATTTTAAATAGGATTCAGGGAAGGCTGCTCAGAGCAGGAAATAAATGAACAGAGACCGGATAAACCAAGGGGAAGGAACAAATGAATATTGGGAGAACTGTGCTCCTGGCGGAGAAGAGGGCAGGAGCTCTGAAGCAGAAATGTGCTTGGCAAGTTCAAGTGAGAGGCAGGAGGCCAGAGTGCTGGAGCTTGGTTAGTCAGGAGGAGTACAGATAGATGGATATAGGGTTGGCCAAAAAGTTTGTTTGGATTTTCCATACCACCTTATGGGGAAACCCAAATGAACTTTTTGGCCAACCCAACAGAGAGATAAATAGATAGAAAGGTAGATAGATAAATAAATAGGGATTCCCTAGGGGCTCAGACTGTAAACAATCTGCCTGCAATACAGGTGACCCACTCCTGTATTCTTGCCTGGAAAATCCCATGGACAGAGGAACTTTGTGGGCTACAGTCCATGGGGTCACAAAAAAGTCAGACATAACTGAGGGACTAATACTTTCACTTTTCACAGATTGATAAACTGCCAGATGCAGCTGGAACCCAGTATGAACTCGTTAAGGGCTAATTCCCTTCCTCATCCTCCTCTTACAAGATGAGGGCAGCAGGCATTATGAGTGACATGAATGATAAAGCAGGAAAGTGAGGAGCCTGATAGGAGGAAGAGACTCCATTTACCTTCATTGTTCTGCTGGCGGGAAATAATTCAGGATTGTATAATAATCCAAATTCTCAGTCCTCCGTCTTGGCATTCAAGGAGAAGGGAGAAACCCACAGAAAGAATGTTAACTGGAGAGAATCCTGGCTGGTGTTCATGCAGAATTTCTAACTGACCAATAGGTTCATGGACACCTTCACCTTTGATACGCTACTAATGCTGAAAGACTGTTATTTTATTTTATTTTTTTCAACAGCCCTGGTTTATTCACCACGATGGACCAAATGCTGGGCATAAAACAAGCTTCAATAACTTTGAAAAGTTGAAATCGTATATAACTCCGTTCTCTGACCACAATGTAATTAAATAAGAAATCACAAACAATATTTAGGAAACTTCTCCTCTAAATTTGGAAAATAATAAAAGCACACCTCTAAATACGACATGAGTCAGAGAGGAAGTTACGAGGGAAACTTAAAATACTTTTAATGGAATGATCATGAAAATACAGCATATCACAGTTTGTTGGATGCAGTTAGAGGAGAAGGTATGGATATCATCCTTGTGATAAATTTGGACGGTAGACTGTTTTTTTAAAGATAAGCTTATTTGTTTATTTACTTTCTGTTGTGTTGGGTCTTAGTTGCTGCGTGCAGGCTTTCTCTAGTTTTGGAGAGCAGGGACTGCTCTTTGTTGCAGTGCAGAGCTTCAGTAGTTTCAGCAGTTTTCGCACACAGGCTTTAGATTTTCTCCACATGTGAAATCTTCCCAGACCAGGGATCAAATCCGTGTCCCCTGCATTGGTAGGCTGATTCTTATCCACTGTTCCACCAGGGAAGTCCCCATAGACTGTATTTAATGGTCTGTGAGCCAGAGGGTATTATGCTAAATGAAATAAGTCAGAGAAAGACAAATACTGTATGTTTTCACATATTGGAATCTAACAAACAGAAGAAATGAACAAATGTACCTGTGCATGCAAGCTAAGTCACTTCAGTCGTATCCAACTGAACAAACATAACAAAACAGAAATAGATTCACAGATACAGAGGAAAATGGATGGCTGCCAGAGGGGAGGAGGTGGGGGAACTGGGCAAAATGGGTGAGGCAGATTAAGACGTACAAAATAAAAAATCATGGGATGGAATGCACACCACAGAGGGTATAGTGAAGTCAATCAGTCGTGTCTGACTCTTTGCGACCCCTTGGACTGTAGCCTATCAGGGTCCTCTGTCCATGGGATTTTCCAAGCAAGAGTGCTGGAGTGGGTTGCCATTTCCTTCTCCAAAAGGGTATACTCAGTGCTATTATAACAACTTTGTATGATGACAGATCATAAATTGACTTAGCCATGATCATTTTGTAATGTATAAAGATATTGAATCACTATGATGTTTGTGCACCTGAAACTAATATAATATTGTAAGTCAACTGTAGTTAATGAAAGGCTATTTTGTTGTAATTTTGCACGTGAGGACCCTGAGGCTCAGAGACGTGAGACAGTAAAGTGATTAAGGGTGAAGGCTGTGAATTAAGATGGCCTGGATTGTGACACTTAACGAGGTTAATTTTATCACCTTGTCTGTATCAGTTAGGTTTTTCTGCAATTAAAAAAAAAAAAAAAGCAGAACCATAATCATTTAAGGCAATAGGCATTTTGCTGAGCTTACAGTTCTGAGGGTCCTGGGGGCTGTTGTGATCTGGCGGCTCTGCTGGGCTCCCTCCCATGGCTGAGGTTGGCTGCGGGCTGGTCCATGGCTGGATGATCTTGGATAATCTCATGCACTTGTTTGATGGCTGGCAGGTGGGCTGGTCTTGGGATCCCAAGGGCTGGCTCGTCTCTGCTCCATGTGGTCTCTCATCTCTGAATAGTGTGGTGAAGCCTCTTCCAGGGAGATTTTTGGGGTTCCAGTGAGCAGCAAGAGGGGCACGTCCTGTCTTCGAGCATCTGTCAAGTCTGCTTGGCCACACTTGCTAGAGTGCCACAGGCCAAGGTGAGTGCCACAGGCCAGGGTGAGTGCCACGGCCAGGTGCAGGGTGAGAGGTGTCCAGCCACCCAAGGATGTGGACACAGGGAGCATGGTGGCAGCAGTCGGCCTTCTTGTCTTAGCCTCTTTCTCTCGTATGCGAAAGGAGTACTCCTAAATCTTCCTTGCTAGGGAATGTAAAATTTAATGGTGTGCTGTGCGTGCACAGTGAGTACATTCCAGGCCCTGTTACCTCCTCACAACACCAGTGATAGTATCATTGCCATTATTGTTGCTGTTATCATTTTTATTCTGTTAACAAGATAGTCATGTACGGATGTGAGAGTTGGACCATAGAGAAGGTTGAGTGCTGAAGAACTGGTGCTTTTGAACTGTGGTGATGGAGAAGACTCTTGAGAGTCCCTTGGACTGCAAGGAGATGCAACCAGTCCATCCTAAAGGAGATCAGTCCTGGGTGTTCGTTCATTGGAAGGACTGATGTTGAAGCTGAAACTCCAGTACTTTGGGCACCTGATAGGAAGAGCCAACTCATTGGAAAAGACCCTGAGGCGGGGACAGATTGAAGGNTCTTGAGAGTCCCTTGGACTGCAAGGAGATGCAACCAGTCCATCCTAAAGGAGATCAGTCCTGGGTGTTCGTTCATTGGAAGGACTGATGTTGAAGCTGAAACTCCAGTACTTTGGGCACCTGATAGGAAGAGCCAACTCATTGGAAAAGACCCTGAGGCGGGGACAGATTGAAGGCAGAAGAAGAAGGGGGTGACGGGATGAGATGGTTGGATGGCATCACCGACTCAACGGACATGAATTTCAGCAAATTCTGGGGGACAGTGAAGGATAGCAAAGCCTGGCAAGTTGCAGTCCATGGAGTCGCAGAGTCAGACATGACTGAGTGAATGAACAACAAGATACAGATCCAAGATTCGGACAGATGATCTGGTTTTGAAGTCCCTGCCTGCCCAGGAGGAGGGGCGGTGAGATGGGAGCATCTGAAAGTCCTTTCCTGATGGAGTCCCCTGAAGCCTGTATTTCTGGAAGTTTTTTATCTTATCCACTTAGCCTCTTTCCTGCTACTTCGCCTGTCTAGCTAGTCTGGGGGAGCTGACACTTACTCATTACACATAACTGGATGGTCTCTGAATTTCCTTAATTAAAAATAAGCTGGATTCAAAGAGAGATGCCATTTTTTATTAACCCACATATTCAAGACAAACGTCTTTTGGACTTCTTGTCCTGTAAACTTTTCCAAAAGCGGTAGAAAAATGCAAACTCAAGAAGTGGGTGGGAGGAGACACACTCTTTCTGACTCCTGGAACATGGCCTGTTGCTGCTGAGCCAAGATGTGGAAGCTGCGTGTCATTTGTTCTCACCAGACCCTGTCAAAGCAGAGACTGGAATATGAGGGCACTTCAGGTGAGGCAGTGGGTCAGAAGGAAAGGACAATTGCTGGTCATGAGATGAGTTGCTGTCCTGCTCAAAATAAATAATTTAAAGCCAAATGAGAAGCCCGAGGATTTGCAGGAGGTTGTGCTGCTCTAACCGGGTCCTCAGAGGCAATGTTTGGAACCATCACAGAAAATGTCAGACACCTACCTAAAGTGTCCTATTTCCAGAAGGCTTGGAGCAAAAATAAACACATTATTTTGACACTGAAACAAACACAGTGCAGCATGGATTGGAGGCTGAGTCCATGCAGATTGTAAAGTCGAGATCAGGGTGCAAATGTGTTTGTGGAAGATTGTAGTGGACAGGCTCCTTCCACCACCTTCTTAGAGGTGCAAGCCCACATCTGCTACGTTAAGAACTTTCCAGGGGACTTCCCTGGTGGTCCAGTGGCTAAGGCTCCGAACTCGCAACGCAGGGAGCCCAGGTTTAATCCCTGGTCAGGGAACTAAATCCACAAGTTGCAACTAAGAGTTTGCATGCCACAACTAAAGATCCTGTGTGCTTGCCACTAGGACCTGGCACAGCAGACAAAAAAAAAAATATATATATATATATATATATATATATTTTTTTTTTTAATCTAAGTATAAGTGGACCTGCGTGGTTCAAGCCCATGTTGTTCAAGGGTCCACTGTAAATACTGAACAAGATAATTTTCAAAAAGCACTAGGTGCCACGAGGAGCATAAGACTGAACATAAGAGTGATGGGGAGGGGTTGATTTCCAGAGGTGAAGTCCTCGTGAGGAGCTGTGGCAATCTCCTGTGGCTGCAATCAATTTTTTTTTTTAATCTAAGTATAAGTGGACCTGCGTGGTTCAAGCCCATGTTGTTCAAGGGTCCACTGTAAATACTGAACAAGATAATTTTCAAAAAGCACTAGGTGCCACGAGGAGCATAAGACTGAACATAAGAGTGATGGGGAGGGGTTGATTTCCAGAGGTGAAGTCCTCGTGAGGAGCTGTGGCAATCTCCTGTGGCTGCAATCACCAAACTGGGGGGCTTGAAAGGAGAGTTCTAGGGGCCAGGAGTCCAAAATCAAAGTATCTGCAGACTCGGTCCTTTCCAGAGGTTCTGAGGGGGTAGTCTATTTCACATCCTCTCCTGGCTTCTGGTGTCGCATTTCCTGGCTTGTGGACCCATCACTCCAGTCTCTGCCCCATCTTCAAGTGCCCCTCTTCCCTTTGGGTCTCCAAGTGTCTTACCATCTGGTAAGGACATCAGTCACTGGGTCGAGGGCCCACCCTAATCCAGTGTGACCTTAACTTAAGCTGGCTATGTCTGCAAAGGACCCCCTTGGGTCTCATTCAGTTCAGTTCAGTCACTCAGTCGTGTCCGACTCTTTGCGACCCCATGAATCACAGCACGCCAGGCCTCCCTGTCCATCACCAACTCCCGGAGTTCACTCAGACTCGCGTTCATGGAGTCCAGCCATCCAGCCATCTCGTCCTCTGTTGTCCCCTTCTCCTCCTGCCCCCAGTCCCTCCCAGCGTCAAAGTCTTTTCCAATGAGTTAACTCTTAGCATGAGGTGGCCAAAGTACTGGAGTTTCAGCTTTAGCATCATTCCTTCCAAAGAAATCCCAGGGCTGATCTCCTGCAGAATGGACTGGTTGGATCTCCTTGCAGTCCAAGGGACTCTCAAGAGTCTTCATTAGGTCCCATTAACAGGAGGTAGTGAGGCTGAGCTGAGACGGGAGGGATAGGAGAGCATCCACCCGTGGAGCTGTGAGGACAGAGCGCTTGGGAGAAACAGCAGCGAAGCCTGGTGTCCCACCATCAGAACTGGGAGAGTCCTGAAACCTTATGGTTGGAACACCTGGGGGAAAGGGGCAGGAAATATGGTAGGCAAAGGGGTTGTAGGTTGAGAGGGTCCACTCAAGAGTGTGAGGTGCTTGGTGCCCGCACCATGGGCTCTGGTTAATCAGCCATCCTTGTTTGTCTAAAACTCAGAATCTTCCCAGGATGCAGAACTTTCAGTGCTAAAGCCAGGATGTCATTGTTATTTAGTCTCTAAGTTGTGCTGGACTCTTCTGTGATCCTATGGACGGTAGCCCGCCAGGCTCCCCTGTCCATGGGATTCCCCAGGCAAGAATACTGGAGCGGGTGGCCATTTCCTCCTCCAAAGGACCTTTCTGACCCAGGGGTAGAACCGGTGTTTCATGCCTTGGCAGGTGTATTCTTTACCACTGAACCACCGGGGAAGCCCTAAAGCCAAGTTGGTCCCTCGCAAATCGGGACGAGCTGGTCATCATACAGCAGCTACCTCCTTACCTGTTGAGCCATGAGCATCTCAGTTTTTCATATCACTTCACAACAGACAAGTCAGAAGGGTCTCCATTAATTGACAGTGTCCGCATGCCTGGCCCTCTGCTGAGCATCCCCTGGCCGCCAGGGATTCAGTCTGCACAGGCGCCCTGTGAGGGAGGCACGCTTACTGTCCTTCACCACGACCCATGCCCCCTCTTTTCTACCAGCCCTCTCACTTCCTTATCAGCTTCTCCTGTTAGTGTCGTTCAGTCATGTCCGACTCTTTGCAGTCCCGTGGACAGCAGCCTGTCAGGTTCCTCTGTTCATGGGATTCTCCAGGCAAGAATACTTAAGTGGGTAGCCATCCCCTTCTCCGGGTTGATCTTCCTGATCCAGGGATTGAATCCAGATCTCCTGCATTGAAGGCAGATGCTTTGCCATCTGAGCCACCAGGGAAGGGAAGGGAAGTGAAAGTCGCTTGGTCGTGTCCGACTCTTTGCAACCCCAAGGACTACACAGTCCATGGAATTCTCCAGGCCAGAATACTAGAGTGGGTAGCCTTTACCTTCTCCAGGGCATCTTCCCAACCCAGGAGTAGAACCCAGGTCTCCCGCACTGCAGGCAGATTCTTTACCAGCTGAGCTACAAGGGAAGCCTGATACACCAGGGAAGTAATGATAATTATCCCTAGAAGGTAGCAGGAGTGTCAGGGTGAAGACCTAAGAGTTTCCCAAACGTCCATCCAATGACCCCGCATGAGCCAGATGCTTTGTATGTAGTCTTAGTGTTTCCACCACAATAGGAATAGACAGTTATCATGACCTTTCTTTCATAGATGAGAGAGCAACGGCCAGGAGAAGCCAGTTTACTTCCAAGGCCACCTAGAGAGGAAAGTGGGGTGGTGGGACTTGAATCCTGCAGGTTCCTCTTATTCCCCTGCTCCTAAGCAACCATGTGCCAAACTGATCTGTGGTCGCTTGATTTTTCCATGAGGACCGGTGATCTCAATATGTGTGTTGGGGATAAAAATTCAAATAGCGTCTGACTTATGGCGCCACCTCGGAGATAATGCTGCTTCTTTGCACCTGAGGTGTGCTTGCCTTGTGTGCGGGCGGAACCAGAAAGTTATCTTGGGCTGAGATGCAATGCATGAGGTGCTCAGCCTGTAAACTGGGGCGGCCCTTCACACGGAGGGTTCCGGGAAGGCTAGAAACTGGTGTGAATCCAACCTAACTTGAAGCACATTGATTGGTGCTGTGGCTACAGCGCTCTTTTTGTCAAGGGCCAAGCAGAAGGAGGTTCCGTGACCAGCATCTTCTGGGAAGGGGACGGCTCTCTCACGGCACCATGCTTCCTCCACAGGCATCGCCCTCAGCGCGCTCCCCATGTACCTGAGTGAGATCTCGCCCAAGGAGATGCGCGGCTCTCTGGGGCAGGTGACGGCCATCTTCATCTGCGTCGGCGTCTTCACGGGGCAACTGCTGGGCCTTCCGGAGCTGCTGGGAAAGGTAAGTGCGGCTTCCCAGCCAAACACATTCGTTCTCAGTTCATGTCACCCTCCCCGATCCCATCCCCGTGTCCCTTGCCAGACGAAGGCAGTCAGAGGCGAGGCCTTCCTCCAAAACCTTGTCCCTAGCCTCAGAATCTTGAGCACTCAAGCGTTTCCTTTATTATTGGAGAAAAGTTGTTGCTGAGTTTCTTTGATTGGGTTTGATTATCTCTTTAGAAAATAAAGAATATACAAACCAATTCAAAACGTACAGAATGTATGAATCCATTTGCCCAATGGCTGTTAAGAGATCACTTATGTTCATTTAGGCTTTGACTTTGCTTAGATAACTTATATACACTTAGTTTTTTTTTTCTTTTCTTTTCTTTTTTTTTTTTTTAATGGAATCACGCCATACGCTGCGTTGGCTAAAAAGTTTGTTTGGGTTTTCCATAATATCTTATGGAATATTTTCCATAATATTTCCATCAGTGTTTTCCAGAATATCTTATGGAAAAACCCAAACGAACTTTTTGGCCAACCCAATACATTCTTCTGCTACTTGCTGTCTTCATTTAATATATTTTGGGCATCTCTCCAGTGTTTGGCTCAGCTCTACCTCACTCCTGAGTCTTTCTTACCCATGTGCTTAGTTGTTCCATTGTGTCTGATTCTTTGTGACCCCATAGACTGTAGCCCACCAGGCTCCTCGATCCATGAGATTGTTTTCCAGTAAGAACACTGGAGTGGGTTGCCATTTCCTCCTCCAGGGGATCTTCCTGATCCAAGAATCGAGTGCACAACTCCTGTGTCTCCTGCATGGCAGCTGGATTCTTTACCACTGATCCATTGGGAAATATGTATTGTAAAAGCACCAGATTCCAGCAATCGTTCAGAGAGCTGAATCACTCTTAAATTGCTAGTGAGAATGTGAAATGACATGGCCATTAAGGAAAAAGCATTTGGTAGTTTCTCAAAAGCTAAAAATTCCTTTAGCATACCACCTATCAATTGTGCTAGCAAGCATATATCCCAGGGAAGTTCAGATTAGGTTTGTACAAAAATATGTACACAAATGCTTACGGCAGCTTTTTTTTTTTTTTTTTTTTGGTAATGGCAAAAACTAGAAAGAATCTAGAACTCTTTCCCACATTCATATCTAATTGCACTGTCTTTGGTGGTTGGCTTTCGGTTTTGGAAGCAGGAAGGCCTGACTTTAAATCCCAGCACAACCATGTACTTGCTGCATGGCCTCAGCAAGGAGGAACACCTCACCCAGGTTGGGGTGGGGATGGGTGTGATCAAGGGGGGCTGCCCAGAAGAGGTGGCCTCCAAACTGAGCCCTGAAGGGTGAGCAGTTAGGTAGGTGATGAGGGGGTTTGGAGAGAAGACCCGAAGAGAAAGGGAATAACTAAAGAAAAGGCCCTGAGATGGGAATGGGGCTATGAGAGACCTGGGAGCGGCTTGGGGCCTGAGAGAAGACTGGGATGGGGAAGGTGAGAGGCAAGGCACCTGTCTGCGGAGCTACAGAGGACTTCTTCCTGGGGCAGTAGGGAGCCCTGGGTGATACTAGAGCAGGGGAGTGACCTAGCCAGGCCTGAGTGAGAAGCTGGCTCTGGGGAGATGGGGGCAGGTGTGGGCTAGAGGGGGAGGAGTCAGAGGATGGAGCGTGATCTAACTGGGACTTGCTATTGGCCAGGGAAGGATGAGGTGGGAACTGAAACAGTGGCCCGGAGGAGAGAGAGGAGGGCTATGGAATCCACAGCCTTGCTGCGTGAGTGTCCGGGGAGGATGAGGGAAGGAGAATGCTGAAGATGCCTCCTAGGGAAGGAGAGTCATCCTCTTCCCCCTTCCCCAAGAGGACCAGGAGGGAGAAGAATAAACCATGGCTGACGGTCAGCGTTGAATGGCCACCACTTCTGGCCATTTGAACAGAGGAGGGCTGACCAACCCTGCCCTGGGCTGCCTCCCAGCAGGAGGCAGGCAGCAACCAAAACAAACCTAACAAACGCTCATATCGATGGTGCTTGAGTGAAGCACATCTTTAATGCCGTTCATAACCGACAGTTGCTCTGTGAGTGGCTCATATCCATAGGCGTGGAAACATGAGCTGAGAGAGGTAAGGCATAGAACTAACTAGTAAAAAAAAATTGTTGGAGCTGAAGCCAGAACCTGATCTGCCTGCCTGCACTCCTACATGTGAGGTGCGTCTTACACAGTCCAGATGGGACCCTCTGGATTCTCTGGGAGTGTGACTAAGACTCTGACTCCAGTTACACCCTGTGGACCCTTTCCCTACATCACCTGCTGGGTGTCCTGCTTGTGTGCGTGTGTGCTAAGTCACTTCAGTTGTGTCCAACTCTTTGCAACCCCATGGACTGTAACCCACCAGACTCCTCTGTCCATGAGATTGTTCAGGCAAGAGTACTGGAGTGGGTTGCCATTCCCTTCTCCAGAGGATCTTCCTAGCACAGAGACGGAACTCGCTCCTCCTCAGGCTCCTGCCTGCAGATGGATTCTTTACCACGGAGCCACTAGGGAAGCCCAGGTGTCCTACACGTCAACTCAGTTCTGACACTATCTACCCAGACACGGTGTCAGAGTCTACAGGTCTTAAGGGCTCAGTCCCACCAGACTGAACCTGCTACAGATGCTAATCTCAAGTCCAAGTCTTTACCTGTGCTTCTGACCTACAGGCTATAAATCAGAGGTTCCCAGGACACCTCCTTGGGTTCAATTAATTTGCAAAAGTGGCTCACAGAATTCAGGAAACCAGTTTACGTACTACATAATGGTTTATTATAAGAGGATGTAACTCAAGAATGGCCAGATGGAAGAGCTGCCTAGGGCAAGGTGTGGGGAAAGGGTATGGAGCTTCCACGTTTTAAAAACAGGTTCACCAACGAGAAAGCCTTTCAAACCCCATCCTCTTGGGTTTTAACAGAGGTTTCACTATAGACATGATTGAATAAACATTGGTCATTGGCACTGAACTCAATCTCCAGCCTCTCTCCCCTCCCCAAATGTCTAGAGGGTGGGACCAAAAGTTTCAACTTTCTAATTAATTGGTTGATTCACCTGGCAACAAGCCCCCATCCTTAGGTGTAGTCCAAAAGTAACCTCACTGACACAAACTCATCAATTAGGAAATACCAAGGGTTTTAGGAGCTCGGTGCCAGAACCACAGGACTTGCCTGGTGTCAGTGGTCAAGAACCTGCCTGCTGATGCAGAAGACTTGTGTTGATCCCTGAGTCAGGAAGATCCTCTGAAGAAGGAAATGGCATCCCACTCCAGTATTCTTGTCTGGGAAATTCCATGGACAGAGGAGCCTGGCAGGTTACAGTGGGGTCACAAAAGGTTGGACACAACTTAATGACACACACCCCAGAACCAGGACAAGGACCACAGAGGTCTTAGTCCTTTGGGGCCTGCTATATGGGCTTCCCCAGTTGCTCAGAGGGTCAATAGTCTGCCTGCAATACAGAAGACATGGATTTGATCCCTGGGTCTGGAAGATCCCTTGGAGGAGGAAATGGCAACCCAGTCCAGTATTCTTGCCTGGAGAAATCCATGGACAGAGGAACCTGGTGGACTATAGTCCATGGGGTCACAAAGAGTTGGACATCACTGAGTGACTGACAAAAATAACAACAAAAATACCATAGACTAGTGGCTTATAAACAGCACAAACTTATTTCTCACAGTTCTGGAGGCTAGAAGTCCACGATCAAGGTGCCCACGTGGTCAGTTTCTGGCAAGGGGCTCATCCTGCTTTGTACCCATGGCCACACTCTCACTGTGTCCTCACATTGGGGTGAGAGATCATCTCTTGTGTGTCTTCCTCTAAAGGCATTAATCCCATTCATGAGGGCTCCATCCTCATGACCTGATCACCTCCCACAGGCCCCACTTCCTAATATTATAATCCTGGGGATGAGGATTTCAACATATGAATTTGACGGGGTCTCATTCAGTCCAGAGCAGGTCTCAGCTCTTTCCTGAACCTCTATCTTCTTCTTTCCTTCATTCATCCATTCACTCACTCAGTGCACTTGCTAATCACTCAGTTGGGTGCTGAAGCTGCTTTGATGGTAAACATGAGCCAGGTACAGTCTGTACCTTCATCGTGCTCACCATCTGCAGGGACTGTGTGACCTTGGACAGGTCATCCACCTCCATGAGCCAGTGTCCTCCTTGGGGAGAAATGCTCATAAGTCCCAAATCCCCAAGCTCCACTCCAGCATAAATTCCTCCAAGGGGACATCTCTGGCAGACAGTGACCAGTTCAGCTTGTCCCCAGAATGAACACCTTACGCATGCCTGTCCATGCTGTTATTTCTGCTTGCCTCTGCTTTTCCTGTAGCAGCTCATGTCTTATTGATGTGTATGTATACTAAGCCCAGAGGTTTCAAGTTGATTCACTCATTCAGAAAATATTTAGAAAGCTTCTTCTCTGGGACAGGTATTGGGCTAGTGGCTGGTGGTCATGAGCTGAGGATTTCAGACTACTCCCTGCCCTTGGGGAGCTCACAGGAAAGACAATTAACCAGTGATCAGCATGATGGGGTAAAAGTAGGGCATTGTCCTAGAATAGGGGGTCTGAGATGGTTTTCTGGAAGAAATGACACTCAAACTCATGCCTTGAGGATGAATAGGATTTATCCAGGTGGGGAAGTGGTGGAGAGAGAGAGAGAAAGAGGGAAAGAAGCAGAGTTGGGAAGGGTGTTCCAGGTGGAGGGAACAGTATAAGTGAAGGCCCTGGCATTTGTTGAGAGGCAGAAACCTTAGAGGAACTGGAGCACCGAGAGGGAGAGGGAGGAGCTGCTGCAGAGGTAACACACCCGAACAGTGAGTGAAGGGTGAGCGAGATGAGGAGGCTCAGTGGAGACTGTAGACCTGTGCAGTGAGGGTAGACAGGAACTGCTGTTTCCCTGACAGGTACTTGACTGACTCTTGTGTGCGTTAGTCGCTCAGTCATGTCCAACTCTGTGATGCTATGGACTGTAGCCCGCCAGGCTCCTCTGTCCATGGAATTTACCAGACAAGAGTATTGCAGTTGGTAGCCATTCCCTTCTACAGGGTATCCGCCCAACCCAGGGATGGAACCCAGGTCTCTTGTGTAACAGGTAGAATCTTTACCATCTGAGCCACCAGGAAAACCTCTTCTTGACTAAGGTAATAGCATTTACAGTGAAAGTCACTCAGTCGTGTCTGACTCTTTATGACCCCATGGACTGTACAATCCATGGAATTCTCCAAGCCAGAATACTGAAGTGGGTATCCTTTCGCTTCTCCAGGGGATCTTCCCAACCCAGGGATCAAACCCAGGTCTCTCACATTCCAGGCGGATTCTTTACCAGCTGAGTCATATCCAATTTTCAAGAGAAGCTAGAAGTCTGAATTTTTATGTCACATTTCTTGATTTTTAAATAACTGAAAATTGTTTAGGTTTGGGTCAGCCTGTGGGCCATTTTTTCACATACTTTGATGGGGACTTGTGTGCCTATGGAGGTTTATCTTTATCGAAGAGCAATGAGAAATCCTTGACAGGTTGAAGTAAGGCAATAACAGAATAAGATGAACACTTAAAAAAAAGACTTTGGGGGAAAGGACTGGATCCCAATAAGGCCCAGGGAAATTGCACTGGTCCAGAGGAGAGATGCTGGGAGCTTGGATTAGAGTGATAGCGGTAGGCAAGGAATGGGTGGGTGAGATGGCTTAGGCAGTGATGGGATGTAGGGCCTGAGGGAAGAGGAGTCAAGAATAATTCCAGGTTCTGGCATATCACTCAGGTACCATGGCAGTAGCAGACGCTAAGATAGGGAGCCTTGGAGGAGAAGCGACTTTGCAGGGATTCATTGAAATGAATTGCCCAAGTCACAGAGCAACTTAAAAGCAGAACTGATTCAAGACCCAGGTACCTGGGCTCCCAGGAGGGGGTTGTCTCTCCTATCAGCAACAAAGCTCACAAGCACGATGCTGGCCAAGGAGCAGAGCACCCATGCCCACTTTCTGACCCCAAGCCAGCTGAGAAGGTAATGCTCTTCATCCCTGTAGACTCTTTTCCCATCAGATTGGATTTATTTCAGATAGTCTTGGAGGATACGTGAGTAACTCAGTGAATGTCTTTTCTTGTTGCTTTTTTTCATATTCATGCTCAGGGAAGATGGATTTGGGGCTTCTATAGAGGAAAGGATGTCAAGTGGGAAATTTTCTTTCATCTCTTTGGGAATTTGCAATACTCCAGCCAAGTGAGATCCAGTTATTTCACTAAGTGTCAGCGTTTCCTTTTCTCTATTTTAATCGAATTTCATTTACCTTCAAAGAGACAACCGAGTTTCTAAAAGAGAATTAAAGAGAGAAAAACTGTGCTTCAATACAGGCAATTGCTCTGAAAGGCAGAGGCTGGAGGAAGTAGCAAGAAGGCTCTTAGAACAGACACCAGAAGGCAAGAGAAGGAAATAAATGTAGGAATTAATGCTGGTGCTTTGAATTTAATCAAAGATGCATCATAAAACACTGTGGGATTGAACATTTATGTGACATTTTATATTTCCAAAGAATATTTCAAAAAGCATATTAATTAGCTATTTCTCCTAAAATGATAAAGAAGAAAGGAACTGAGATAAAAATTGTAGGCAGAAGTGTGAGGAGATATGGGAACAGCTTCAGGCCATGAATTAATGGTTTCATATGCCTGGGAGAGCATTCGTTCCGGATGAGGACGTGGCCAAGAAAGAAACGGGAGCTCGGAGTTCATCAGTGCTCCAGTGGGGACACACTTCACACACGACTTCCGTCCAGTTGGTGCCTTTTTACAAATGTTTAGTGCTTAGCTTGAAATACTAGGGAAATACAAAAACAGAAATAAAGCAACTTGAAATTCTGCTGTGTTTGGGAAGGCAGCTACATCTATTACTGTCTATATTTCCATCTAGCTGTTATGCAATAGAGATAACATTGTGCTTAGCTTCATGTTTTGCTTTTTAAAAAATCACCACCCTATCAAAGTCATTTCTCTCATAAATCCGTTTTCAGTGTTACATTATATTCCGTCACAAAGGTGCACTCTAGCTATTGCCCATTATTGAATGCTTTTGCTGTTGCTGAATTTACGCTAACATGAACCATATGGAAACAGGTATTTTTCATAAATCTCTCAACTCCTTTCTTTTAACTTGCTTGATTTTTGTGATTATGTTGCATCCATATCTAGTCTTCCACAGTACAGAAGAAATTGATAAATAAAAACATTAAAATGTCTATATCTCACCATTGCTAGATAAACACTTTAACAGTTTCAAAAGCTTTTTCACATTTTTTTTAATTTTAAATTTTTTAAAAAATTGGAGCATAATTGCTTCACAGAATTGTGTTGGTTTCTGTCAAACATCAACATGAATCAGTCGTAGGGAAATATTTATTTGATTTTTGTGCTGTGCCGGATTCTAGTTCCCTGACCTGGGATTGAACCTAGGCCCTCTGCATTGGGAGAGCAGAGTCTTAGCCACTGGCCCACCAGGGAAGTCCCTTCTGTTGTTTTTTAATCAGATAAATTTATACACACACAAACACATTTGGTTCATTACATTTGTAACCTTTTGCAAGCTGATTATTTCACAACACAATGTTGTGAACAAGTCGTTAAAATAATTTGTTAAGATAATTTTAAGAATAGTTGTACATTATTCTGAGTTACCATAACTTGTTTCATTATTCTTTTATTTGCTGAGCATTTCAATTGTGTTTATTATTGAAACATTGAATTTTTAAACTTAGGATGAACAATCTTCTACAAAACACAATGTTGTGAACAAGTCGTTAAAATAATTTGTTAAGATAATTTTAAGAATAGTTGTACATTATTCTGAGTTACCATAATTTGTTTCATTATTCTTTTATTTGCTGAGCATTTCAATTGTGTTTATTATTGAAACATTGAATTTTTAAACTTAGGATGAACAATCTTCTACATAAATCATTATTCAAATCTCTATTTGTGTGGTTTAGCACCCTAAAAATGAAAACAGGTCAAAGAATATACATTTATCTAAGGCTTTCAGACATATCAAATCTTTCTCCAAAGGCCACCTCAATTTGCTTCCCCACCAGCAGCACACAAGAGCACACGGTGTCCTTCTGCCTTTGTCATCCGTAGCATTTAAATAACTTGGATATTTGATAGGCAAAAGCAATATAGTGTTGCTTTAGAATAAATAGTATTTTGTGTTTCCGTGCTTATTAGCAAGGTTGGATATTTCATAAATGCATTAGTTTTCTGTTGGTGCTGTAACAAATCACCACAAATGAGCTGGCAATTTATTCTTGGACCCCAGAAGTTCAGAAGTGTTGCAGGAAGGGGGGCCTCCTTCCAGGGCCCAAGAGTGGGCTCTTGTCTAATAATCAGAAATGAACTGTCCAAAGAGACACACGTGCTGACGAAACAAGACTTTATTGGGAAGGGGCGCCCGGGTGGAGAGCAGCAGGGAGGGTCAGGGAACCCAAGGGAACTGCTTGGTCCTGTGACTCACGGTCTCGGGTTTATGGTGATGGGATTCGTTTCTGGCTTGTCTCTGGCCAATCATTCTGACCCAGGGTCCTTCCTGGAGGTGCAGGCATCGCTCGGCCAAGATAGATTCCAGTGGAAGGATTCTGGGAGGTTGGTAAGACTTATGGGCTGGCATCTCCTTTTTCCTTTTGACCTTTTCTGTATTATTCCTGTTGGTGGTAGCTTGTTAGTTCCAAGTTCCTTACCAGGACCTCCTCCTGTAAGATTACTCTTGCAAGTGGTTACTGTCGGATCTGGCCAAGGCCAGTGGTTTCAGTCAGCAGTTCCCCTAAAAAAACTGGTTTCACTGGGATGATTTCAAGGTGTCAGAAAGTCTGGGCCCTTCTGAGGAGGAGGAGTCTATTCCTGTCTCTTCCAGCTTCTGGTGGTTGCCGGCATTCCTTGGTTTGTGGCCCCGTTGCTCTCATCTCTGACTCCGTGACCACACTACCTCCTCCTCTCCTTTCTTTGGTCACATTTCCCTTTGTCTCTGTCAACTGAAAATATATATATATATATTCACAACCTAAAAGTTGAGAGCTATGCTTTATTCTGTGGACATTCTTAGGACTTCAAGCCTGGGAGATAGCCTCTCAACCTGAGAAAATTGCTCTGAGGAGGCAAGGAAGGAGCTGAAATATGTAAGAGTTTTTTCAACAAAAGGCAGGAAGTAGAAACATCAAAAGATTATTGCTACTTAAAAGAAAACCAATTGTCCCAAGTTAAGGAATTTGCTCTTCTGTGTAGGGAAGATGTAAGAGTCTGGGCTCAGTGAACTCATTCCTTTGATATGCATCTCAGCTATCTGGGGTCAACGTCCTGTGTTTTCCCATCCTGAGCTTCTTCAGGGTTTACCATCAGAGGTGGCTGCAGTCCTGAAGAAAGCTAGATGGTGGACAGTCCTTGTTTCTGTTTCAAGTTCCCTCAGGGCTCACTGTCACTGGGGTGGCCGTGACATCCTTTATTTACTGATATGGCAGGCATCGTGCTTAGTTCACGCCTCCTGTTTATAAGAACACCTGTGATTGTGGTCCAGATAACTCAAGATAATCTTCCCATCTGGAGATCTTTAACTGCAAAAAAAAATTTTGCCACATAATTTGATATTCACACTTTCAGAGATTAGAATACAGGTGTCTTTGAGGAGTTCATTACCGATGCTAATGACTCTCTTAGTAAGTTTTACAACCTCTTTTGCTTTCATTAACCTTTTGATATATTTGTGGCGTATATTTTTATGGTTTGGTTTATTTTTACCTTTAGTTTCCTTTTTATTTTCAATATATAGATTTTTAAAATATATCTTTAAATATAACGAAGTCTTTCTTTTCCTTTGAGATTTCTTCCACTGGTTTTTCTCTTAGAAATTTCTTCTTAGAAATACAATAAATTTTTATCTGTATTTATATGTGGGTCATGTATGGTATTATTACATTTATTTCTTACAATCTTTTGACTTACTTTAGAATGTGGTATGAAGCATTTGCACTTATCTTTTTCCTACCTCTCTTGCCACGTCTTCCTAAACTACTCTTTAATCCAAGCGTTTCCTCTGTTGACTTTTGAGGTTTCTTTAGTACATATTATATTCACAATATACATGAGTTTCTGCTTCTGGGCCATCCACTTTGTTCCTTCATTTCTATTCTAGTATTCATACTTTGTTTGCACGATCGTAACTTTATTATATGTTTAATACTGTCCCCGCGAGTGTTGATTCAAAACTGTGCTGGAAACATTTACTTGTATATTCTCCCATGGGAACTTTAAAATTATTTGCTCATTTTCAGCACGAAAAAGTCTTTGAAGCTGTGACTGGAATTGTGTTAAACTGTTTGAACCCAATTAAGATTGTTTTTCATAACTCATTATTTCCACTGAGAAACACATGATGCCTTCCTCTTTATCTAGATTTTCTTATTATCACTCAGCTATTTTTATTGCTATTGTATTTCTAACTAAGCAAAAGGAGGATTAATTTTTTTGTTGTTAATTATAGTTATCTTCTATCTTTTTGCTGCTACTGGAGTTTTTTTTCCGTTACGTTTGGTTGTTAACAATATATGGGAAAACTACTGATTATATATGTTAGTCTGGAATTCTCTTTTACTCTCTTATACTTTTTGGCTGCTTATTTGTTTACCCAGACAATTCAAACGAGTGATTACTGATAGCATATGTAAAGACGGACAGTACTGTCTCTTCCTTTCTGATAGTTAATCGGTCCTTTTTTTTGTTTTACTGACGTTCATGTCTAATTGCTTTGACCAGGCTATGTTAATAATGTTGACTTCAGGGGACATCTTTTTTTTTTCTGTTTTATTGGAAATACTTATTGTGTTTCATCATTAATTTTAAATATGTTAATTTTTCAATTTAAAATGGATATTATTTATCTTGGTTAGGAATTATATATCTCATCTTAGTTTCTATAGACTATCAGCCATGTGGAAAATATCTTCTAGTTTTTATTAGGTTAATGATGCTTCTTTGTTACCTGACAATCAATTATTAGATATGGAATACTATTAGAATGCCTTGTGTTAAACCATCTTTACATCTCTTGGTGTATGGAATCAAAATGAAAAATTATGTAGAAACAGTAACATTGAGAAAGTGACATACTAAAATTTTTCAGAATATTGGCAGACCTGTGTTCAAAGAAAAAAATGTATGAATAAGAATGGGACAAAGCAGAAATCAATAAAACTGGAAAGCAATAAAATGGTGACCAACATCTTCATTGGTCACTATCAAACATTTTTTAAATGTTGTTGAATTTGATTCATTAGTGTCTTATTTAGATTTATATACTTACAGCCAGAGATGAGATTTATCTAGACTTTTAATGCTTAATCTATATTTTTAAAATCTCTTTTCATCTTTTACTCATCCTCAGTTCAGTCGCTCAGTNCAAACATTTTTTAAATGTTGTTGAATTTGATTCATTAGTGTCTTATTTAGATTTATATACTTACAGCCAGAGATGAGATTTATCTAGACTTTTAATGCTTAATCTATATTTTTAAAATCTCTTTTCATCTTTTACTCATCCTCAGTTCAGTCGCTCAGTCGTGTCCAATTCTTTGCAACCACGTGGACTGCAGCACGCCAGGCCTCCCTGTCCATCACCAACTCCTGGAGTTTGCTCAAACTCATGTCCATTGAGTTTGTAATGCCATCCAACCATCTCATCCTCTGTCGTCCCCTTCTCCTCCCACCTTCAATCTTTCCCAGCATCAGGGTCTTTTCCAGTGAGTCAGTTCTTCACATCAGGTGGCCAAAGTATTGGAGCTTCAGCTTCAACATCAGTCCTTCCAGTGAATATTCAGAACGGATTTCCTTTAGGATAGACTGGTTTTATCTCCTTTTAATCCAAGGGATTCTCAAGAGTCTTCTCCAACACCACAGTTCAAAAGCATCAATTCTTCGGCGTTCAGCTTTCTTTATGGTCCAACTCTCACATCCATACATGACTACTGGAAAAACCATAGCCTTGACTAGACTGACCTTTGTTGACAAAGTAATGTCTCTGCTTTTTAATATGCTGTCTAGGTTAGTTGATATCATATAACATTAGTAATTGAAGTATCAAAAGACCTCACTAGTAAAACCATCTCAACCTAGTCTTTCCAGAAAGAAATTCTTGGAGGATATTCTATCAGTTTCTTCTTTAATTAACAGTCTAATCTGCCTCCTTTTGAATCTGTTTTTAAAATTGCTGCCTTTTCAATAAAATCATTCATTTCATTGCAACATTCAAATATATACACACAAATATATATACAACTAAGCTTTTTCTTTTTTAATGCTTTTTAAAAATAATTTTTAAAATAATTGATGGGTCTTCGTTGCTGCGTGGGCTTTTCTCTAGTTGCAAAAAGAGCAGGGACTACTCTCTAGCTGCAGGGCGAGAGCTGCTGGTTTCAGTAGCTTCTTTTGGGTGGATCAGGGGCTCTGGGGCTCACAGTCTTCGGTATTTGCAGTGCCTGGGCTCAGTAGTCGAAGCTCCTGAGTTCTGGTTCTGGAGTACAGCTCAACAGCTGTGGCACACAGGCTTAGTTGCTCCGTAACATGTGCTCAAAATTCTCCAAGCCAGGCTTCAGCAATATGTGAAATGTTTTGTTTTGATAACTTTGTTTTCAGCCCTATTTTAAAGCACATATCCTATTCTGTCTTTTGTCATAGGCATAGGATGGTGTCATGGTTAAAATCATAGTGGCTTTGCATGCCATTTCTACATCACTGCCACCTCGGGCAAGTTTATTCACGTCTCTGTGCCTCAGTCTCCTCATCCATAGAAGGGGCCAATAATCAACCCTGCACCTATGTTGTTAAGGAGGATTAAATGAGATAAGTGTGTGAAGCTCATACACCAAAGACTCAAAGTACGTAAGCTATTATCTTTCTCTTAAGTTTATGAGTTGCTGAAAAGGGGGATTCTATTTTAATGATCTTTGCATCTCTGATAATTATCACAGAAAATATCAGGTAGTACGCTCATCTCACACGCTAGTAAAGTAATGCTCAAAATTCTCCAAGCCAGGCTTCAACAATATGTGAACCGTGAACTCCCTGATGTTCAAGCTGGTTTTAGAACAAGCAGAGGAACCAGAGATCAAATTGCCAACATCCGCTGGATCATGGAAAAAGCAAGAGAGTTCCAGAAAAACATCTATTTCTGCTTTATTGACTATGCCAAAGCCTTTGACTGTGTGGATCACAATAAACTGTGGGAAAATCTGAAAGAGATGGGAATACCAGACCACCTAACCTGCCTCTTGAGAAATCTGTATGCAGGTCAGGAAGCAACAGTTAGAACTGGACATGGAACAACAGACTGGTTCCAAATAGGAAAAGGAGTACGTCAAGGCTGTATATTGTCTCCCTGCTTATTTAACTTATATGCAGAGTACATCATGAGAAACGCTGGAATGGAAGAAACACAAGCTGGAATCAAGATTGCCGGGAGAAATATCAAGAACCTGAGATATGCTGATGACACCACCCTTATGGCAGAAAGTGAGGAGGAGCTAAAAAGCCTCTTGATGAAAGTGAAGGAGGAGAGCGAAAAAGTTGGCTTAAAGCTCAACATTCAGAAAACGAAGATCATGGCATCCGGTCCCATCACTTCATGGGAAATAGATGGGGAAACAGTGGAAACAGTGTCAGACTTTATTTTTTGGGGCTCCAAAATCACTGCAGATGGTGACTGCAGCCATGAAATTAAAAGACGCTTACTCCTTGGAAGAAAAGTTATGACCAACCTGGATAGTATATTCAAAAGCAGAGACATTACTTTGCNAAAAGCTTCTTGATGAAAGTGAAAGAGGAGAGTGAAAAAGTTAGCTTAAGGCTCAACATTCAGAAAACGAAGATCATGGCATCCGGTCCCATCACTTCACGGGAAATAGATGGGGAAACAGTGGAAACAGTGTCAGACTTTATTTTGGTGGGGCTCCAAAATCACTGCAGATGGCGACTGCAGCCATGAAATTAAAAGATGCTTACTCCTTGGAAGAAAAGTTATGACCAGCCTAGATAGCATATTCAAAAGCAGAGATATTACTTTGCCGACTAAGGTCCGTCTAGTCAAGGCTATGGTTTTTCCTGTGGTCATGTATGGATGTGAGAGTTGGACTGTGAAGAAGGCTGAATGCCGAAGAATTGATGCTTTTGAACTGTGGTGTTGGAGAAGACTCTTGAGAGTGCCTTGGACTGCAAGGAGATCCAACCAGTCCATTCTGAAGGAGATCAACCCTGGGATTTCTTTGGAAGGAATGATGCTAAAGCTGAATCTCTAGTACTCTGGCCTCCCATGCGAAGATTTGACTCATTGGAAAAGACTGTGATGCTGGGAGGGATTGGGGGCAGGAGGAGAAGGGGACAACCGAGGATGAGATGGCTGGATGGCATCACGGACTCGATGGACGTGAGTCTGGGTGAGCTCCGGGAGATCGTGATGAACAGGGAAGCCTGGCGTGCTGCGATTCATGGAGTCGCAAAGAGTCAGACACGACTGAGCGACTGAACTGAACTGAACTGATGATGGCCATTCTGACTGGTGTGAGGTGATACCTTCATTGTAGTTTTAATTTGCATTTCCCTAATAATTAGTGATGTTGAGCAACTTTTCCTGTGCTTTTGGCCACCTGAATGTCTCCTTTGGAGAAATATCTGTTTAGATTTTTCATCCATATTTTGATCAGCTTGTTCGGTACTGAGCTGCATGAGCTGTTTGTATAGTTTATTCGTTGTTAAATGGTGTACAAATCCATTTGTTTAGTGACTTTCCCAGACTGTTGTGGCAATGCCCATATTCTTTACTGATGTGGCCACGGAAGTCTTTGTTCCTTAGCTTCTCTTCAGTTGTTTTGATAGAGATTTCCTTGAATTCCAGGAGTTCTCCCAGTTTTCCAGACTGACTGTTCTGAGGCCCTTCTTCAGCTCCTAACTAGGCTTGCACTGGATCTGACCAAGGTGAAAGCTTCTCTCAGGCCTTTTCTAAGCCTGTGTCTTACCCTGGTCTTTCTAAATATGGCTTTCTAAATTCCCCAGTATATATAGTTGCTTTTGCATGTCTTAATTTCCCAATGACATCTCCCCAAGATTTTGCGTTAAGCAGTCCATGCTCTACTTTTTGTTTTTAGGCCTTGCTGCATGGAACGTGTGGTCTTAATTCCCAGAGCAGGCGTGGAACTCACGCCGCCTGCCTTGGAAGCGAGGAGTCTTAACCACTGGACCACCAGGGAACTCCCTATTGCCTCTGCAGCTGGTTAGTTTGGCTTGCAGTGTTTTCAAGCTTTCTCGCCCTGGAGTCCAGTTAGGTGAAACAGAGCGCCACGTAGTCTCCGTGCTTCAGGTAGCCACCCAGGGGGGAAAGAGAACAGGCTTACACAGTGATTGGCGATCATGGTCCGCTCTGCCCTCGGGACCGAGGGAAGTGGTTCCACGCTGGGAGCACGGGCTACTGTTCCTCTGAGACTGGTGCCGCTTAATGATAAGCCTGCACCACAGAGAGGGCGAGGGAAAGGAGAGAGGGCGAGGGAAAGGAGTGAGCGTGCCACAAAGCCTTCCCACCACTTTGTAGTGACTTTTTCTTGCTTCCATGCTTGTTTGTTTGCTACCAACTTTTATAAACCATTTTCTAGAATTCTCCCAAAACTGGTTCTGACAGTTTCTGTCCAACTTTCCATGTTTTTATTGGAGGGTGAGAGTATGGCGTGGCCTCCTCCACCATACTGCAGACATCACCATTTTTTTTGTTTGTTGGTTTATTTGTTTATTTTTGGCTGTGCTGAGTCTTCGTTGCTGTGGGGGCTTTGCTCTAGTTGCACGATGCGGGGGCTGCTCTCTAGTGGGCTTCTCACTGAGGTGGCTTCGCACAAGTTCTGGGGCGTCTGCGCTTCAGTAGTTGCGGCGTGTGGGCGCAGTAGTTTCAGCTCCCCGGCCCTGGAGCACAGGCTCAGTAGTCGTGGCTTAGTTGATCTGCGGCTTGTGCTTGTGGAATCTTCCCAGATCAGGGATCGAACCCATTCTTCCTGCAGTGGCAGGCAGATTCTTTACCAGTGAGCCACGGGGGAAGCCCTAGACATCACCATTTGTAAAGCATTTATTTTCTAACCTTTATTAGCTGGGGGCGGCGGCGGGTGGGGTGCCGCACCCAATGGCCTGTGGGATCTTAGTTCCCATGACCCCCACAGTCACAGGCTGAGGCGCTAGGGAATTAGACTTCACCAAATGAATGAGTGGGAGAAGAGAACACAGTGAAGCCTACAGTACAGGTAAAGTCAGTTCTGCATTTTATGGATTTCCAAGTCATAGTTTCCTGTGGAAACAATCATCTGACGTGGATGTCACACAGCAAAAGGAAATAGAATTACCCTGAACCCACAGGGCCTGAGGGTGAGAGAAGGCAGGTGGGGCAGGGCCTTTGGATGGCAGGATCACAGAGGTTTTCAACAAAGAGTGAAAGAGAACGTATCGGGGCCTCCCAGGACTCCAGCACCTTGACTCCTGGACTATCAGAAGATACAAGCCAAGCGTCAGAATTCTAATTTGAATTTTTCCAATCTGAACTATCTAACGTTTAGTTTGGCCTTTGAGTGTGATTTAGGAACACAGGTCCACACAAGGACCAGCTTCTCTCAAGCTGGGTGTGCCCTAGAACCAGACGGCATCACTACCTCTGTCCTAGGAGTCTTGGAAGAGCCCTCACAGAAGAGCAGAAGCTAACGTGACAGAAAAAACCTGGCCGAGTTACAGATGCAGTGTGAAGCTCGGGGACTGAATTACACCCACCTGAACCCTCCAGAGCCAGTCAAACAATCCTGCCCTGTTAACCTCACCCACATCACCTTAATCCCATCCCCACCAAACCGTCAAGGCAATAGCACCTCATTCAAAACCTTGGTTCACCGAAATCCAGTTTGAAGGTTAGGAGTATTCTTGGGACTGGGTTGGGGGTAATGTTAAGAAACAATCTCTCTCCTCCAGCTAAGCACACATGTGTTTTTCTTCCAAGGCTTGCTTTTGTGAAAGCAGAACACGCTGTAGCAGGTCTTTCAGGAAATGGTGATTTCAGCACTAGTAAAATGTGAGAGCTCTAATGAGTTTCAAAGGTAGAAATTTGATTACCAGTAGCACTGACATACACACAGCCACGTGTAACATAGCTAGCTAGCGGGAAGCTGCTGAATAGCTCAGGCAGCTCAGTTCAGCGCCCTGTGATGACCTAGCGGGAGGCACAGGCAGGGTGGGAGGGAAGCTCAAGAGCGAGGGGCTGTATGTATACTCATGGCTGCGTCACACTGTTGTACAGCAGAGACTAACACAGCATTGTAAAGCAATTATACTCCAATTTTTAAAATGATTTTTTTCAGGTAGAAGTTTTTCCATGTACAGAAGTAAGAAATGCCACCAGGTCTCTCAAAGGCCCCAGGACCAACGTCATGCTGCACAGAAGGAGCTTTGTCTTCTCATTTTGAGAGGTTCCTTTTAAAATGGTCCCCCATACGTTCGATTCAGTTCAGCCGCTCAGTCGTGTCTCACTCTTTGCACCCCCATGGACTGCAGCACGCCAGCCCTCCCTGTCCATCACCAACTCCTGGAGCTTACTCAAACTCATGTCCATTGAGTTGGTGATGCCATCCAACCATCTCATCCTCTGTTGTCCCCTTCTCCTCCCACCTTCAATCTTTCCCAGCATCAGGGTCTTTTCAAATGAGTCAGTTCTTTGCATCAGGTGGCCAAGGTAACAGTTTCAGCTTCAGCATCCGTCCATATGTAAAGAAGCTCCATACGTAAAGAAGCTTCTTTCCTGACAGGGCATGGTTTTTCAGTTCTATAAACTAACATTAATGAGCAATCACTCTGCCCCACAGCACATGCCTTCCATCTGAGGAAAGAAACACCTCTTTCTTGCATCCCTGACATCATTCTAGTACAATGTATCACTTACTGGGCCCTGGTTACCCAAGTGGTTCTCATGGAACACTGTGCATTGAAGGCGGAGTGACTCACCTCGTCTTTACTAGAGGTTTTGAAGTTGAAATCCTCTCCAAACTTTGCTACATGTAGTTAACTTGCTCAAGCTGCTAGATTCTATTCTCAACTTTTCCTGGCTTCTGCTTCCTAATCCATATCTTGTGTCAGCTAATTCTCACCACAGACATGGTCAGTATTTGTCTAGAATGGCTAGAAAACAGGAAATCAAGATGTTATGGCTTTTCGATGTTTTTATTTTTTTTTACCAAAGTAACATATTTTAATGAAAAGGACTAAATGCAGTTTAATATAACATCTGTTGGCATTCTTCATGTATGTAAGAAAGATGCCACCCTCTTTTCACTCATCCACTTTTCAAAGTGACCTCATCACACCTAGAGGAGGTAGGTATATGCTATAAGCACCAAGGTCCTCATTTTTTCAAAGAGAAAAATACACAGTTAAGAAAAAAATAATTTATCACAGTATACACAGTGGATCATTGGCAAGGCCAGAAACAGAATCTAGGACAATCTAGATACTTAATGCCTGCTGCATCCATCAGCTTTCAGTCATCATTCTTTATCCTCTCTGAGCTCAAAAATATCACAAACTCCCCACAAAGCTGAGTACTCTGAGTAATACTGGCCATGCAAAATTCTCCACTTTTCCCTCCTCTCTGCCTGGCTTAAGGGGAATATGAGGGCACACCAAATATTTTCTTTTCCTTTCATAAGAACAAGCCATTCTTTACCTGTTGAACCATTTTTACACCCCAGGAACTACTCTCAGCTGCTCCACAGAACCTCAGATCCCCTATTTGCTAAGCTAGCCTCAAATCAGTCAATACAAACAGCATGACTTCCACAGGATTATATTTCAAAATGATTAAGATTTCACAGGTGGAATCAAAAGGATTAATCAAATTTAAATTTAATTTTTAAAATTTCTCCTTAGGAAAGAGGTACAACAGAAAATAAAAATGTTGAACACTACCACCTGGAACAGAGACTGCCCACTCTAACCTTGTTCAATGGATGATCACCAATCAAGACACATAAGGAAAAAGAGCTGTGGCCACCTGAACTCATAGGGAGGAGGATCTTGGGCTAAAAGTATCAGTGTTTCAGGAGAGTCCGGCTGCTCGGAGATGACAAGTACCCCCAGAGGCATGTTTGCTCATTATGTGACACAGAATCAGTTACTAAGCCCCCACAGAATCAGTTACACCAGCACCACAAGGAAGTGGAGCCTCTGGAAAATGCACCCCAATTCATTATAGTCACGAGAGAGTGTACTCTGTGCAGCCATAAGGTTAACCAAAAAGAAAAATGATGTCACTCAGTCGTGTCCAACTCTTTGTGACCCCGTGGACTGTAGCCTGCCAGGCTCCTCTGTCCATAGGATTCTTTGGGCAAGAATACTGGAGTGCGTTGCCGTTTCCTTCTCCACGGGATCTTCCCGACCCAGGGATCGAACCCGGGTCTCCTACACTGCAGGCAGACTCTTTATCATCTAAGCCACCAGGGAAGCCCCAAAAGAAAACAAGCATTTATTAACACATACACGTGCCATCCATTATGTCCACAAACATTACTGAGTGGCTAAGATAGTCCAGGCACAAAGTGAAAAGTGAAGTCGCTCAGTCGTGTCTGACTCTTTGGGACCCCGTGGACTGTAGCCCACCAGGCTCCTCTGTCCATGGGATTCTCCAGGCAAGAATCCTGGAGTGGGTTGCCATTTCTTTCTCCAGGGGATCTTCCCGACCCAGGGATCGAACCCGGGTCTCCTGCATTGCAGGTAGATGCTTTACCCTCTGAGCCACCAGGGAAGCCAGTCCAGGCACAGGAAATGCCAAAATAAATGCAGTCTCAAACACAAGGAACTGACAATGAACACTTTCAAGAAAGCCAGAAAATCCTCTTGACTCAAGATCATCTGCTTTCCCCCCTGGCCCCAGGCTGGTGCCTGGATCCCTCTCACTGGCACCGGTACTGCCATGTCCAGGCCTCTCCTTCAAAGAGCAAACACCCAGGACACAGACCCCATCAAGCTCCCATCTTCAGCTTCAATATGCTCGTCAATTCATCAGGCTGATTTTTCTCATGCCAGGAAAACTTGACAAGGATTTCATGAAGTAGGGTGATGCTTTCTTAAAGTAAAATAAAGTTAAAAATATATATATATGATGGGGGAGGTTAGATAGAGAAAGTGGTAGTAACCATGGGACCACAACTCTTTAAGCAGTATTTAAGGATCACAGACAATGTTAACACGCTGAATCTACCTGAGGAAAAAATTTGCATCTGACATCACGGGGCTTCTGTATCTTAGTCTGCCTTTTCCTAGACACTGGGATGAGTGGGATTTCCTTCTGCAGCTCTGATATGTACAGATGACTGTACCACACTGGCCTCAAAATATAAGTTAACAGCAAATCAGTGATTTTTCTCTAGCTAGCCTGTAATTACAAATGTACACATTTATCGACAGGGCAGAGTTTACAACTGGCTGGTGTCCCTTCAGCACCACTGAATGGGACCAAAGAGAGAGGGAGTGAAGACTCCAGCCTCCACAGGCACAGCCTGCAGCAGAAAGCAGGACTCAGGCAAAGTAGGCGTGGCAGAAGACAGCCACGGCCAGCAGAATGATGCCATTGATGTTCACCACCATCCGCCACAAACGCCTCTCCGAGGTGTCTGTCATCTTCAGCTTCATGGCTTCTTCCTCTTCCTTCGTCATTTTGGGGCCTTTCTGCTGGTCCAGGCCACAGAACATGTCATAGGCCCGCCTGAAGCATCCTTTTTTCTCCTCAGAAGCTTCTGTGTCTGGGGAAAGGAATAAAAGGACTGTTGGATACAGAAGCAGGAGGCACTAGAAAAGATTTCCAGAGGAGATATCAGGCCATGGCACATCTGCCACTTTGCACACAACTCCCAGTTTTCTTGTTTGCAGGAATAAAAATGGTGCAGATTAAGGTTTGAATAAATGTAATTAATTATAAGATGATGTTAACAGTTGGATTCTACAATAGGCCCGCCTGAAGCATCCTTTTTTCTCCTCAGAAGCTTCTGTGTCTGGGGAAAGGAATAAAAGGACTGTTGGATACAGAAGCAGGAGGCACTAGAAAAGATTTCCAGAGGAGATATCAGGCCATGGCACATCTGCCACTTTGCACACAACTCCCAGTTTTCTTGTTTGCAGGAATAAAAATGGTGCAGATTAAGGTTTGAATAAATGTAATTAATTATAAGATGATGTTAACAGTTGGATTCTACACAATATACTCTGGTGGTATATTTTACCTCTGTTGGGCCCACAGGAAACACATTTTGCTTTCAGGCACTCAGAATCAAACAAGAAATAATAGCTTATGAGAGAGAAATGTTAACCATTGACTGGGGGACTGTGACATGTGAAGAATGTGGAAAACCCACCTCTCAACCAGAGAAACCCATATCTGTTTGCTACATCACTGAAAGCAATGAGTTTGGCATGACTCAAGAGTGTACTGACTGCACCTGGAAATCCCAAGGCTTCACAACAGATCCAGTCATGTGGCAAAGATTGGTCTGTTCAGTCCCTGATCCAGGGCAGCAAGGGAGCAACACTTCAAGGGCTTAAGATCTGATACTGCTGAGTCAAACCATTCAACTGACCTTGCCACTAAAAAGGGGATGCCCACCAAGGGAACTAATTCTGTCCTCTGAGCCCAAGTGTGGCATTAAAGGCTAGCAGACCCGGGTTAGAATCCCGGTTTGTGACTCACTAGATATGAAATCAGAGAAGGCAATGGCACCCCACTCTAGTACTCTTGCCTGGAAAGTCCCATGGACAGAGGAGCCTGGTGGGAACCTTCAATCTTTCCCAGCATCAGGGTCTTTTCAAATGAGTCAGTTCTTTGCATCAGGTGGCCAAGGTAACAGTTTCAGCTTCAGCATCCGTCCATATGTAAAGAAGCTCCATACGTAAAGAAGCTTCTTTCCTGACAGGGCATGGTTTTTCAGTTCTATAAACTAACATTAATGAGCAATCACTCTGCCCCACAGCACATGCCTTCCATCTGAGGAAAGAAACACCTCTTTCTTGCATCCCTGACATCATTCTAGTACAATGTATCACTTACTGGGCCCTGGTTACCCAAGTGGTTCTCATGGAACACTGTGCATTGAAGGCGGAGTGACTCACCTCGTCTTTACTAGAGGTTTTGAAGTTGAAATCCTCTCCAAACTTTGCTACATGTAGTTAACTTGCTCAAGCTGCTAGATTCTATTCTCAACTTTTCCTGGCTTCTGCTTCCTAATCCATATCTTGTGTCAGCTAATTCTCACCACAGACATGGTCAGTATTTGTCTAGAATGGCTAGAAAACAGGAAATCAAGATGTTATGGCTTTTCGATGTTTTTATTTTTTTTTACCAAAGTAACATATTTTAATGAAAAGGACTAAATGCAGTTTAATATAACATCTGTTGGCATTCTTCATGTATGTAAGAAAGATGCCACCCTCTTTTCACTCATCCACTTTTCAAAGTGACCTCATCACACCTAGAGGAGGTAGGTATATGCTATAAGCACCAAGGTCCTCATTTTTTCAAAGAGAAAAATACACAGTTAAGAAAAAAATAATTTATCACAGTATACACAGTGGATCATTGGCAAGGCCAGAAACAGAATCTAGGACAATCTAGATACTTAATGCCTGCTGCATCCATCAGCTTTCAGTCATCATTCTTTATCCTCTCTGAGCTCAAAAATATCACAAACTCCCCACAAAGCTGAGTACTCTGAGTAATACTGGCCATGCAAAATTCTCCACTTTTCCCTCCTCTCTGCCTGGCTTAAGGGGAATATGAGGGCACACCAAATATTTTCTTTTCCTTTCATAAGAACAAGCCATTCTTTACCTGTTGAACCATTTTTACACCCCAGGAACTACTCTCAGCTGCTCCACAGAACCTCAGATCCCCTATTTGCTAAGCTAGCCTCAAATCAGTCAATACAAACAGCATGACTTCCACAGGATTATATTTCAAAATGATTAAGATTTCACAGGTGGAATCAAAAGGATTAATCAAATTTAAATTTAATTTTTAAAATTTCTCCTTAGGAAAGAGGTACAACAGAAAATAAAAATGTTGAACACTACCACCTGGAACAGAGACTGCCCACTCTAACCTTGTTCAATGGATGATCACCAATCAAGACACATAAGGAAAAAGAGCTGTGGCCACCTGAACTCATAGGGAGGAGGATCTTGGGCTAAAAGTATCAGTGTTTCAGGAGAGTCCGGCTGCTCGGAGATGACAAGTACCCCTAGAGGCATGTTTGCTCATTATGTGACACAGAATCAGTTACTAAGCCCCCACAGAATCAGTTACACCAGCACCACAAGGAAGTGGAGCCTCTGGAAAATGCACCCCAATTCATTATAGTCACGAGAGAGTGTACTCTGTGCAGCCATAAGGTTAACCAAAAAGAAAAATGAAGTCACTCAGTCGTGTCCAACTCTTTGTGACCCCGTGGACTGTAGCCTGCCAGGCTCCTCTGTCCATAGGATTCTTTGGGCAAGAATACTGGAGTGTGTTGCCGTTTCCTTCTCCACGGGATCTTCCCGACCCAGGGATCGAACCCGGGTCTCCTACACTGCAGGCAGACTCTTTATCATCTAAGCCACCAGGGAAGCCCCAAAAGAAAACAAGCATTTATTAACACATACACGTGCCATCCATTAAGTCACTCAGTCGTGTCCAACTCTTTGTGACCCCGTGGACTGTAGCCTGCCAGGCTCCTCTGTCCATAGGATTCTTTGGGCAAGAATACTGGAGTGTGTTGCCGTTTCCTTCTCCACGGGATCTTCCCGACCCAGGGATCGAACCCGGGTCTCCTACACTGCAGGCAGACTCTTTATCATCTAAGCCACCAGGGAAGCCCCAAAAGAAAACAAGCATTTATTAACACATACACGTGCCATCCATTACGTCCACAAACATTACTGAGTGGCTAAGATAGTCCAGACACAAAGTGAAAAGTGAAGTCGCTCAGTCGTGTCTGACTCTTTGGGACCCCGTGGACTGTAGCCCACCAGGCTCCTCTGTCCATGGGATTCTCCAGGCAAGAATCCTGGAGTGGGTTGCCATTTCTTTCTCCAGGGGATCTTCCCGACCCAGGGATCGAACCCGGGTCTCCTGCATTGCAGGTAGATGCTTTACCCTCTGAGCCACCAGGGAAGCCAGTCCAGGCACAGGAAATGCCAAAATAAATGCAGTCTCAAACACAAGGAACTGACAATGAACACTTTCAAGAAAGCCAGAAAATCCTCTTGACTCAAGATCATCTGCTTTCCCCCCTGGCCCCAGGCTGGTGCCTGGATCCCTCTCACTGGCACCGGTACTGCCATGTCCAGGCCTCTCCTTCAAAGAGCAAACACCCAGGACACAGACCCCATCAAGCTCCCATCTTCAGCTTCAATATGCTCGTCAATTCATCAGGCTGATTTTTCTCATGCCAGGAAAACTTGACAAGGATTTCATGAAGTAGGGTGATGCTTTCTTAAAGTAAAATAAAGTAAAAAATATATATATATGATGGGGGAGGTTAGATAGAGAAAGTGGTAGTAACCATGGGACCACAACTCTTTAAGCAGTATTTAAGGATCACAGACAATGTTAACATGCTGAATCTACCTGAGGAAAAAATTTGCATCTGACATCACGGGGCTTCTGTATCTTAGTCTGCCTTTTCCTAGACACTGGGATGAGTGGGATTTCCTTCTGCAGCTCTGATATGTACAGATGACTGTACCACACTGGCCTCAAATATATAAGTTAACAGCAAATCAGTGATTTTTCTCTAGCTAGCCTGTAATTACAAATGTACACATTTATCGACAGGGCAGAGTTTACAACTGGCTGGTGTCCTTTCAACACCACTGAATGGGACCAAAGAGAGACGGAGTGAAGACTCCAGCCTCCACAGGCACAGCCTGCAGCAGAAAGCAGGACTCAGGCAAAGTAGGCGTGGCAGAAGACAGCCACGGCCAGCAGAATGATGCCATTGATGTTCACCACCATCCGCCACAAACGCCTCTCCGAGGTGTCTGTCATCTTCAGCTTCATGGCTTCCTCCTCTTCCTTCGTCATTTTGGGGCCTTTCTGCTGGTCCAGGCCACAGAACATGTCATAGGCCCGCCTGAAGCATCCTTTTTTCTCCTCAGAAGCTTCTGTGTCTGGGGAAAGGAATAAAAGGACTGTTGGATACAGAAGCAGGAGGCACTAGAAAAGATTTCCAGAGGAGATATCAGGCCATGGCACATCTGCCACTTTGCACACAACTCCCAGTTTTCTTGTTTGCAGGAATAAAAATGGTGCAGATTAAGGTTTGAATAAATGTAATTAATTATAAGATGATGTTAACAGTTGGATTCTACACAATATACTCTGGTGGTATATTTTACCTCTGTTGGGCCCACAGGAAACACATTTTGCTTTCAGGCACTCAGAATCAAACAAGAAATAATAGCTTATGAGAGAGAAATGTTAACCATTGACTGGGGGACTGTGACATGTGAAGAATGTGGAAAACCCACCTCTCAACCAGAGAAACCCATATCTGTTTGCTACATCACTGAAAGCAATGAGTTTGGCATGACTCAAGAGTGTACTGACTGCACCTGGAAATCCCAAGGCTTCACAACAGATCCAGTCATGTGGCAAAGATTGGTCTGTTCAGTCCCTGATCCAGGGCAGCAAGGGAGCAACACTTCAAGGGCTTAAGATCTGATACTGCTGAGTCAAACCATTCACCTGACCTTGCCACTAAAAAGGGGATGCCCACCAAGGGAACTAATTCTGTCCTCTGAGCCCAAGTGTGGCATTAAAGGCGAGCAGACCCGGGTTAGAATCCCGGTTTGTGACTCACTAGATATGAAATCAGAGAAGGCAATGGCACCCCACTCTAGTACTCTTGCCTGGAAAGTCCCATGGACAGAGGAGCCTGGTGGGCTGCAGTCCATGGGGTCGCTAAGAGTCAGGCACGACTGAGCGACTTCACTTTCACTTTTCACTTTCATTCATTGGAGAAGGAAATGGCTACCCAGTCTTGTATTCTTGGCCTGGAGAATCCCAGGGACGGGGAGCCTGATGGGCTGCCATCTATGGGTTCACACAGAGTCAGACACGACTGAAGCGCCTTAGCAGCAGCAGCAGCAGATGTGAATCAAGCCCACTGTGTTTTCAGCACCATGGTCAGAGATCACTGCCCTCCCCTCTCCAGCCCAGTACCAGTAAGCCACACACGACCTTGCGCTCCCACACCTCTGCACAGCACACATCACCACCATCATTCTCCATGTGTGCACCCCTCAAAGCTCCAACACAGGAATTGAGGAAAACATTACTCCATGATCAGGATAAGTCTCTAAGCATTGCCTAAGCATTATCTTAGAGCCCTGAAGAATTGATGCTTTTGAATGGTGGTGCCAGAGAAGACTCTTAGAGTCCCTTGGACAGCAAGGAGATCAAACCAGTCAACCCTAAGCAAAATCAACCCTGAATATTCATTGGAAGCACTGGTGCTGAAGCTGAAACTTCAATACTTTGGCCACCTGATATGAAGAGCTGATTTATTGGAAAGACCCTGATGCTGGAGAAGATTGAAGGCAAAAAGAGAAGAGGATGGCAGATGATGAAATGATTGGATGGCATCACCAACTCAATGGACATGGGTTTGAGCAAACCCCAGGAGAGAGTGAGGGCAGGGAAGCCTTGTGGGCTGCAGTCCACAGGGTCGCAAAGAGTCAGAAACAACTTAGTGGCTGGACGACAACAAGCAGCATTATCTTAGTGGACTTGCAGGGAAATCTGATATTTTAAACGTGATATGGTAAGCCAGCAAGACCCTAAGAGCCTCTGTCTCATCCCCCTGATATCACTAGAACTGACCATAGCTTTGGTGCCAGCTGCTTTCAGTTTATAAGCTAGTGTCCTCCCTCGTCCCTAGCCAAGCCCCAAACCAAGTGAGGGTGGTGAATATCTCACCTGTGCTTACTCACTGAGCACTGTAAACCAAAGAGGAGCTGGGACGATTCTGCATCCCCCTCCTCCCCTTGACAAGGCCTTGGGTAAACTGCCCAAAACCCATTTATCCATCTCACCCCATACCCCGCTCCTCACTCCCTTCCAGAAGAGAGATCTGAGCTTTGAAGGCACTTGGTGAAGGCTTCAGGAAGGTGGTCTTGTGGTTAGAGGAGTAACTTGGGAATAGGCTCTGAGCCGCAAATCACCTATTTCTAAGGCATCCTCTCGGGCGTCTTGAATGTCCTTGTCTTCTGCATCCAGGTCAATACGCTCCTCTTTGCTGTTACGCAGGCTCCAGCACAGGCGGTAGAGCTGTGGAGAAAGCAGAACAGTCTAGCAGGAAGATCCAAGTAGTGTCCTGGGACAAGAAGTTGGGGGAACAAAAAGATGTGTGTCGAGAAAGGAAAAGGAATGTGGCTCTCAGCTCCATCAACAACACAGATAACAGTTCCCATCCACAGCACTATCTCTGAATATGTTGGGAATGTGGATATAAATCATACACACACACATACCATCCCCTAGGATATGGGCATGGTCAGAGGCTGAGACTGTCATGAGCATAGAAATGTTTTGAATGAATGATCTCTTGTTACATATGATAAATGAATTTGTTCCTTTTAGCATTCATGCTAGGAAACAAGGCCAGGCACCCATTTATCCAGACCAGCAGTGTACGTAAGATCAGATTTTTGTACCATATTAATTGTAGACTCATGAGCCAGTTAGAATAGGAAGAGCTGGAGGAATACCTTATAGCGACATGAAACCAGAAACTACTTTATTTCAAGAAGCACGGAACTAAATGTGTTTAGGGCTACAATACTTTCAGAAACTGAGGCATTAAGAAGCAATTAATACAACATAAAGAGAGTCTGTGACAGATTTGGCCAATAATCGTGATGGCGGGTCTGCTGCTATAAAAGCAATCTTTGTTTGACATTAAGGTTGGTCACAGTTTTGAAAATTTGGTGGTGAGGTTAAAGGTCTGTTAGGGATTCCTAGTTTTGTGTATGCGTGAGAAAGGGACCAACAAAACCCTTTCTCTTTCTCTTCAGACAAATGTGATCTTGGGTTAACCCTCTAGCTCTGTTCCCTGGAAACCTGAAAAGTGTAGAATGCTAGCTGTGCTGGGTTACCAGACTTCATTGCTTATGGTACAAAGTGACCCATAATTGGTAATATTCATCTGCATCGGGAGGGCTGCAAACATTCCCTAAACCAAGGGCGACATCTAGAGCTAAAGAAGAGTACTTGTCATCTTTGAAGTCTTGAATCAATTAGACTTTGATACTGTTTGAAATTGCTTAAATTCCACGGGCAACTGTTTGGAGGCTTCATTGGGAAAAATAAATAAATAAAGGGTATATCATGCTTCAGATTTCCCTCAGCGTGGTGATTTTTACAACTAGGTATGTCCCTTGCTGGGACCTTTGGAGGCTATGACCTAGAGTCTATTACAAGAAATATGCATTCCTATCTGGGAAATAAGCATCCAAGCTGGGGTAACCCTGTGTCAGCTCATGTGATCTCATTGCCGTGCACCTGAGCCGTGACTCGGGCAGCAGGATCCAGAGGACAGTCCCTTGGGCTGAAATGCGGCCTGTTGAAGACACTCTTGACACTGCTCTGCTGGCAAACCGCGCTTCCTGTCCTGTCCTTCTGTGCATGCTCAGTTGCTAAGTCATGTCCGACTCTCTGCAGCACCATGGACTGTAGCCCATCAAACTCCTCTGTCCATAACGTCTCCCAGGCAAGAATACTGGGGTGGGTTGCTATTTCCTCCTCTGGGGCATCTTCCCGACACAGGGATCGAAGCCAGGTCTCCTGCATTGCAGGTGGATTCTTTACCACTGAGACACCTGGGAAGCCCATGTGTCCTTTTACGTGACACCACAGACAAGGACAGCCTGTTTTCGTCATGAGAGTCGGAGGCCTCTAACTGAGCCAAAGCAACCAAGTAGTGTGCTGCAGCATGAATGCGAAAGCAGGCAGGACAGCCTCCTACACGGATACTCACGTGCACATCTGCAATGGGCTTGGTGAAGAGGGAGATGGCCAGGATGACAATGACAGTGATGACAAAGAGGATGATGGCAAAGTACAAGTAGTGCACACCACAGATAATCACGGGACAGTTGCTGGGCTCCATGCAGCTCCCGGTTCCGTAGGCAAACTCGGTAATCATACGGGCCACCCCGATCAAAAATCCTATGATCAGCCCCCAAAAGGCTCCCTGTGAAAGAAAAGCCTGGTTGATGAACACTGTATCTGGGAAATGGCCGTGCATTCACTGGAGGACAGAGACAAAGGAATAACAGTGAGAGAAATACGAGCTCCAGGCCACCTGAAACAGGAACACTGGGATTCAGAACACGACCAGGAATGTTAGGTCAGGCCTTCAATGGCTCTGTTTACCACCTCTCAGTGACTCGACCGGGTATTTGAGTGTTCTTAGCTGCTCAGTCATGTCCAACCAACTCTTTTGCGACCCCATGGACCTGCCAGGCTCCTCTGTCCATGGGCTTTTCCAGGCAAGAGTACTGGGTTGGGCTGCCATCTCCTCCTCCAGGAGGTCTTCCCAATGGAGGGACTGGACCCGTGTCTCCTACAGCTTCTGCACTGGCCGGTGTATTCTTTACCACCAAGCCACCTGGGAGGCCCTTGGTTAGCATAGCAGCCAAGTTCTCAGTGCCAAAAAAAAAAAAAAAATCCCTTTAACTTTAAAAATACTTTGAATTTCTCTACCTGCAGCCACTGTTACCATCAGACTCCAGATTTAGGTGCATTCAGTTATAACACAATTACTTGTGAGCTACTCTGTATTCCTTGAAGACACTGAAAGAAATTGGGTCTTTCAGAGGAAGAGGAGAAAGGAACTCTTCCATCAGCCCCTTTTATAGATCCAAAGTCCCCTCGCCCTTATCCCTGTCTGGCTGGAGTATCACTCATTGGTCCTTCACTGGCCCTGAGAAGTGCCCCCTGCAGAACCGAGGAGGTTTGGAGCTGTTTACCCAGAGGCTACAAGCTTCCCAGGGAGTGCCACATGGTCAGAATCACCCAGAGTAGATGGAAAACACACATCATGACTTGGGAATTAATTTAGAACCTGCAGCAAGGAGGAGGAAAGTCCCAAGGTCCCTGGAGGATTTTCCATATAAACCCTCCCCAGCACCTTCATTCCTGCTCAGCATCTCTGGAAGTAGAATTCCTCCCAGCGAATATACAAATCCAGATGGGAATTTCTGTTCCCGAATGACTTTTCTAGACATGGTTGATACCTACCGGCTCATTGACTCTCTTGCAGAAGATAGCAAGCAGGAAGACTGCTGCAATGGGTGGTCCCAAGTAACTGGTGATGGACTGGATGTAGTCGAAGAGCTGTCCACTTTGTGCTGACTGCACAATGGGCACCCAGGCGATGCTGACGCCGATCAGTACCAGCATGAACAACCTGCAATCAAGCCCCACAGCAGGGCGTCAACACATGGCTCCACGGGGATAGTTAGAGAGAGAGAGAGAGAAACTGCCTGCAATACAGGAGACTCAGGTTCAACCCCTAGATCAGGAAGATCCCTGGAGAATGAAATGGCAATGCACTCCAGTATTCTTGCCTGGGAAATTCCATGTACAGAGGAGCCTGGAGGGCTACATTCCATGGGGTCGCAAAGAGTCAGACGTGCTGAGCAACTGAAGAACAGCAACAGTAAAGAAAGACAGACAGAAAGGTTTATATGACCAGAGCAGGGAAAAATAATTAGCAAATTCACTGAGACTCTTTTCTTCTGTATTCTGCTCCTTCAGGGGCTTCCCTTGTGGCTCAGGCAGTAAAGAATCCACCCACACTGTGGGAAACGTGGGTTTGATCCCTGGGTTGGGAAGATCCCCTGGAGGAGGGCATGGCAACTCACTCCAGTATTCTTGCCTGGAGAATCCCCATGGACAGGGGAGCCTGGTGGGCTGCAGTCCATGGGGTCACAAAGAGTCGGACATGACTGAGCAAATAAGCGCATAGCACTGCTCCTTCAGGAAAATCTTCTTTGCCTGTAAGCAAAATGCACTTGATTTTCGATAGTAAAGTCGACCCACTAACCCCCAGGAAAGAATCCACTTTAAGAAGCAGTGGAGTTTAGGAACAAAGATGTGGACTTTGGAGCCAGTCTCCTTTTTTTTTTTTTCTGGCCATGCCTCATGACTTATGGAATCTCAGTTTCCCAACCAGGGATTGAACTTGCACCCCTGGCAGTGAGAACACGGAATCCTAACCACAGGACCACCTGGGAATTCTCTGAAAGTTAAAGTGAAGTCGATCAGTTGTGTCCGACTCTTTGCAACCCTATGAACTGTAGCCCACCAGGCTCCTCCATCCATGGGATTTTCCAGGCAAGAATACTGGAGTGGGTTGCCATTTTCTTCTCCAGGGGATCTTCCCAACCCAGGGATTGAACTCAGGTTTCCCACACTGCAGGAAGGAAGACTTTATTATCGGAGCCACCAGGGAATCCCTAGCTCTCCTCCTTTTGAGTTTTACTTCAAGTCCTGAAAAGATGGGATGCGTGCTCGGTTATATATGACTCTTCACAACCCCATAGACTGTAGCCTGCCAGGTTCCTCTGCCCTTGAGATTTTCCAAGGAAGAATACTAGAGCGAGTTGCCATTTCCTCCTCCAGTGGATCTTCCTGACCCGGGGATCAGACCCGAGTGTCCCGGAATTTCTGCATTGGTAGAGAGATTCTTTACCACTGAATCACCTGGGAAAGATGGGAGGGTTCCTTTTAACCTCTCTTATCTCTGGAATTTAAGGCAGAAGAGTCTTAAGCCCACCTTCACAGAGTAGTGTTCTTGCTCCCATATTTCTCCCTCTTAAGTACCCCTCCTATTGCCTCCCATTTATTCAGATCCTATCCACCATTTAGACATAGCTTGTGGTCTCCCTCCCCCAGGAGCCTTGCTCAGCTACTGACTAGTACAGTCATCTCTCCCTTCTCTGAGCCTGTGACTGCTCTTACAGGCACCACAGCACAATGTAGAACTGTTTCTTGTAACTGTAAGCTTATTGAAGACAGGGACAAACCCCAGAGCAGCAATCACTGGATGCACAAAAAGTGTGAGCCCTGACACAATCTCAGGGCCAAGAGATCCAGCCCCGAGTAAAGCAACAGAATGATTTTCTTTCCAGTTGCATCTTGAGTCTTATACATAGCAGAGAGTGCCAGTAAACATCTTTCAGAGGAAACCCTCAGGAAGCCATGCTGCTTCCTGTGAAGCAGAGGGCAGACTCTGGCCCAGTCTGACCTCCCCTGGGTGCCAGGTGTCTCACTGCCTGCGAGGGGCCCGTCATGTTCCTTTCCTTCCTTTGCCCCACTCTTGCTCATGAGATTTGGGAGGTGGCAGCACTCCCCGGGAAGCGCTCCCTGGACAGACATCCCCGGGAGTCTTTCACCTGCCCTGAGGAGGTTGGCCTGCCTTCGCCCCCCAGAGAGACACAGCAGAGCTTCTCCTGGTCCTCTACCCAGAGCCTCTGCTCCATGGATAACCGAGATAATGGGCACACCTGGCCCACAGATCCATACTTACGGGGTCCAGTATCTTGTTGTGTCCATTAGCCCACTTGACAATAACAAGTGTGCACAGAGTATGGTGTTCTAGACTGTGCAAAGCACATCCACAAGCACAGTATCACCTGACCCTCACAATGGTCCTCTAAGATGCTACAGTAAAGGGCCAAGGCATTGGAGGCACCGGAGCCTAAAAGACGTCCAGAGAGGAGAGTTGCAATGTGCAGGCCTGAGCGAGACAGTGTGGGATGGCACACAGCGCCTAGACAAGGACTCAGGTGGCCGCGGGTTCCAGTCCTGGCTTTGCTGCTGTCCGAACTTCTTATTTAGGTATGACAAGCCTCATTTTGTTCACCGATGGACTGAGGTTAGATTAATGATCCCTGATGCTGCTTCATACCCCAGATTAAATGATCTCTGATGTCGTTTCACGTTCCAGAGGGACACTGTTTCAGTGATCCTGGATTTAAAGTTAAATGCCACTGAGAGCGAAATAACTTGCCACGGTGGTTACTCTCATCCTACCCAGCACCTAGCAGTCTTCCCCATCTTGAGGGAAATTCTCTGGCCATTCAGGTTTTCACGGGGCTTGACAGGGGGAGCTGTACTTACCGTCCTGCGATCATGAGCTCTTTCTCAGATGCTTTCTTCCGGATCTTGGTGTAAATGTCCATGGTGAAGAGGGTGCTGGCGCTGTTGAAGATGGAGGTCAGGGAGCTCATGAGAGAGGCCAGCATGACCGACAGCATCAGACCTCGCAGTCCTGGGAGAAAGGGAGGTTCTGAGTGGTACCTGCAGCATTTCAGCTCGTTTGTGCTTGAAAAGTGTGACAACTCAAGGTTTTTTGCCTTCTGACACCATGCCATATTATTTGATTTATCTCTCCAGAGACAGTAGACGTTTTAAGGAACGGACTGTGTCTTTAAATTATATTGGAAGTCCACAGCAATCAACAGAGCTAGGGACAAAGTATACACGCAGTAAATGCTTTCTAGTTGGATTGCCGGTGGCAGTGGGAGTGATGGTAGTGGGGTATGTGTGTGTGTGTTTCCATCTGAGCTTTTATAAGGCCTCTCATCTGAAAGATTAATGATAATGGAGAAATATTTAAACTAGGATTCAAAAGATGAGGTTTCAAGAAAGTCAAAAGACAGCCACAGAAAGGGAGAAAATATTTTCATCCATCTAATAAGAGTTTTGGAAAACTATTCTATCATCCTCTAGGTATTGTATCTGTAAATAATTTTATAGTTTTGTTTTTTTTTAATTTTTATTTTTACTTTATTTTACTTTACAATACTGTATTGGTTTTGGCATACATTGACATGAATCCGCCACGGGTGTACATGAGCTCCGCAGGATATAGTTTTGTTTTAATCTACAGCCTAACAAGAAGAAAAATAAAGGTTGCCTATTCTGATCACTTTGTCATTTGTTGGGAGGGTTTTTTAATGGTTCCTCTTGAGAGTCTATCATGTAGACTACAGACAATAGGAGCTACGAAGATCATCCAATTTTCTCATTTTTCAGTAATAGAATAAAAGGTCCATTTCAAGGAATTAGTCTGTAGGGCTTCAAGTCTTAGTTCTGCCCTTTGCTCAGAGTAATTCACCAGTTAATTGCTAAGCTGGGATATAGCTCTCTCCTTTTTGTATCACCTCTTATCAAGCTCACATTCATTTATTCACTCAACAAATATTTGTCGAACATAATTTTACAGCAGCCCAGGAAACAGATAATGGCATATCAGAGTAGTGTGATGGAGACAACAAGAGGAGGGAGATGATATTGACAGACTTTGGTGAGGGATTGGGGAGGGTAATATTTACCAGCTAAGTGAAGAAGGCTGAATCCACAAATGAGATTTAAAAGGAATAGCTGGAAAGGATGAGGAGAAAGCAGGAGAGGACAGTATTATAGAATCCAAGAGGAGGGAATAACTCAAGAAAGAGGAGTGATCAATAATGCTGAATGCTACTGAGGAACATATGGAAAATAACTATTTGATCTAGCGTAGGGAGGTCACTGGGGAATCTGGTGTTTACAGAAGCCAGACTCCAGCCAAAAAGACTGGCAATGGTTTGTGCAGACACAGTATTTTGTCTTGCATGCCACACAGCTTTCTATCATGCACAATTCACTCTGGTGTAGTGTTCAGAGCTACCTCACTCAGGATCTGCAGGTCTAAGGAAACAGCATAAACACCCCAACAGAGGCAAGAATCCCAGCCAGAACTCTAAAAGAGCCATGATTCTTGCGAAAGCAACCTGAATTAATAAGCAGCCCAGCTCAGTGGAATAGTTAACTATTACTCCCATTTTTATAGCAGTTGAATAAAAATGACTTGCCCAAGGTCATATATCAAGTCTGTGGTTTAAAAAATATATATACAAATTCCTCAGTTCTCACCTTCAGCAGAGTTAACCGTGCCAGACACTGAGTTACTGTGTGGCCATAGAAAATCACTTTCTCTGTGTAGGCCTCAATTTTCCCAACTGTAAAATGAACAGGTTTGACTAGATGATCTTCATGTTTCCTTTCAGTAAAAAAAAAAATGTTTATTCTAAATTTTCCTGATGAATACCTTTGAATTTTTGGTCTCCTGGGGCCCCTAACCTAAAGAGATATCCGTGCCTTGAGCCAGAATTAGATTTTCAGTCAACATGAAGATGACCAGTAAATACACAGGTCGACCCCAAAACTGACTATTCTGGACTCTAAGTCCTCACTCTCCTGGATTCCACATTCTCCATAGTGAGATGCCCCCTTGTATCTGATCTACCTACTGCCTTGAACTCCCTCATTCTAGAGCTAAAATCGCTCTTTGCCCTTCTCTCCATGCTTTTCCTTGGAAAAACCTAGGAGTCAATTCATTCTCCAGGCAGAATTCTATTTAGTTCAAGCCTCATGTTAACGTCTGCTGGAGAGCGTCAAAAGACCTTAGAGGATGAAAAAGCTGTGTTTTTTCCCTAACACGTTTTCAGACGGTCTCCTTCCCATGCCTGACTGATGGATGAGTGCCAGGACTCACAGAGCCCAGCCAAGCCAGAGGCCTCCTTCCCAGTGAAGCAAAGACAAGTTCAAATACTGAGGACCTCAGAGTGAGACTCTCTCTCCTAGGCCCCCAGGCTCAGAAACAGCTTTGCCCCAGAGGCCCACAGACAGTTACGTAGATAGAGCCCAAGTCCAGTCAGCCTCCCAAGAGAGACCCTGCCAGCCAGGACAGCTCTCACCATTGGGCATGAGCTCCACCACCAAGGTCGGGTAGGCGATGTTGGTACAGCCAACCTTGGTGCCGCAGTATTTCTCACACTCTGAGGGGACGGTGCAGGCGACTTTCTCTGAGGAGAGATGAAGAGTCATGTCAGCAAGCAGACGTCAGAAATGTTTCCGGGATTCACCCTGTTAAGCAGGCGCGTGTGCTAGGTGCTCACTCACGTCTGAGTCTTCGAGGCCCCCTGGACTGTAGACCACCAGGTTCCTCTGTCCATGGGATTTTCCAGGCAAGAAAATCAGCGGGTAGCCATTTCCTTATGCAAGGGATCTTCCCAACCCAGGGGTCTAATGTGAGTCTCCTGTGTCCGCTGATTGGGCAGGTGAATTCTTTACCACTAGCGCCACCTAGGACAGCACTTCAAACAGGACATTCCTGCCCACAGCCCTGAAGTGGTTTCACAAAGAATGCAGCCCCCAAGAAGCCCTCCTATGCCATCCCCTTACCCTGCTGGTCCTGACCATCCCAAGCTCTGCCTGGGGAGGAAAGACAGCTGCTAGGCAGAGGAGGGAAAAGGGAAGAAATGCTTAGGGAGGAAAGCAGAGGGAATAGTCCCCAGACCTTAGCTAGCTACAGATGCGAGAATCAGACCATAAAGAAGGCTGAGCACCTTCGAATTGTGGTGCTGGACTCCTTGGACTGCAAGGAGATCAAACCAGTGACTCCTAAAGGAAATCAACCCTGAATATTCATTGGAAGGACTGATGCTGAAGCTGAAGCTCCAGTACTTTGGTCACTTGATGTGAAGAGTCAACTCATTGGAAAAGATCCTGATGCCGGGTCAGATTGAAGGCAAAAGAAGGGGGCGACAAAGGATGAGATGGTTGGATGGCATCACCAACTCAATGGACATGAGCTTGAACAGACTCTGGGAGATGGTGAAGGACAGGGAAGCCTGACATGTTGCCGTCCATGGGGTCGCAAAGAGTCATACAGGACTTAGCCACACACGGCATAACCTGGCGATGGGGGGACACAGAGCAAAAGATGAGTAAATGTTAGCTAGAAGAAGCCTTGCCTAGAGGCATGTCATGACTTCAGAGAATCTGCAAAAGGGGAAACATTAATTGTCCATGTAAAGCACCAGGGAACACAATTACACAAGTTCTGTGACCTCAAGTCACTCAGTGTCTGGGGCAGGGGGACAATAATGCTTCATAATCACGGCAAGAAAACAAGAGGGCAGAAAAAAGGGAGAGGGAGCCGTGGGGGTTTTCGAAGTGGGAAAGAGAGGTTGGCGAGTCCAGCAGAAGGTGTCACCTGTGAACAGGATGCGGCTGATCATCCCTGGCATCACCATGAGGAACATGGGCAGCAGCTTCATGTACCCACACATGATGCAGCCAGCCTTCACGTGTGACATGTTTTTGGCGGAGAGGCAGCGCTGCACAATGACCTGCCAGGGAAAGCCCAGTGGGGGGGGAGTCGGTAAGCAAGAGACCCCCGCAACACGTCCTGACCACCCCAGCTCCCACCACCACCCCGGGTCATCAGCCTGGCACTCCCACGTCACCAAGACTCAGCAGACCTCAGACCACAGGAGCCTGCCCTGCCTTCCCCAACCCCACAAGCTGCACAAAAGGCAGGAGGCTCTGCAGCACCCTGGGCAAGACCCTCTCTCACCCCAGGGCCGACAGCACGGGTACCTGGTCTGTGCACCAGTACCACAGGGAGATGATGGTCAGCCCAAAGATGAGCCCAGGCCAGGGCAGGTCTCCCTTGAGAGGATCGCGGAAGATGTGGAAGGAGTCAGCCCTCGGGGTGTAGCACTCTTCCTTGATGGTGGTGTTTCCATAAGACGTCACAGTTGGAATGGCATTCATGTATTTTGTCACGAAGGCATCATACCCTCCCACTTCGTGGAAAGCTGAAAAACATTGGTGGCAAAAGTCAACTTCCTGAAACTCTCAGCTCTTCACAGCAGCTTCTTCAGCGGGCGCCCGAGAAGCCCACAGCCAGAACTTGCACTGCACAATCTTAGTTTCCATAAGACGTCACAGTTGGAATGGCATTCATGTATTTTGTCACGAAGGCATCATACCCTCCCACTTCGTGGAAAGCTGAAAAACGTTGGTGGCAAAAGTCAACTTCCTGAAACTCTCAGCTCTTCACAGCAGCTTCTTCGGCGGGCGCCCGAGAAGCCCACAGCCAGAACTTGCACTGCGCAATCTGGTCCCATTCTGGGCCTCAGCTTTCTCATCCATAGAATGGTATTATTAACCCTGCCCAGCCCCATCAGGGACTACTGTGTGGGTCCAAAGCAATAACCCGTGAAAGTACTGCAACCATGAGCTTCTTTACAAAGGGCAAGTATTTGAACTATTAAAAGACAGACCTTGGTTTTGAACCAGATTCTGAGATTCTGCTTTGCCCCTCACCACCTGCTATCTGCAGTGGCCTTTGGGATCCTGGACACAGACTAGGCCTCTCCCCCCATCCCAGCAGTGTGGTGGGATGGAAGAGGATGGGTGAGGAAGTCGGGGCTCTGCTGCACCTTGGCTGTGGGAATAAGGTATGCTAGCCCCTGCCCTGCAGAATAAGGCATTTCTTTCTCCTCCCCCAGTCTCCTGAGGACACCAAGGAAAACCAAATGGAAGCTCTTGGAAAATACAGTATAGAGAGAGAATGAGAGGCTTCACAGGACACCCAGAAAGCATGGGCCCCCTTAAAAGTAAAATGGTATTTTATATCCTCCCATAACAAGTACCTCTATTTGCAGGGTTTTCGGTCTTGTCCTTAGGATTTTAAGACAAATAAAATTTCAAGACTGGGGGGATGAGGACTACAGAGTTGCTGATTTTTTTTTGGGGGGGGGGTCAAATAGGGAAGTGAATAAGAAAATGGTCAATTCACCAAAAAAAGAACATTTAACATTAAAATGTAGACGACACAATCCAAGATTTAAGACGTGACATTTAAATATATTTAGTCTGATAGATATTTAGCCTTATTTTTTTTTTTTTTTTGGTCCAGTTTTTCTGTGGAGAGAAGACCATAACATCAGAGGCCCACCCTGGGGCCCACTAGCCCAGACTGTGTAGAGAGGGCAGCAAGGAATCCAGATGTTGCCTGGCCCAGACCCAACCTGAGACCTCCAGGGCTGGGGAAGGTGTCCCCTGCACACCCATGGTGATGGCCAATCCAGGCCAGTCCACTTCCCCAGGGAGGGCAGAGTGTGCCCAGTTCACTGCCCAGGCCAGTGGCCTCTAACTCTGCCTCCCCACCTCCTCAGCCTGCCCCTGCCCCACTTACCAAACCCAGTCAGGATGAAAGACCCCAGGAGCATAATCACCGTCTGCAAGGTGTCTGTGTAAATCACAGCCGCCAGGCCCCCTAAAAGCAAAGGATGCGATGCATCTGACCTCAGGTGGGAGGGCGCCCCATCAGCTCACTTCCCCTCCCCGCCCTCTCCCCCACTCCACTCCTCTCCCTCCCCTCCCCGCCCTCTCCCCCACTCCCACTCCTCTCCCTCTGCAGTCTTCTGCACCCCTCAGCCTCCCTCCTGCCCTCCCTCCTGCCCTCCTTTGTCCTGTGGCAGCTGTCTGCCACCCACATGTCCCAGTAGCTCCACTTTTCACAGAAAGGCTGGGAAGGCCTTAGAAAGAAAGTTTCTCCCTATTTGAGGATGGAGAGCTTGATGTGATGGTTTCAGCCAGAAGCATCCACCACAGAGAGAGCAGGGAAGAGCAAAGAGCTGACAGCTCACAAGATGTCTGGGGACATGGGCAAATCAGCACATTTCAAAGGCTATTTGCGTGTCCACTCTTTGTTTTCTCAGACCGTCTGAGCAACTTGTCCCCAACACTATGGGGCTCCAGCTCGGCACCAAGTTCCATCACCGACCCTGCCTGCCCCTAATCAGAGTAGAGCAACACCTCTGCAAAGGTGCCCCCAATGGCTACTAACGTCTCCAGCTTCTCCAGTCACATCTTGGGTCTTCCTCTAAAATCTGTGTGTGCCCCTCACCCCCTGTCATGTCAAACCCAAGGTCTCTGTAAAATGACTTTCAAGACCCCCACACTGTGACCCCACTTCAGCCATCAGGTCTTACCACCTCCCCCCCCACCCCCAACTACTTCCCACTGAGCAGCCTCCTCCCGCAGGACGCAGCCGCCTGCTCACCCCGCCTAGCCTCGCCACTCCCACTCCTGCCTCCCTGTTCCCGCCTCTCCCTGCACCCGGCCCTCCCGCTCTGCTTCTCCTGACTAGGCCAAGCTCTCTCCTGTGCCCACAAACACTGGCTCTTTCTGGGGCACCTACAACTGTTTCCTCAAACTGTCTCCTGCGTGGACCTCTTCCTCCAGAGGAGAAGCCACGTCTCCTCCTTCCTTTCACCCTTCAGAAGTGCCTAACCCTGAGCTGGGTTGGGGCTGAGCCATTCGAGGGGACTCACCTGTGATTGTATACAGGGCGGTGATTGCCAGTAAGATAAAGATGGCCAGGTAGAGATCCAGGCCCAAGGCCAAGTTGATGAATATGGCCCCAGAAAAGATGTCTGCCTGGAAGGAGAGGAGGGGTGGGTTTGGGGTGAGAGAGACCAGCTGAGGCATGTCTGTCAGCTGCAGGGACAGGTGGGAGGGCTTGGAGAGGTTAGCAGACCGATTCCTAAGTCATGTTGATGCCTGTGATTTCTGGGGCCCCACACTGGCCACAATCCCTTAACCTTTGACTGAAATTTCACAGTTAGTGGTTCATATCCTTATCCCCAACTGAGAACATGAATGACAAACAGCGCACAAGTCCATGTATATGAGGTTTCTAAAATAGTCGAACTTGTAAAATCTGGGGCTGGGATGGCTGTTACTAGGGGCTGGAGGAAGGTGGAGTTGTTAATCAACAGGCATAATCTCTCAGTTAAGTAAGAGGAATAAGCTCTAGAGATCTGCCCCACCTCGCACCTGGTCAACAGTATGTGTTGTACACTCAGAATCTGTCAAGAGGTTGGGTGGCAAGCTAAGTGCTGACCACAATAAAAGTAAAACATAAAAACAAAAGGAGGACTTCCCTGGTGGTACAGTGGATAAGAATCCGCCTGCCAATGCAGGGGACACTGGTTCTATCCCTGTCTGAGAGGATCCCACAAGCCACAGAGCAACTACTGAGCCTGCGGGCTGCAGCTACGGCACCCCATGTGCCTAGAGTCTGTGCTCTGCAATGAGAGACGCCGCCGCAATGAGAAGCTTGCGGGCCGCAGCAAGGAGAGGCCCCACTCAGTGCAACTAGGGAAAGCCCAAACACAGCAACGAACACCCAGCACAACCAAAAAATAGCAATTGATTAATTTAAAATAAATACATAAAACTAACAGAAATAATAGAAAAATAAGAATATGTATGAAAGAACAAAAGGATATGAACACCTGAAAGACAGACCTGCTCTATTCCTGAATTTCCCAAAAAGCTTTATTCAAGATGATAATAAATATTCCATGATTTAAAAAAAAGAAGAAGAATTCTGTAAAAGAGACCTGTGAAATGCTGAATTAAACAAAGTTAAGGCAGTTTCTTTACCACACAACTTCTCTGAACCTTCAGTACACTGTGAATCCCCAGGAGAGAAATGTAGTAAATGACCCTTAACAAACTCTCTCAACTGTGGAACTCTGTGTGCCAAGAAACAACTATTAACACCGTGAGGCGCCTCACAACCCCCTTTGTGGGCTGCTGCTGTGAGCTGTTACCCTTCATTTACACCTCAGTGTAAAACGTTTATCAGATCTACTCCCAAATACAAGTGTGAGGGCTGGAGTCCGGGAGAGGGAAAACCACCCTCACCCTGGAATGGAGAGAGATGTAAACACCACCATAATTTTATCTCCTCTCTCTAGATGGGATCCATCTGGATTCAAACACAGCCAGAGCATCACCAAGAACCTCCTGTGCAGCAGGCTTGGTGATAGATGGCTTTATCTAGATCGGAGGTGCCCAACCTCTGGGCCAGTACCTCCTGTCAGATCGATGATGGCATTAGACTAGGAATAAAGTGCACAATAAATGTAATGCACTTGAATCAGCTTGAAACCACCCCCTGCCCCCCAGTCCAGGGAAAAAGTGTCTTCTGTAAAACCATTGCCTGGTTGGTTGGGGACTGTGGATCTAGACTATCTCATGTAAGTTTACGGGGAATCACGCCCTCTTCACTCCTGAATTCACTAGTGCTTGATGAAGTTATTTTTCTCCCTGCCTCATTTAGCCCCATAAAGAACTTTCTACCTGGCTGGTTGGTGCAGTTAAACCAACAGAGAGCCCAAAATGGATGTTCATGTGTTCAAAATACTACCTGCTGCTGTTGCTGCTGCTGCTAAGTCACTTCAGTCGTGTCTGACTCTGTGCGACCCCCTAGGCGGCAGCCCACCAGGCTCCCTGGTCCCTGGGATTCTCCAGGCAAGAACACTGGAGTGGGTTGCCATTTCCTTCCCCAATGCATGAAAGTGAAAAGTGAAAGTGAAGTCACTCAGTCGTGTCCGACTCTTCGCGACCCCACGGACTGCAGCCCACCAGGCTCCTCCGTGCATGGGATTTACCGAGCGAGGGCACTGGAGTGGGCGCCATTTCCTTCTCCACCGAAACACTGCCAGAAGGACAGTAATAAGGGGTGGTGGTGAACCTTTCGTTTTCCAATCTCTAGATGCAAAGGAACTAGGCTTTCCCTAGATGCAGTGCGAGGACTGTTTTATTGCATAAAACTGAACACATTTCAGGGCATGTAAGGGGCCACCCAGTCAGGCCCTGGGGAAGGGCGCCCTTGCACCTTCTCTCGATTCTTTTCGTCCCCTCTACTCCTCCTCACAGCTCCTCGGGGCCTCCAGTGGCTCAGGTCCCACCGACCAAATCTATTCCCTGCCTCTTGGTTGGCAGAGAGCTCATCTCACACCAACTCTGAAGTCGGGCCTCCTGAGGACCTAGTACCTTAGCTCCCAGCAGATTCTCTAGTCCCAGGGGACCTACTGTCACTGTCTTCCCTGAAAGAGGAAGAGGGGCTGATCCAGGACGTGGGGAGAGAGATGGCGACTTAGAAAGAGACCCCTGCCCTTACGGTTGGTGGTGAGAGGACCTGGGTTTTATCCCCAGTACTGCCAGGATAGGTCTGAGTGACTCTGGATAAGACATTTCACCTGTCCCCGTCTCAGTGTTCTTCTCTTTAAAGTGGGAAGTTCTGACTCCTGGGGCTTGTGATTCTTAGTGGCTGGACCTGCAGAGGATCTGCAGCTGAGGAAAGCATTCCCCTCCCAGGTCTGAGACCTCTTCTGCCTTGCCTTCTGGAGCAGCTAAGGCTGAAGAGGAAGAAAGAGCTCCTGCTGCACAAAAGCCTCGCTAAGGGTGAAAAGGCCACTCCTGCTAGACTCTGCACTCTGGGCCACATGGAACTGCGATGAGTGTTCACAAAGTCAGTCTCTCCCCTCTGAGGCCTCTGTACTATCACTGAAGTTATTTCACTTTGAGGAGTTCCATTCATTGGAATGCTGTTAAATGTGCACACTGTAGATTCAGTGAATTAGCTAATAAGCATAAGTGAGCTATAAAAAGATTACAAGGCTGTTTCTCCTGCCTTTAAAATGCCCTTGGTTTTTTTTCCAGAGTAGTTAATTTGTAATGCTTTATGACAACAAGCCATAGCAGACTATGAAACCCTCATTAATATTTGCCTTGCCATCATTAGTCACAAATAAGTAACACAATTCCTAAAATAGCATCATAAAACAAAGTCTACAGAGACTACGGGAAGTGTTGGGCTAATCGAAATCTTGCTCTTATAATATGCACTGTTTCCAGTTAACAGGACAGATAAAGAATTTCAGGAAAAAACTCCCTCATGAATTGGAAAAACTCTTCCTTGAAAAATTCTTCCTCCTATGAGTCACTCTTAACTTCAAGAATGAATTCTTTCTGCCCTTGGAAACCTGAAAGTCAGCAGGCGTGACCAAGGACATCATAGCTAAGCTTATGGTTAACCCCAGGCACTCTGACATGTCTTGGGGTCTCCTAGGTGCCCACACATTTATCCACTTCATAAGAATAGTTTTTCCTCCATTTACAGTTTACCAAGGACTTTTAGATACATACGGTGTTCTGACTCTCAAAACGAAGTAACAGGACAAGTAAACTGACTCCACTTTATAGATGAGAGAGAAAAACTCAATGACTTGCTCAAGGGCTAAAATCCAGGTTTTTCATCTCCAAATCCAATGACTTCCCACAACATTCAAAGATAAATGTCTTCCTTTTTGGAATATTTTCTGCAGAGAGCAAGGTCTCTTTTTAATCCAAAAAAAAAAAAAAAATGTGTTTACTTCTTTTTAAAATACAATAATTATGTTGTACGATTTCAAAACAATAACACAGAAAGTTATACATTGGAAGTTAATACAGTCTTGCTTCAATCACTAGACCCAAAGATGACCACTGTTGAGAGCCTTTCATCCACCAGAGGATTTTTAGGTGGCTGGCTGAAATCTGTACATCAGCTATTATGCTCCATAGCCCCTAAAAAATAATTGTGAAAGTGGAAATATGGTGAAATGTTTACAGTTTGATACTAAGAACGGGGAGAATGACCACAAAATGGCTTGCGTATTCTGAATGCAGATCTCTAAAGGAAAACACACACTATAGGCCAAGTCAAACTGTGAAAGCGTCTGTGCCATAATTATAGGGTTATGGGTGCTTTGCCCCTCCAGATTTTCTTAAATGCCATCATTATATTTTTCTTACAGTTCCAGAGGTGAGGAAACAGAAATTTAACAACACAATATATTCCCTACGGATATATAAATAATACACATTTTATAGTAAGAATATTCTTAAAATAGACCAGAAGAATACATACCAAGTTCAAGATAATTTCTACCTTTTAAGAAGAAGGAAATGGGGTCAAAAGGTTATAGATGAGCCTTATCTATTATATTTAATTTTTTTAATGATAAGCTATTTAGATCTATAGAATCTTGGTGGTAGTACTAGCTATATTTTTTTGTACTTTACTGTATGTTTGAAGCATTTCATTACTTTTTTATTCATAAAATTTGAGGACTGGATGCAGAATATACCACCAGCTTTGATATAAAAAACCTTGCCTCTAATCCTATGAGACCAATCATTTCGTAGCTTATCCCAAATTGCTTCTTCTCTAAACCCCTCCTCAGTTCAGTTCAGGTGCTCAGTTGTGTCCGACTCTTTGCGACCCCGTGAATCGCAGCACACCAGGCCTCCCTGTTCATCACCATCTCCCGGAGTTCGCTCAGACTCACGACCACCGAGTCCGTGATGCCATCCAGCCATCTCATCCTCGGTTGTCCCCTTCTCCTCCTGCCCCCAATCCCTCCCAACATCAAGGTCTTTTCCAATGAGTCAGTTCTTCGCATGAGGTGACCAAAGTACTGGAGTTTCAGCTTTAGCATCATTCCCTCCAAAGAAATCCCAGGGTTGATCTCCTTCAGAATGGACTGGTTGGATCTCCTTGAACTGGTTGGATCTCCTTGCAGTCCAAGGGACTCTCAAGAGTCTTTTCCAACACCACAGTTCAAAAGTATCAATTCTTCGGCATTCAGCCTTCTTCACAGTCCAACTCTCACATCCACACATGGCTACTGGAAAAACTATAGCCTTGACTAGACGGACCTTAGTCGGCAAAGTAATGTCTCTGCTTTTGAATATGCTATCTAGGTTGGTCATAACTTTTCTTCCAAGGAGTGTCTTTTAATTTCAGTGGACTCACCATCTGCAGTGATTTTGGAGCCCCCAAAAATAAAGTCTGGCACTGTTTCCACTGTTTCCCCATCTATTTCCCATGAAGTGATGGGACCGGATGCCATGATCTTCGTTTTCTGAATGTTGAGCTTTAAGCCAACTTTTTCACTCTNCTGATGCTGGGAGGGATTAGGGGCAGGAGGAGAAGGGGATGACAGAGGATGAGATGGCTGGATGGCATCACTGACTCGATGGACATGAGTTTGAGTAAACTCTGGGAGTTGGTGATGGCCAGGGAGGCCTGGTGTGCTGCGGTTCATAGGGTCGCGAAGAGTTGGACATGACTGAGCTACTGAATTGAACTGAACTGAAGACCAGGGTCCAGCAAACTCTTTCTTTAAAGGTTCACTTCATACATGTTTTAAGCTTTGCAGGACATACAATTTCTGTCCAACCTGCGCAAAGTCATCTACTGTTGAGGCATGAAAGCAGCCAAAGATGATACATCAATTAACTGGCATGACCGTGTTCCAATAAAACTTTATTTACAAAAATAGGAAGATGGATTTAGCCTTTGAAAGCTTGACTGAACAAGCTATGGAACTCACAAGGAACAATAAACTACAAATCCAGTTGGAAACCCTCTTAGAGTAACTAATCTCATTAGCCTTGGGCAGGTTATTTTGTCTAAGGTCTAATGGTTTGAAATTCTGTGGTTTTACATGCATGCATTTGCTGCCTATTCTAGTCTGAGCTGTATCAGAGTACCCAGTAAATTTTGCCTGACAGTGAGGTTTGAGATGGAGAACCCAGTTATTCAAATTTCTCTATTTGTGAGTGAATGCACAAGGTGATAAGCATTCAAAACTTAAGCAAAAGCCAAAGCTCTTATTTTCAACCAAAGATACAGAATAGATAGCAAAGTTGCTATAGAAGTTTATTACGGTTGTGATCTGTGATAAGAGTCCCAGGAAGCATACACAGGGATGTTTGGTCATCACAAGTAATTCATAAAATGTCAGGCTTTATCTCAAGTGATCCTGTACATTTGAATAAGAGACATGATGCCAGGAAATCTTACAGCACAGACCGCTTCTCTGAACGTGATAAGGCAGGGCGCTAGGGTGGAGTGGGTAGATGGGAAGGAGCCTATAAAATTCTGAGGAATACATGCTTGTACTCAGTCACTCAGTCATGTCCAACTCTTTGCGACGCCACGGACTATAGTCCACCAGGCTCCTCTGTGCATGGGATTTTCCAGGCAAGAATACTGGAGTGGATTGCCATTTCCTTCTCCAAGGGGTCTTCCCAACCCAGGGATGGAACGCAAGTCTCCCGTACTGGCGGGCAGATTCTTTACCACTGTGCCATCAGAGGGGCGCGTGGAGGAATAATCAGGTCTGGGTTTCAGAAACTCCGAGTCCAAAAGGACGTGGCCAGAAGATGGCAGCCAGGGTCAAGGCCCCACGCCGCCTGGGGTCAGTGGCCTGGACCACATCTGGGACACTGCACCTGAAACGCTTTTCACTTTTTCTCTCCTGCCAATCACATGCCTACTGGATCCCAACACCCTCCCAAAGCCTTCCTGTCAGGTCCCTGGATGTTCCCTGTCTGAGCGTGGATCTCAAAAGGCCACTCTTCTTTTCTTATCCGTCATAAGCTACCCATGCCTCCAGACACACAATAGTGATTAATCTCTGTTTGTGTGCAATGACCACCTTGTTCTAATTAACGGTTCCTTTTTCCACAAGCCCTGAACTCATGTGCACCTTAATGTGAGCTCCCAGCGAGCACAGTCACCGTCGGTGTAATTCTTTTAAGGATTTCGTGCTCTGTGACCCATGGTGAATCTGAAGTCAGGCTAATTTCTAAAGACAAAGCCTTGCCTGTCTGGCCTTCCCTGTCCCTCCCCACTGCCTAAATAGCCCACCTTCAGATCCTTCATGCACCCAGTGTGAGCTGACTTCTCACTTCTCCCTTCAAATCCCACTCTCAGAGACGTGGTTATATTGGAAGTTCACTTAACTGGCTACTTTTCCCCAAGGTCTTGAATTTTGATCCGTTTATACTGGACTTAGAAGACCCAGGGGACATATTGTCTAAAGTATCAGAGACTGCTTCTCAACCTAGCTCTGCTATTGTTTAACCCCACAAAGCCCCTTCTCTTCTCTGGTCCTCAGTTTCCCCACTGAAAAATGGGAGCGTCAATCATAGAGCTAGATAATCTATCCCACTCTGTTATCCTATGTCTTCATGTCTTTTCCCATCAAAGCACAGTGCAGAATTGTGAGAATACAGACAATGGGACTAGAGAAACCCAGACTCCAGCCTTGTCTTTGCCTACACTAGCTACACGGCTGGAGACAAATTACTCAATTTCTTTGAGGCTCAGTTTTCTCTTCCATGAAATGGAAAATAAGTAAAAATCCCCACCCATGCCATACTCTTATGAGGACTGGAGATGGAAGAAGTCAGCCCCCTATTGGAGACTAAATAAAAAGGTTGGCACAAAACAAAAGGCAGAGGTCGTCCTTCATAGGCATTTTTCAAGGGATCACTGGCTCTGGGCATTGGGTGGAGACTGGACAAGGCCTCCAGTAAGCAGCCCCAGAAATCACACAGAAAGGGTGCAGGTTGCTTCAGTCATGTCTGACTCTTTGTGACCTTCTGGACTGTAGCTCACTCAGCTCCTCTGTCCATGGGATTCTCTAGGAAAGAGTACTGGAGTGGGTTCCATATTCTCCTCCAGGGAATTTTCCCAACCCAAGGACTGAATCCATATTTCTTACGTCTCCTGCATTGGCAGGTAGGTTCTTTACCACTAGTACCACCTAGGAAGCCCACAGTCCATTCTAAGTACTACTCAAAAGTAAAATTCAGAAGAAGCCAAGTGCTGGGGAGAGGATGGACTCCATCAGGATCTGAGCTGAGGGAGGCTGCCCCTCAGGTCCCTGTGGGCTCCCACATCCAGGGGGTTTAATCAGTAACCTGAACTATAGGTGAGGCGACTGGGAAGGCAGACAGAGAGGCTGAGCCCTGAGCTTATTTATATGACTACTGCTACATTGCTCCAAGGGCAAAGCTCAGCCAGCAGACTTTCCGCCACCCGAACTGTGGACTTGGAGAAGGCTGGCTTCCAAGAAAGGGAATGCCGGTGCCCCCCTCTACATGGTCACTAGACAGGTGCCACCTCACAAGCTGAATCAGGGAGCAAGGAGCGGTCCCCATTAACTTCTACGGGTGCCAGGGTCACCTCTGCACCTTTCTGCTTACATTCCTTTCTTCCTCTCACCCCTGCCCTGCCCTCCCTCAGGAAGCCTGATTTCTCCACCCCTCCCAGCAACTCCCAGTCCAGTCCATACACACCAGTCTCTGAGGAAATAAGACTGAAATGCCTGGGGTTTTCATCTTTTAACTAAGTCCCTGAAGCAACTAGTTACAAGTGAAGGAGTGGAATCATCACACAGGTACCAGTCAAGGGTAGCAGCCTCTGACATCAGGAAGCCGGGGCAGGAGAGAACAGTGAGGCTGGGTGTCAGCCCCACCTCCAATCAAAGCCCTATGGGCTCAGTTTCTGAGTCCACGTCCCCGGTGAGACCATTCAGTCAGGACATAACAATCGCTTCCATGGTTCTGGGAGAACCAGATGTCCATGTACAAAATAATGAACTTGGATTCTACTTCACATCATATACGAAGATCACTCAAAGTGGATCAAATACCTCAATGTAAGAGCTAAGACTATAAAACTCTTAGGTACAAACATAGCATTCAACCTTCACGATCTTGGATTTGGCAATGGATTCTTAGAAATAACACCAAGAGCACAAGCAAAAAAAGAAAAACATAAATTGGACTCGTCAAGACTTAAAACTTCCGTGCATCAGAGGACACCAAGTGAAAAGACAACCTACAGAATGGGAGAAAATATTTGCAAATCATATATCAGATAAGGGTAAGTTATTCAGAATATACAAAGAACAATTTCAATGCAACAGCAATAAGACAACCCAATCAAAAAAAAGTATAAGAATATAAAAGATAATAATATAAAATGGAAAAATTATTGTGGTAGTCTGAAAAAAAATATATATATATATTTCTTCTAGAGAAAGAAAACAGCCAAATGCCAAGTGTAAATTTCACGTGAACCTTGATTCAAGCAAATCAACTGAAAGAAGACATTTTTCAGATAATCAGGAAAATCTGAATATGGACCAGGTGTTAAACTACCTAAAATAAAAAATTACTATAAATTTTGTTATGGACAGGGAGGCCTGGCGTGCTGCGATCCATGGGGTCGCAAAGAGTCGGACACAACTGAGAGATTGAACTGAACTGAACTGAACTGAACTGAAGCATGATAACAGCGTAATGGTTACATGTTTTCAAAAGTTAAAGGTGCATTCCAAAGAATCTACAGTGAAATGACATGATGTCTGGCATTTGACTTAAAATACTACTGGAGAAAAAAAGGTGGAAAGGAAGAGACGAACCAAGAATGGCAAAATGTTGTTCACTGTGAAAGCCAGGTGACAAGACTAGGTCCAGATTCTGACCCTGACAGGGTATAAAGGCTTACAGCTTTATGTCAGGGCCAGCCCTCAGGTATCCGTTACTTCCTTTTAATCTTCTACTAAGAACAGCTTTCACTGAACCTTCTTGAACCACTTATGTCTTCAACCTTCCCCACAGTAAGGAGGTCTGTGTGTTCACTCCTTGATGTGTGGAATAGGACTTTACCCTCAGAAGCAAGAAGGCCTAAGGGACCGAGTTAACAGCAACACAGCACTACCCTTTGTGGGCCAGCATTTGCTGAGGAGCAAGAGTGGGCAGGTTCTGAGCCAGCCAGTGCCCAGCTCCTGGGGCGGGGACTCACCGAGATCTTGGTGAAAATGTACAGCACCAGGGACAGGACAGACAGGTAGACCTGGATCCGCTGGCCTCCAAATCGCTTCCGCAGGTACTCCGGCATCGTCACCACCTGTCCGGACGGAAGGGCAGTCACTGCCAGCCCAGGTGATCAGAGGGCCCAGAGCAAGCAGAGCGGGGCATCCACTCTGGCGTCAGAGGTGTGACCCTGCTGGTCAGAGAAGTCTGAGAGGTGTCCAGGAGTCCCTGTCCTCCAGCCATTTGCTCGTCTCAATTCCACACGCCTGACCACTGCAGAGGCAACTTGGTATTATCCCAGGATATAGTAGGTGCCCAATAAACAATATTTTAATGAGCACATGACTGCATATAACCAAGAAGACAGATCCTTGCCTTGAAGGAGGGAGGGATAGATAATAGATAGGTGTGCATCTGTGCTCAGTCGTGTCCAACTATTTTTGGACCCCATGGACTATAGCCCCCTAGGTTCCTCTGTCTGTGGGATTTTCCAGGCAAGAGTACTGGAGCAGGTTGCCATTTCCTCCTCCAAGGGCTCTTCCTGACCCAGGAATTAAACCCGCATGTCCTGCATTGTAGGTGGATTCTTTACCACAGTGCCACTGGGAAGGCCCTAAATAGTCTTATACAAAGCACCTACTATAAACAAGGTGCCATAACCACGGCGGGACCTTTTCAGCGCACTGAAACAAGGTGGCCAGGCCGGGTGCTTCACCCTGCTCTGCACAGAAGCCTTGCCAAGGGCTGTGGCTGCAGGCCAGCTCAGCCGCTCTCCCAGCTCCTGTCTGCAAATTCCAACCACACTCTGTCTCGGGTCCTCAACCCTGAGCCTCGTCTCCTGGAATCAGACATGTGTCACCAACAGTCCATGAGCCTTAAGGAGTAACCTGTGCTTCCTCTCTATTGCTTTCAGCTCCCAGTGCACAGATGTACCGGGAGGAGATGCTCATCACATCTCACTGGATGGATGATGCTGAAGCTGTCTTATGTAAAATGTCAGAGGTTTAGTCAAGAGACTGAACACGCTATTTGGTGCCAGCAGCATGCTCGGCAGACAAGGACTGCTGATGTTTGTAAACCAAAAGAAACTATGGTTCTTTTTCTCATGCTGCTTCCCTTCCAGGGGCAGAGGCAGACGGTTATGAATCGTGAGCAATGCACGGCAGTACCTTGCAAGTATTCATTCACCCGTGTGAGGGAATGTGATAATTTAGGCGCTGAACAGACTGAGACTGCTTAGGAGGGCTTTCTAGAGGGAAAAGCCGTGGCCAAGTGGATCTATTTAATGCCTCTGAGAGCAGTCGGGAACTTTATAGCCCAGGAAAGAGCCAAGTCCATAGACTCTTGTCCCAAAAAGTCTCCTCTGCTTTCCAGGAGGACCAAGTTCACACAAATACTTGCCAGCAGGAAAATACATCTTACCTAATAACAGAGCAGATACTTACCCCCGCCTTAATGTAAATGGGGACAAACACCCAGCCCAGCAGAACCACCAAAATCAGGGCCTAAAACCAAAAAGGAGGCGGAGTCAAACCAGGAGGAGACTTAGCCCCACTGCTGCCTGCAGGGCCTACAGCTGCTCCAGAACAACCACCTGGCATTTTCTCTTTGAGTTCTAGGGACATCTTCCTAAGTGACGTCAGTGACTGAAGGAGGCCTGTGACCCCGATGGGCCCGTGGGAACGATAGTTGGGCAACAGTGGACAGGGACCCAGGCAGCCACCCACTGGTATCACAGTCCCTTCGGCCTTCTCCCTGGTTTACAGGAGTAAAATACCATTTAGAAAGCTTTTAAAAATAATAATAATATTGGAAATCTGGTGTAAGTATTTCCAAACCTCTAATGTGGCTGAAAGGGTATGAGAGGGCTTGGCTTTTTTAAATTTATTTTTAATTGGAGGATAATTGCTTTACAGAGTTGTGTTGGTTTCTGCCGTACAACAACGTGAATCAGCCATAAGTATATGCATATCCTCTCCCTCTTGAACCTCCCCACCACATCTCATCACTCGAGGCCATCGCAGAGCACCAGGCCGAGCTCCCTATGCTTTATAGCAGCTTCCCACTAGCTATCTATTTTACACATGTACACATATTTTACCTATGTACATCAGTGCTACGCTCTCAATTTGCCCCACCCTTTTAAAAGAAGAAAGAAACACTAACGCCATCATGTCAGTGATTTCTCGTGATGGAAGAGGAGCAGGACTCTGGGGGCCTGAAACTGAGCCCTTCCTCCACTACACTGCAAGGTGGCCCCGGGAGGTTCTCTAACATCTAGAACACCTCTGAGTGTAAACTGAGCTGGCCGACCACTGAAGCTGCTTCCGGCACCAGGACACAGTGTCTCTAGAGTTACTCACATTCCATTCAAAGCCCCCAGTGGCAATTCCTGCAGCTGCTCCGGTCCCTGCCAGTCCCACAAAGTGGCCGCTTCCAATGTTACTGGCAAACAGAGAGGCTCCAATCTGGAAACACAAAAAGTTCAGGTGAGGCCTCTGTGCTTCACCAGGACACTCAGGGCCAGACCAAAGATAGAAGAGACATGGCAGCCAAGAGAAGGATAAGAAAGAGCAGCAGGTGGCCAGGAACCTGTTCGGAAGGTGAATGTGGGGACTTGGGGAATGGTGAAGGTAAAAAGGGGAGGAGTGGAGGAGCCGTGGGCTGTATCCCCAGATGGGATCTCTGTGAGACCTTTGTAAGCCCATGCTCAATAGTTGAGGAGGCCTGGTATGCCCCGCAGCCCGTCAGGCCTCCTCTGGAAGTCTCCTCAGAGGCTGGGTGTGCGGGTGCAGAGCCTCTGCCATTCATCTCAGTGGTCTCCAGCGCTGCTGACTGGAGACCTTGACCAATTCAGGCTCTCAGGAAACGGGGACAGTTTCGCTGAAAGAAATCATTTAAAAGGAAGCCTCTGGACCTCAGATCACTTGTTACTTGTCAAAGAAGGCAAGGGGTAGGGCCAGTAATTTCCAAGGGACTCCTAGCTGTTACGTTCTGTAATCCTATTAGCTCCCAAGTTATAAGGGACACCACTAGTAATAATACTCTCTAAAGTGCTCAGCTGCTCAGTCATGTCTGACTCTTTGTGACCCCATGGGCTGTAGCTCACTAGGCTCCTCTGTCCATGAAATTTTACAGGCAAAAATACTGGAGTGGGTTGCCATTTCCTCCTCCAGGGGATCTTCCCAACCCAGGAATTGAACTCATATTTCCTGTGTCTCCTGCACTGCAGGCAAATTTCTTTACCACTGAGTCACCAGGGAAGCCCAATATCTCTCTAAATTTATATATATATATATATAGGCCATCGCAGAGCACCAGGCCGAGCTCCCTATGCTTTATAGCAGCTTCCCACTAGCTATCTATTTTACACATGTACACATATTTTACCTATGTACATCAGTGCTACGCTCTCAATTTGCCCCACCCTTTTAAAAGAAGAAAGAAACACTAACGCCATCATGTCAGTGATTTCTCGTGATGGAAGAGGAGCAGGACTCTGGGGGCCTGAAACTGAGCCCTTCCTCCACTACACTGCAAGGTGGCCCCGGGAGGTTCTCTAACATCTAGAACACCTCTGAGTGTAAACTGAGCTGGCCGACCACTGAAGCTGCTTCCGGCACCAGGACACAGTGTCTCTAGAGTTACTCACATTCCATTCAAAGCCCCCAGTGGCAATTCCTGCAGCTGCTCCGGTCCCTGCCAGTCCCACAAAGTGGCCGCTTCCAATGTTACTGGCAAACAGAGAGGCTCCAATCTGGAAACACAAAAAGTTCAGGTGAGGCCTCTGTGCTTCACCAGGACACTCAGGGCCAGACCAAAGATAGAAGAGACATGGCAGCCAAGAGAAGGATAAGAAAGAGCAGCAGGTGGCCAGGAACCTGTTCGGAAGGTGAATGTGGGGACTTGGGGAATGGTGAAGGTAAAAAGGGGAGGAGTGGAGGAGCCGTGGGCTGTATCCCCAGATGGGATCTCTGTGAGACCTTTGTAAGCCCATGCTCAATAGTTGAGGAGGCCTGGTATGCCCCGCAGCCCGTCAGGCCTCCTCTGGAAGTCTCCTCAGAGGCTGGGTGTGCGGGTGCAGAGCCTCTGCCATTCATCTCAGTGGTCTCCAGCGCTGCTGACTGGAGACCTTGACCAATTCAGGCTCTCAGGAAACGGGGACAGTTTCGCTGAAAGAAATCATTTAAAAGGAAGCCTCTGGACCTCAGATCACTTGTTACTTGTCAAAGAAGGCAAGGGGTAGGGCCAGTAATTTCCAAGGGACTCCTAGCTGTTACGTTCTGTAATCCTATTAGCTCCCAAGTTATAAGGGACACCACTAGTAATAATACTCTCTAAAGTGCTCAGCTGCTCAGTCATGTCTGACTCTTTGTGACCCCATGGGCTGTAGCTCACTAGGCTCCTCTGTCCATGAAATTTTACAGGCAAAAATACTGGAGTGGGTTGCCATTTCCTCCTCCAGGGGATCTTCCCAACCCAGGAATTGAACTCATATTTCCTGTGTCTCCTGCACTGCAGGCAAATTTCTTTACCACTGAGTCACCAGGGAAGCCCAATATCTCTCTAAATTTATATATATATATATATATATATATATTTGGCCTTATTGCAAAGCTTGTGGGATCTTAATTCCCCCACCAGGGATTGAACCTGAGCCCCCAGCAGTGAAAGCATGGCGTTGTCACCACTGGGTGGCCAGGGAATTCCTTCAATATAGCATTTTTATTTTTTACAAAGATCTCAAACACTGCATTTTTCAAAGATATATATATATCTAATAACATAAGCTAGAAGGCAAATTGGAAGTGTGTGTATTAAATACCCAAAAATGGAAGCCTGGGAGAGAATGGGACTGTGAGTAGGAGATGAAGAAGTATCAGGGGAAACAAGAGAGGGATTTTGCACTGACTGATCATGATACTGTACCATCAACTCAACTGCATCTGAGATCCAAGAGAACTCCAAAAAGTTCTAGAGTTTTTCTACATCCAGAAGGAGAAGGCAGAGCAACATTCAAAAAGCACCACACTAGTATTAATATAATTATCTCCAGTCTTGCTGAGCAATGCAGGGAGGCTCTGTTTATCTAAAAATCCCTAAGGTGGTTCTAGTCTGGAACAAAACACATATTTCCCAAAAGGCAGATTATTGTTCCAAGGAACTGTCTTAACTCTCCCTCAATATATGATTTATAGCTGATATGCTTAGTACCATATGCCAAGTCATAGGAGAGGGTCTGGAGGTCTCCAGAATGATGAGGAGATGATGGTGTAAGTGGCTTCATTCATTCATTCCACAAATGTTAATTAGCACCTATTCAGTATGTCAAGCTCTATTCTAGACACGGGATTCCTCTATGACAAGCACTGGCCAAAAAAAAAAAAGAAGAAGAAAGAAAGAAAACGAGAGATCAGCGCTGTGAAGAGAATAGAAAAGTGTGATAGAGTGATCCTCTGTGGGGTGTCTAAACTGAGATCAAAATGATAAAAGAAGTCAGCCATGCTGAGATCAGAGGGAAAGCATTCCAGCAAAGATCACCTCTCTGGCCAAGTAGGAAGGTCATCCTGGTTGAAAAGCAGAAAGAAGGCCAGAGTGGCTGCAGTGTGTGTGTCGAGTGAGATGAGGTTGGAAAGCTGGGAGGGGTACATCACGTAGGTCCAAGTGGGCCGCAGTAGGAGTGTGGGTTTCGCTCTGTGATGGGAAGCCACAGGAGGGTTTCAAGCAGGGGAGGGACAGGATCTAGCCTGTTTTCAAGGCTTTCTCTCAAGCACGTGGAGAGGGTAGTGCTGGGGGCAAAAGAGAAAACAGAAACCTGCAAGAGGCAATTGCTGCTTGTAATGAGGAGGGACGGTGGCTTGGGTCCCGCTGGTGGCAGCTGAGACAAAGACAAGCACAGACGTTGGAGTGCATTTCAGAAACAAAGCTGATGAGCCTTGTTGATGGATCAGGTGCAGGAGACTGGAGAGAGGGGTCATCAAAGATAATGCCTACAATCAGGACTTCGGTGACTGGGTGGATGTCGTTCACTGAGAAGGGAAACTGTGTGCTTTAATTATTGCAGCTTAAGAATTTTCATCTTTTGTTGCCCGTACTTTAAAGTGTGTTGAACAACATATGCTTACTTGCCTTAGTTAAAAGAATACGACCCAGTAAACTCTGCGTAAAGAAGTAAATTACCGGGGACTTCCCTGGTGGTCCAGCAGTTAAGCATCTGCCTTCCAGTGCAGGGGAAACAGGTGCTGTCCTTGGCCAGGGTAACTACGACTGAGCCCACACACAGTGAAAAGATCCCAAATGCCACAACGAAGACCCAACAGCCAAAAATAAAAATAACAAATTAAGTAATCCAGTAATAAAAAAAGAAGTAAATCACCATTGCCTCTGATCAGAAATTGAATTCTCATGATGTGAAAATCCTACTGTTTCACTTTACATTTTGTCCTCATTAAACAAACATTGAAACACTTTGTAAAAGGAAAAAGAAGAGGAAATAGGAGGAGGGAAGGGAAACTGAGAGGAAAGCTAGCTGTTTGAGCACGTCCACCTCCGCCTCAAAGCTTGGTGGGCATAACAGCCCACCTTTAATCAGAATTCCCTTCTCCGTGTAGCCTGCCTGTCATGATCCATCATCTTTTTTTTTTTTTTCATTTATCATCTCTTACTCAATAAATGATTAAGCCTAATGTTGTACTATTAAGGGCACAATTATCAGTAATGATTAACTGCATTAGATTAACCTTAAGTTTAAGAAGTCCTCTCCAAGACCCGCCCCCACAAAGGGAGACAGTGGACTTTAAGCAGCTGTCGGCTTTCCTGAGGCCGTCTGTCACTGTTTGATGGAGTGGCGGCCAGGGGAGCTCCGGGGGTACTGGTCCAGGTCCAGCTCATTTCTATCACGGTCATCACTGCTCTCCAGTCGCTCACCTTGGCCTCACCTGAACACCTGCCCCTCGCCACAGGACCTGCACTGAATCATTTACACCTGACTCTGCCTGCACAAGGGCACTGGCACCCGGCACTTTTCACATAGTCCTTGTACAGGCTGTCATCATCTCCCAGTTTTTCTTTTTAAAAAAATTTTTTTAATTTATTGGCTGTGCCAGGTGTCAGCCTCGGGGTCCTCGATCTTCGCTGTGGCGTGCTGAATCTTTAGTTTCAGCGTGAGAGCTCTTAGTTGTGGCACATGCGATCTAGTTCCCTGAACAGGGGTTGTGGTTGTTCAATTGCTAAGTCATGTCTGACTCTTAGCAGCCCCATGGACTGAAGGATGCCAGGCTTCCTCGTCCTTCACCATCTCCCAGAGTTTGCTCAAACTGAGGTCCGTTGAGTCAGTGATGCTAGCTAATCATCTCATCCTCTGCCACCCTCTTCTCCTTTTGCCTTCTATCTTTCCCAGCATCAGGGTCTTTCCCAGTGAGCTCTTTGCATCAGGTGGCCAAGTCCTAGAGCGTCAGCTTCAGTATCGGTCCTTCCAGTGAATATTCAGGGTCAGTTTCCTTTAGGATTCACTGGTTTGATCTCCTTGCAGGCGACAGGGGTTACGCCTGCCCTCAAATCTTCTGCAGGCTAAGCTTTGTCTTCTCATGTGTCTGCCCCTCAAGAGCCACCTTTGTCGCTCTCTCTGCTGCCCGCAGCCCCAGTTGTGACCCCAGAGGGGCTTCAGACCTGAATAGACCGGTCCAGACATGACTGGGCTGAACAGCCAGCCTAAGCAGGCTACCCTTCATGACTTCACATCTGTTTTTGACATCACGTGGCCTCAGGTACTCTTTCAAACCTTACCACTCAGCACTGGGTTCTCGGCAGTGCTGAGGACAAAGCCAGTGCCTCTGGTTCCCATCACTGTCGGAGACTCTGCCTCTAAATTATCTGGACCGTTTAACAAAAACAGGTTTCTTCTCATTGCAATTTAGATTCCTGATAATGTGCAGTTATCAATACAGTGGCTCTATCACTTAAAATTCTTTCCTTCAATCCCTCCAGGATTTGGCACAAATTTGATGTCTTTCCATGAGCCTTCTCTAAAGGGACAACTACCGAAACACAAGGAAAACATCTGGCCAAATTCATTTCTCCATACCAAGTACAGTCAGTCCCCTACACACAAACCTTCCGGTTGGGAACTTTCAAAGGTGCAAATGTGCATACCAGCCCCTGTACGCCAGCTGTTGTACTACTATTTTCAACGTGTGTGTGTGGTTAGTCACTCAGTCATATCTGACTCTTTGCAACCCCAAGGACTGTAGCCTGCCAGGCTCCTCCGTCCAGGGATTTCCCAGGCAAGAATACCAGAGAGGGTTGCCATTCCCTTCTCCAAGGGATCTTCCTGACCCAGGAATTGAGCCCACATCTCCTACATTGGCATGCAGATTTTTTTACCACTGAGCCAGCTGAGAAGCTCTTTCAAGGTTCTGTACTATAAGATTAGAAGTGTTGTCTTTATTTTTTGCGTTTGTTTTTTATGTATGTATTGTTTCTGTGAAAAGTATTATAAACCTCTTACAATACAGTACTATAGAGCTGACTGTGTTAGCTGAGTACCTAGGCCCACTTACAAGCATGCTGCTGTGTCTGCAGGGGACTTACTGCGTTAATGTCAGGAGTTGGAAGCTAGCAGGAACTACATCTATCTCTCAAACCAAAGGAAAACCTCAGTTCATCTAACGATCGTTCCTTCAGTGTTCAGCCCTAGGGCTCCCTGAACCAGTGCTACTCACAGAATGCCCTGTGGGCCTGGAGCACTGGCTTCACCCAGGTGCTCAGGAGAACTATGAAAGTTCAGCCCCCACCCCAGACCCACTAAATCAGAGGAGCAAGAGTGGTTCTTATACACAGTAAAACTAGAGAAGCCTGCCCTAGACTGTACTGAAAGTCACTATTCCTTCTTAAACTTGTTTTGACCCCTTTTGGGGGGAGCGGACGTGCAGTGACTACTTACAATCTTGGGATGCTAAGATGTGGAGGACAAAACCTTGGGGGTGAAAGAATCTCCTACTTACCTCTAGAGTTGTTTGGGGTTTTTTTTAAAGATTATTTTTATTTTAACACTTTCAGAGTTTTAAAGGCCTATTACCATGGCACTCAGGCTACAAAGTGGGAGACACTGTCACTTACCCATATGCCAAGATAACAGCACGTGAACTGGAACAAGCTTTGGCCAATCTCACTGGCGAAACCCTAGAACCGGCAAGCTCAGTTGAATAAAGACTTCCAGAGGATCCTCACACCACAGGAAAGTTATTGAGACAAATCTACACACGCCACACAAAGGCTCTTTGGGAAATTCTTCTACAAACACTTTGTCACCTCAAGCGATGGAGGCATAAGAGTTCCCAGAGGGTGACCCCAACCACCAGAGTCAATCAATAGTGCCAACTGGAGGTCTCTTCTTTCCTGCCATGGCACGCAACTGGGAAGAGGACTTACAGGCTCTCAGTGGCCTTTGTAAACTAGCCCCATCCTTCTTCTCCAGTCCCAGTAGCCCCCCACCTCCACTGCGAATGCCTTCCAAGTCCTCTGCACTCCAGTTAAATCACACAGACCCAGCCTCCTAGACATACTCAGGAGGCTTTCCTGCCTTCTGCTTCTGTTTGGACCACTTCCTTCTGCTTGGAATTCCTTCTCCATCAAGTTTTACCTGCAAAAAACACTACCCCCATGTTCAAAGAGAAGCCCAGTCCTATCTCTCTGCTGACACCATCCAGAGCCAGGCTCTTCCCCCACTGACATTGCCCCGTGTGTTGCCTGTTGCACTTTCCCAGTGCCTATCAGGCCCCATTTTGGTAACTGCTTCTGTATAAGTGCTGCTCCCCAAACATCCTCTAGCTCTTGAAGACCATTCGTGCTTCCACTTAGCACAGGACCTTCCTTGCACATGGCAAGCACTCTGTAAAAGCCTGCTGAGTGAGCGTGTGGGTGGGTGAGTGACAGCAAATCCTTGGAGCCTCCTCTTGGGAAAACAGCAGGAACCAAGTGGCCAAATGCCACTGTGTTGCATTGATTCCCACTGGCTGCATGACATCAGGACTGTTAACGGGGACCTGCCAAGGATGGCTCTCTTCTGAGGAAGAGAGAATAAACCTGTCCTGCCAGGCCCACAAAGAGCCCATAAAAACAGTGGGGCTCACTAGAGACTATGAGCTGCTCTCAGATGTCCATAGGGTGACCTGGAAGCTTAGTGTTAGTAAAAGCAAGACCTCAAGGAGGGGTCCGACCTTGTGTGCATCTGGATCACACTTGTGTTTCTGATTCCTCCCTCATCCTTTGGGGAACTGGTCTAATCTAAATTAACATCTTGATTTCCTAGTAAAGAGTCGTTTCACAGGGGAAGTATGAGAAGGTTTAATCTTTGACCCGCACCATCTCTTAGGGATGACATGTCCTGGTTGGGGACAGACGAGAAGGTGGGGTTCCTACATTCAGGCTATTTCATTTCTTGAGGCCCTGGTAAATATTTAGACACAGGCCTTCTCAAGAGTCATCATAATCTCTGTTTACTCTACATCAACTCACATTCCCCATGGACAAAGGTGGCCTTTCACTTCTTATCTTCATGAACTCTCTCTTTGTCCCAGGAACCAAACAAGTGTGAAATCAGGAAACTGCTGCCAAAGCTGTCATCTTCCCAGAGGCTGTAGGTGGGTGAGGTCTTCTGCCGGCACTGATAGGTCAAGGAGGCTGGAGACCAGTCCTCTCACAAACTCAGACAAACTCGTCCTTGGGATCATCGACAGCTCAGGGCCCCTCACCTGAAGGGCCTGATCAGGATGCATGATCGCTCCCCTACGCTGGCCCCCCTTCAGTTCCCTAGTACCCCAAGCTCCTCCCCACCTCAAGCCTTTGACCATTCCGTCCCTTCTGCTTGGATTGCCCTTTCCCCAATCTTCACATGGCTGCCTCCTTCTCATCCTTCAGAGCTCAATCTAAAAACAGTCTTCCCTGATCTTCTTGTGTAGGTTAAGACTCAAAATGCTGCCTTTTTACCACTCACCACTGTTTGTAATTTTAGATACATTTTGTAAGAAGTTGTGTCACACACACACACACAAATATATACCAGGACCTAACACAGATGTGACACATAGAAGCTAATCAGCATGCAAATGTAGGATGAGATCACAGCAATGCAAATATAAGTAAATGGTTGAATTCATACTTTAACAGGAGGATTGGGAGATGAGACACAGGGATAACGAGGATGATAAGGGATAATGATGATGATGATAAGAATGGCCAACCTGGGTGGCACTAGCTGTATACTATTCTAAGAGATTTACATGTATTTGGAGAAGACTCTTGAGAGTCCTTTGGACTGCAAGGAGATCCAACCAGTCCATTCTGAAGGAGATCAACCCTGGGGTTTCTTTGGAAGAATGATGCTAAAGCTGAAACTCCAGTACTCTGGCCACCTCATGTGAAGAGTTGACTCATTGGAAAAGACTGTGATGCTGGGAGGGATTGGGGGCAGGAGGAGAAGGGGACAACCGAGGATGAGATGGCTGGATGGCATCACGGACTTGATGGACGTGAGTCTGAGTGAACTCCGAGAGATGGTGATGAACAGGGAGGCCTGGCGTGCTGCGATTCATGGGGTCGCCAAGAGTCGGACACGACTGAGCGACTGAACTGAACTGAACTGAACTAACTCAGTCCTCAAAACAACTCTGTGGCGCAGGCACTATGATCTGTATTTTGAAGTTGAGAAAACTGAGGCAGGAGAGGGTAAGTAACTCACCCTAGGCCACAGAGATAGAGATAGATGGATGGAGCTGGGGTTCAAACCAAGGCAACCCGGTTCTTAATTCCAACTCCAAATCATCCCCCTAACATAAAGCTTACCCAAAAAGAAACAACCTCAAAATGAGCCACGTCACTGGTAGACAGGGAAAGCCAAGGTACATTTCTAACTTGAGCGATCCAAAGACTTCATCTTGGCTGACAGTTTCAGCACTCTTCTGACCTCCACCAACTAGCGACATTGATTATAGGTTAATTTTCCCTTTCTCTGTCGGCGAAAGTACTAACGTGTTGGAGAATGCTGGGAAGGCAGCCAGAGGCAGAGGAGAAGCCAAGAGCTTAGGTACAAACTAGAGGACAGGAACTTGGCTACCCTCCAGGCAGCTGAGGCCTTGGGACACAAAGAACACGTAGGGGAGTGACCACCTGCGTGGGAATCAGAGAAACTCCTCTGAGGAGACCAACAAGCCTTGAAGAATGGGAGGGAAATGGGTCCAGAAAAGAGAGAGGGAGAGAGAAGGATGAGGGGGAGAGGGAGAGAGAGGAGGAGGAGGAGACGAGCAGAGGGGAGGAAGAGGAGGAGGAGGAAGAGAAGAAAGAGGAGGAGGAGGAAGAGAAGAAAGAGGAGGAGGAGAGAGAACAGGTTCTTCAAGAGCTAAGCAGACACTGACATGGAGGCAAAAAATCCTTACCAGGAAGGCAACACAGATATGCAGGAACTGACAAGTTCTGCAAAATCTTGACTCGAACTGAGAGAAACTACATGTCTGAAATAACAAGGAAGCGTGGTCACACCAGATTTTACCATGGTGTGCTGTATGAGCTAAAATCGGGCACTCTGATTAGAGCCGGGCTTGGTTTTCCAGTTTTACCACTAAAACTGAGCCTAAAAAAAAAAAAATATCCTAAAGGAAAAAATGAGGTGTGCATAGTTACAGAAATGTGGAGCACTGCTGGAGGCAGGTTTTCACTGGGACCTCCTGAGTTCTTAACTCTGCCTACACTGCAATTACTGCGCCAGAGTAGAATGTAGGCTGAGGGCTCAGGTGACATCAACAAAGGGATCCAGCCTGAGGATCTGGGGACACAGCTCTCCTCCCTCTCACTCTTTCAATTCAGAACCTACTGGCTGCAAGGCCCTGGACTAGGTGTTGGAAGAGATTTTTTTTTTTTTTTTAATGATTAAGGAAAATACAGGCTCAGCTCTGAGATAAATGAAAGCACACACAGCTTCATGCAATCAGCAGGAAGAGAGGGCTTCCAGGAGACTTGGCAGTCACCTCCACCCAGGCTTATGGAGGTCAAGTACCTGTCTGTCTCCCATCTCACATTTTCCCGACCTTGCTCCCTAGGTGAGTTCTCTGCTTCTCCTGTGTCCATTCGCTTCACTCCTGCTTTTCCTCTCACTCATGAGTTCCCACCTAGGTCTCAGGCCTACCAGATTCTTCCCAGTGGCCACTCCTAAGTGGCTGACCTTTGATCTGATCCCTAGGTTTTAGACTTAGCAACAAAATCAGATACATTTCACTCAAAAGAGTTTAAGAAGTATGAGAAGCTGTCCTCTTTTCTCAGAAAACTTTCATCAGTGTCTCTGGTCAAACATAAATGAAAGAATGTCTTGGTTTTCAGATAAACCTGTAGACCATGCCTATAGATCTCATAAATTTCCATCTCAAAGAATAAGGAAAAAGAGACCTGAGCAACCAGAAGAACAGGGAGAACCCTAGCTCTGTTCTTATCTTGGGGGAACGTGGGCTACTATGGGGTTAATCGTCATTCTTGCTGGATGGCTAAGGATTCAATCAGATAAGTAACTGAAGAAAGAACAAGAGCTAAACCTGAGAGTTTATCATATGCCAAATTCTATTCTGAGACTGAATGTGCATCTTCACAACAACCTCAAGTAAGTACTGTTTCTCTGTTATAGGAAAACAAATGTAAGTCACCGAGGTATTCAGTAACTCAAACAGGGTCACACAGCTAGTGAGGGGCAGAGGCTGAATTTGAACCCAAGCAGCCTGACTTCAGAGCCCAGGCCTGAATAAGAGGTCAACAAACTAGAGCCTATGGGCCAAATCCGGCCCTCTGCCTGTTTTATAAATAAAGCTTTATTGGAACACAGCCATGCTCATCCATCTGATTGTCCACTGCTGCTTTCATGCTGCAACAGCAAGGTTAAGTAGTTGTGGCAGAGATTGTATAGCCTCCAGAAATACTTACTCTCTGGGCCTCTGCAAAGAAAGTTTGTCAACCTGTGGCCTAAACCACTGTGATATACTCCTCTCTGATGATTCTCAAATAGTAAAGGAAGGAAAGAAACTATGGCTATTGAGAGACACACAGCCATCCTATCTCCACTGGTGATGGACTGGCCAGAATGAAGGTTCCTTCCTCTGTGGTGTGGAATCTCAGCATTTCAGTCCTGGTCAAGGCTTTGAGATCTTGATCTTACTATCTCCTTCATAGAGGAGACTCCCTGAGATTCAGAGAAGCTAATGATTGGCCTGAGAATAAATCTAGGACAAGGCGAATCCTCCAGCTCCTTGTGAGATCCCCCACTCCCTTTGGATACTAACTTCTGAAGTGTTTGAAAATGCCGTGCTGCTGCTGCTAAGTCACTTCAGTCGTGTCCGACTCTGTGTGACCCCATAGACGGCGCCCACCAGGCTCCCCCATCCCTGGGATTCTCCAGGCAAGAA